>JAMAKW010000012.1:502995-868459 GCA_023628315.1 Neopestalotiopsis sp. M2102B | reverse complement strand
GAGGATGGGAGAAAGTAATGGGGAATTTGAAGGGGGAAACTGGTAGTAGGGGGGATTTTGAGGTGAGGATGGGAGAAAGTAATGGGGAATTTGAAGGGGGAAACTGGTAGTAGGGGGGATTTTGAGGTGAGGATGGGAGAAAGTAATGGGGAATTTGAAGGGGGAAACTGGTAGTAGGGGGGATTTTGAGGTGAGGATGGGAGAATGTAATGGGGAATTTGAAGGGGAAAACAGGTGGTAAGGGGAATTTGAAGGGGAAAACTGGTAGTAAGGGGAAGTTTAAGGTGAGTATGGGAGAAGTGAATGTGAGATGGGAGAATAGAAGAGGGTACAGGGGTAAGAGAGAAGAAGCAAGGGTAGGTGGAAGTAAGTAGTGATTTGTATGGCTAGTAAAGATGCAGAGCAAGCGTTATGGAGATAAGCTGAGCCAATACACAGCCAACAACTCACAAGTACAAAATGTGAGGGCATTACGCCCGGCTCAAGTGCTGTTGCTCAGGCAAGGAACGAGAAATGTTATCGAGGCTACTCTTGGCTGCGCATGTAGCTTGGTTACCATAGCCCCCATAACATTACGTTACGATATATTTCTCTATGTACATCCACTTCAATGAAACTAACACGCTCCGCTGCATTTCCGGCCTTTATTTCGACCGGGTTCAGCGGACGAGCATGGACTCATTGCACGGTACAGATTACTCTATAGAGAAGCGAGCTTTGGCAACAATCCGACTAGGCTGCATTGTATGACTGACCCGCATGAGCTGCTGTATCAATGTTTACTTGTATATTTCGTGTGTGCGATTGATCCCTACCCTCGTGCTCTGTTCCGTTGTGAGTTAACTCCCATGAGTCGGTAAAAGTAACTTCGATGGATTCAATCGAGATACGGAGTGAAATATTTATTCGTAGCATATAAAACATATTCTCGCCTTCATATCAATTCTTGCGTTCTTTCGTGACTTCATTCTTCGCTTTTTTATTTCAGATAAACATTTATTTTCAGGAAATCTGAAGATCTGAGTGGTTCTAATCTTTGACAATTTACTTCGGTTGTTTCTACACCACATCAACATCCGCAATCTCGCTCACGTTGTCACCCAGATGTCCGTCACATCCATAACTGGGGCTTTTTCTGCCTCCAGACAAAACATGAATCTGGCAATCCACCGACTAGATCCGACATCAATTGCTCGCACAGGTGTTGCCACGAACTGGATCTCATCAGCCTTCTTAACAACCACAACTGTGACAACGAATACTATAGAATGTGTAAAGAATTGTGCAAGCGCTACCTGGTCTATATTTCGGACGGAAACTCTGAGTATAGTCTTATGGTTTCTTTGCATCGTTCTCGTGGTTGCATCTTGTGTTGTCGAACAGGGCTCTGGTTATCTCAGAGTTTGGTTGTGAGTGATTTTCAGGACTTAACTCCATTTACACTCAACTATCATGGAACACATCCATTCATCTAGCTTGTTCGATGATTGGATTTTCATCGAGAAGAGCAGGCAAACTCACACACACTTCTACTTAGTGTTACGTGCGTTGTAATCTCTTGGATAATTGCAACAATGTTCCATATCCAACGACTCATAAGAAAGTTTCAGTGCATTGGGCGCGCGGATTCGTATGTTGATGCCCTACTTTCTTATGGTTATTCCTCGTCACTTGCTTATTGCTTATACCACACCTACGCGTTGTAGATTAATCGTGACAACGGCGATACTGTCTTTCGCCTTTATTAAAGCCTTCGCTATGCTGGGCGGTTATGATGTCGTAGCTCTTTTGCGAGTTCCGCCATGCTTTACTTTGGCGTCGTGGATCGCTAGTCGCTGGTGTAAATTCCACGGCGCGCCAGAGCTACAGGTTGAGGTTTAAAGCCGGCTGTGTTTCTCTTGAAGGTTATACACTTTTGAACGCCCTGCATAGCGTTGTAGGGTCATTCATACTCGATTGAAAACTGTTTGCCGGGCGTTGCTGACGATAGTTAAAGAGCATTGGCCATGGCGGATCTGGGGATAGTGATGTGGTGGAAGAGTTTGGCGGAATTTCGACTCTGCTGTGATACAACCGAATCACAACGAAGAACCGAGATCTTAGTTCAAAAGACTGATTTGTATTGCAGAGCGTATTTTGCAAATGATATACTATCCTTGTCCGCTTATAGCGTCTCCGGCCCAATTGTATGATCCCCCAGCAGACCGTGACCCAAGATCCCACAATTATGCCACCGTAATTGGTGAGCAAAGGACCCGCTCCTACACCCGTCAACGATAGACTATCCACTCGATTCTGTGTCATCTATAGTCAAGCAATCATGGATTCGACCATCACCTCGACGTGTGATTTTCTCTTCCTCCTTCAATCAGTCTTCTCTTTTCTAGCACGTATTATCAATGAAATCTCTTCATCACGTATTCTACCTTTAGAGATCGTCCACTTCTCCAAGCCCGCAGCTGTCAGAGAACCATATATGCAGTTCAGTAATCAAGTCAGTCATTGCGTGCAAGTAAAAACTGGGTGATATGGAATCATGAAAAAGCTGCGGCCTCGTAGGGTATGACGGTCTGGCTACATACTCTTGTATATATAGGTATGTATGCATGATCTGGCAGTTGGAGGGTTCCAAAATCCAGCTCACAGGTACGACGCTAGCTTATGCAACGCTACCGTTTGCACTACGGGATGCATCACAGACGCTCTTGCGGGGTCGGTAATTCACCGAGACTTTTGAAGAATTGACAACGATCGAAGCAAGTCTATTGATCGAGCCTCCTCGCCACCGCCAATAAGACGAGGAGAATGGAGGACGAAGTACTCGTGAAGAGAGAAGGGAGGGTAAGACGAAACGAAGCCGCGATGAGAGAGGTGGGGTGAGTTATAATCAGTTCTCTTGCGCCTTGCTACGATTGCGTGTACCTACACACCACCATTCACGCGCTAGGTACTTATGCTCTTCCCACTTCTCCCGCTCCCCTCCGACGGACTGACGATTGATGCGCGGACAGGCCCCATGTCAGGTCACTTTTAGTGTATGTATCTATAGATTAATAGGGACTGGGACCAAGCCAAGCAACAGCCAGCCAAGACTGGTTGGTGTAGGTCATGTACTGGGTCATCGACCTGTTCTGTCCTGCCAGCTGCGGGACGCATGCATTTGGGGCCCACATGTTTGCCTTGAAGCTAGATTCACGGTGCCAACAGGTTGACAGGATGGAGAGAGTCAACGCTCATTCGGAGCCCCAATTGAAATCGAGGCTCACATGTAGCTCCTACCACACACTAAAAGTGACCTGACATGGGGCCTATCCGAGCATCAACCTAACATCAGGGTCGGAGGGGGAGCTCGGCACAAGGACTTTAGTCCAGAACTTCGCTCACTTATTTTGGGTATATATCATACATTATTCTACCTGACTACATATATCTACACTTGGCTCGCCCATCATGACCATCAGATTCATTTTTGCCAATTTTCTCACCAGATCAACTAGCGTTCATAAGTTTCAACGCCCAAGATATCAAGTTAACTATTGAGTAACGAAACTGCGGCTTATGGTGAAGCTCTAGTCGAAAGAGGATACCAGGTACGCAGTGGGTACCTAAACAGAAGCTGGCCACAGCGATCTGTTTGTCCCACACACTCCAGCACGACGTTCTTCTTCTCCACATACCAACTTGTCCAAAATCCTCTATTACGTGCTGCATCTCTGATCAAGCTCAAGCAACATGGCTTCGATTGTCCAGACACCTCCAGAAGCACATTTACGAACCTTGGGCGATATCGAAAATCTTCCTTCTTCCATATCTTATCACGCCTGTACCGGTCCAGGCGCCAAGACGTCCATTCGTTGCATTATAGTCAGTCTATGGTCTAGATGTCAGGAATCCGCACTGGGGAAACTCATACTGTGGGCTTCTTGTGTTGCTCTTCTGGTAATCTCCTTCATTCTCGAACAAGAATGCAGCCATGCATGGCTTCAGTTGTACGTTTTCCCTTGCAACACTTGAGAGTAGAAGCATGAGGCAGTACGTACATGCACTTACATTGTACCTGTTTAGACTCTATATTGACGCCCTCTGCCTTGCATGCATTTGGCTTGTTCCGATTAGTCTCTATATCCGCACACTTGTGCGAAAATTTCGTGGCCGCGGACGTGACGATTCGTATATATTACCCCGATCTTCTTATACATGCTTTAAATAGGCGATTTTATACTAACATCCGGCCTACAGCTTTATTGTAGCCACGGCATCGCTTTCCTTTATATTTATTAAAGCTTTCGCCATCCTAGACGGCTATAGCATGGTTGCGCTTATACGATTACCGCCTTGCTTAACCCTGGCAGTATGGATTGCGAGCCACTGGTGCAACTCAGATATAACGCCGGAAATTCGCTTCGGCGCTTGATGTAATATATAATCTTTTACTCAAGGATAGATCGCTTTGTAAGAGAGGATTAGATTTACAAGCCATATTGAAACAAGAATTCGAGATACAGTAATGAGCACGGAACCGATGTGATAGAACTATGAATGATGAAATGGCACGTAGCGAAGGAGTCGGCAATCATTCTGACCTCGCTAGGAGTTAAAGAAAGTCAATTGGGTCGATATCTGAGGATCATCTATTGTATGAATAAGAGTGTATTGAATCGCATTGGCTGGGCATCTGCATACATCCGCCTTGTGTGTTTCCTAGGTACATAGCTTGAGGGATAACGTGATTCAGGCTCCCTTCTCACTAGGGGTATTTTGCTGAATAACTTGGCTTGTATACAAATGTGTGCCTCGTAAATCCATCAGCCATGGACTCTACAAGCCGAGATAGCGCCGCCGTATCGAAGTCATCGCTCGCTTTGCAGTCGTATTCAACTGGCGCTGTATCGCTCAGACATCCTCACATTCATTTCTGTGGGATTTTTGAACCAAGCCTAGCAAATGCTTTCTTCAGTAAGCAGCAAGACATAGTACGAATCGACAAACCCATCGTAGTGCAAAGGTTTCCTGATTGCTGTAACACGATGTTGATTTGCACAGCCTCCTGGGACCTACGTTCGTATGCTAGACATGTGATCGGTCACTAGGAATTCCACCACGACCCAGGCTAATAGACCGTTGGCTATTACTCATCGCTTGGACTATGACATTCAGAAAAAATTGATTGCCTCTTCTTTTGGTAGTCTCTATAAATCAAGACATCCATTGCATGTCACCTTTCTTCGGCGCCCTAGGGGAGCCCAACAACAACGGGGATCTCTAGGCGCCTGTTTTCAGGCAGCGGCACCATCTGAGAAAAAACCCAGCTATTTGTAATGATTTGGGCTACGTAAGAGCCGCGAGTACCGTGGATTTCGGCTACAGTTCAGGGACTTCTGAGCGGGAAGTCTATCTACAAGGGAGCGAAAATGAATGCGCACGTAGAAATGACGAAGAAAGATATTTTTCTAGTGATGCAGAAAAAAAATGTTTGGTTCTTCTAAGTGCATGATCGACAGGAGTCGGAAAACACAAGCCATCATTCCAATTCAAGTATTCATGTCTATGGTCTTTGCAGAAACATTATGGCGCTGCTCATAATATGGGTTGTATCTGGGCTAGAATCAAACAGCCAGGCTAATGCGAAGGAGAATACAGGTGGTTAGAGTGCCGAAAGTAAGACTTTAACGCCATTGAGAGCTTCAAATACTCTTCGAAATGCAAGTTTTATAAACAAACTTGAACACAATAAGTGAAATCAATTTTGCCAGCGAATGCCTTTCGCTGTTCATCCAACACTACTTATAGCTGTTGTTCTTTGCATGTCGTGGCATACATGATTAGCTTCAAGGATATAACAGATAGTTGGAACTGTTCAGAAATATCAACATAATCAGTATGTCATCAAAACCCTAATTACTTTCTCCTTCCCATGGTATTTACCTTCGAATGCATTCAGCATATTGTACATATCTATAAGTTGTCTAACTTTGGACTGATTGTGGAAAGATTACACGTAAGTCCTCAAATTCCATGATACACAACACCTAATCCAACCAAATTTCAGATGTTGAGCTTATCCTGGTAAGCGTTGACACCATGATAGAGTGCATGTCCCACACAGCTTCAGACACCCAGATGAGTCTCATCAAATTGAGGATCCGCCTGAAACCTGCACGAATAGTTCGCTAACCACGCCGCCGCGGTAAAGCATGTTGGCGTCCGTATAAACGCAACGACAGTATAGCCATCTGTCATAGCGAATATTCTGATTAGGCCGAGGCACAAGACTCCTGTTCTGAAAATGAACCTAGATCATGGAGTGTGAGAATCGCGTCGCGTATACTTTGGCATGAAGAGGAGAAACATACAAATTAACGTATCCACGCCTCTGGAAATGCCGAAGGAGCTTGTGGAGAAGTAAGGTGATTGAAACAAGCCATGAAACCCCAAGGCACGTTGTCCTGGTGTGCGATATGTTTGAGTGATGATCCTCGAGATTGTTTGGAGAGGGAATCAAGACTTACAGCCAAAGGCTCACTGGACTTGGGTTTTGTTCGACGAAATAGGATATGACCAAAAGAGCTATGCAGAGCAGGCGTGAAACTATTTCGATAGGGCTTCCAAGATACTCGAACCAGCCAGCCGTAATACTCCATCGAAAGGTCATCAAACTCAAGGTGACAGTCGTTGTTATTGCATGAACAATTGAGGGCCAGCAAGCATTTGCATCAGGAGTTGCTGTGGTCAGATCTGATGACTGTAGTGGAACAACAGTGAAGTGGTCGTTTCTTTGAAAATCGGTGGCATGAGTAGGACTGATCAAGGCCACGAGAAGAAAGAAGACTACAGCGACGTATGTGCTGCTGCAGCCGCCGCGGGTATTACACCTTGGGCGAATACCGGAAGTAAACATGGTCGAGACAGAAGAATCGAGAGATACAATCAGGTGTTTCTTTTTCTTTTGGGCAAAAAGGGTCGCAAAAGCGAATATAAGGAAAGAAAAGTCGTGTTAAGGGTCGAAGTCGAAATCCCTTGACCACGCTGGGCAATAGAACGCTTTGAGTGAGCAAGGCTGTGTGCTTCCTGATATACAATATGTAGTAGAGACAAGTCTCTCAGAGAAATATGTAATTTCGGTGTTTGTACGAACTGAGTAGACGGGAGAGAAACAGGGACATAATGAAAAGATGGTTTCGAATTTGTATGTGTAAAACCCGGGTCTTGAAGATTAAATAAGAATTTTTTTTCTTTTGGATATCTTTGCAGAGGAAGCGCGCCGTCAAGTCGGGCTTGCTCTTTGGTCTGAGAAACCGGGCTTAACAAGACGTCCCGGGCAGTGTGCCCCGCTTCCTTCGCGGGTCTGTGATTCAGGTGTGAAAGGTCAAACACCCCCAGCCACACAGTTTATCCTCCCAACTAAACGTACTGTACGCTTATTCCTGTCAACCAGTGAAAAGCTCAGTTTGGAAGGCGGCGGACCAGAGTTGGTAATTGCGCCCCTCTTGGTGCTTTTTGGCCCGTCCTATACAGCAGCACCCAGATACCCCCAGCCACACAGTTTTTCTTCCAAGCTGAATGCACTGTACACACTTTCCTGGTAACCAGTAAAAAACGCAGCAGTAAGTATGCAGTGATGATGAGTCCTCTCAAAGGCTGTGACTTTCGATTCGACGAAACATTTCAATCGCAGTTGCACTCAGAGTTCAACTTGGTCGACTCTGGCATTTGCTGACTCTGATTCGGGCCGTACAAGACTGCTGAAAGTAGAGTAGAACAGAAAACCCCCTAGCCACACAGTTTTTCTTCCAGCTAAACGTACCCAACAATCATCTCGCCAGCAACAGACGTTTTGCGAAGCAGAAGCCGCTGGGCCTTTGTACATCTCTTTTACTCCATCACGAGTACACAATGGGGTCATTTGCCGCGGAAACTTTTGCAAATACCTATGCTCATACAATGCAATTGACACGATCACTGAGTAGGTGTACTGACAAAAATACCCATTGGCCTTCGGCCACAGTGTCCGGTCCTGCGGCATGAAGACTATAACTGAATAAAAGTGAGTTCTTGACCTAATCACTTGGCATCCTCCATCAGGGTTTCTTGCGAACTCTTACACGAAATAGTGACTCTGAGCGCAACAAGCCTATTTCACCATGGGTTCAGTACGGTTATGAACGCGGAACTCATAGCCGGTAATACTGTCAAGGTGGAGTTTACGTGTGTTAAGTGACACTAGTGAGGCTCTCGCTTAAAAGTCACTAAAATCACTTCTGGAAACATTCCACATTCGGCGGAGGGAAAAGAGGCACATCATAGGCTTGGCAAAAAGAGATAAACCTTCCAGCAGCCAGCAGCTAGCTGTGTGACTGCCACGGGAATCTTCGCGAGATACTGTGTCAGTAGTACGTGCCTATTATATTGTACGAAGTACACGACCCTCCATTACCAAGCTACGCTAGTGAGGAGCGGGACTGGCACTAATCAAGACCAGCTAGAAATCACCCGCCACGGACGTTGTCAAAATATGGCACATACGAGGCGAGGCTCAGCATATCTGGTCTTGGAAGAAACGGACGTATTCAACTACTTGACATATTTTGCAAAGAACATCATCACATTCCGTTCAGACTCCCGCGGGAAGTAAATATGATTGACTTTTTGACTTGGATTGCTTCTCGAACGCAATAGCTTCGACGGCCCTGCTCACGCCACAATTCATATTCGCTTTGCATGCTTCGAGTCTGGAGGCGTGGCATGTTGACGTGCATCCATTGATTATCAATACAGGCGCATTGGCAAGGATTACCACTGCTATTGTATGAAGTGGACGGGCTGCCGGTGCAACCAAGATGGAGAGAGAGAGAGTGAGGGAAGGGGGGTGGAGTGGCCGCGCATTTTCTCTAGACTACACACACTCAGCACATGCAATCCCCTGGGTATCCTGCGATAACAGGTGCGAATGGCTTCGCGAATCTTGGGCACCGCAGAAGGTCGCTCACTCTGCTTTTATTGCAATGCGTTTGTTGCTATATCTCTCAAATCAGCCTCATTAGCATTGATAAAGATATCATATTATACCACTGGCGAATAAGTACATACATATGTAAGGGGTAGACCCCGTGAAAGTTTGGGAGGCGATCATTCAACATCAAGAAGGAGCTCGTCCAGAAGTTGGGGGCGGGAGCGCAACAGCGGTAATTGATTTGCTGAAACGCTGTCGCAAATGCTTGCGCATCTTGCTGCCAATGCCGGCTAGGCCCGCCGACCATCACTCGCCAGTCAGCAGCAGGAGAGGATGCGTTCAATCTACCGTAATACAGACTTGTCCCAATCCTGTTGGGGCTACTCCGAACTGCACAGCCTCCTTTGACTCGCCATCGGGCGAAAAAGAAATGTCAGGTGGTGAGTCCTAGAGAAACGAGCAGATTGTCGCATCAAAAGTCTTTGATTCCACGATATTTGCAAAAAAGTTGTTTCTTCGATGCTTTCAAGAAATAGCGATGTCATTTGCATTGGAGCGAACAATTGCACATTGAAACGACCAGGCTCAATCAAGCCCTGTGCGCAATGCAATGTCAGTCTATTGGCGGAAGTCATTAACATGAATTCGGGAAGATATGTTGAATAATTTCTGCTCTGCCACCGAACTGTAGCAGGTTAAGGGGATACCAAAAGAAAATATGAGGATCTCAACGCCGCCAAAGCAGTCCATTATCTGAATAGCTATACAGTATCATCGAATTTGATTGGAATGGTGGGGCTCATGGTATTCCTTTGCTTGCGTGCTGCTTGTGGGAAGCTGAACTCCACGAGTATCAAGGAGAGTGGCCCAGGAATTACAGCCTTTCCACTGAGTACATCTGCAGGCACTTCCACAGTTATTAAATGGACACGCAGTCCAGTCGATAACATGGGGACTGTGCGGCCCAGTGCCAAGACAGACCAGAAGGGGAAGGATCCCACATCCACGCAGCTTGTCTCGCCCGCCATCATGGCTGCGAAATCGTTCCAATAACAGTAAACGAAACATTTTCCCTCGCCCCTGACTGTTTGCCTGGCAAGTATTCTGCAGTGTATCGCACCTTGCCGCGCCTCTGGTTCACTCCATGGCCCACTTCCTTCTCCAGGCCCGACTTCAAGCCCGCCCATCAACCCATCCTGACCACTGGATTCTAGAGGCAAGGAATCAAGCACCAGACTTAAGTCTTGCATGGAAATAGTGCATATCCGACCTAGACTTGGCGTAGGGTAACCAGTATGTAGTACGCTACTCATCTCTCGTAAATCTCAGCCAACATGAGGTACCTCTTGTCCGCAAGCACTCTATTTCTGCATTTGGTGGGCAGAGCTGTCGTCGAAAAAGTGATCCTGAGAAATTGGATGTACGTATTTGCGTTAGTCCCTGTAGTGGTTATTTACTCGCAAAGAGAAAAGTTTTCTACCTCGAATGCTAGGTGGACATTCGGGTTACTCCATATATTTTGAGTGAGACATTGACTGCGCAGGCGCCAATCGGGTCACCTCGCACGTTCACGTCCCAAGCTGCTGGCTCGGCTCAATCTGTCTTGAGCCTCCCCCAAAGCCTTGATGATGCTTCAAGCGACCGCCAATCCAACGGCTTTGTGAGGGGTCGATACAATGTGGCTGAATTCCGTAAATAATAGCAACGTCAGCGTCAGTGGGCGAACTTGAAATGCATGTTATGAAGGTCGATCCTGGACATGCCCCGACAAGGCTACCGCGCTGATGCACTGTTCACAATTCGTGAGACAGGAAAAGCACATACAATCGAGAAGGCAAGAGTTATCGGCGGGTGTAATTGTCAATTAACGATTACGAGTAGCCCTGAAGTGGCCGTTTGGGGGTATAGATTTGTTTTATTGTACAGGACAAAGTACGTACTTAGTTTTGTTGCAGGCATTTTTCGTACTGTGAACCTGACTGCCACCGACCCAAAAGGCAGCAGACGACGCTGTACAAGCCACATAGGCATCTTCATCGGTAGCCTTTTGTGTACTTGCTGCAATCCTCTTCTTGAGCTGGACCTAGTCCGATCCGACCCGCGAAAGAGCTATGACAGCGTGGGAGCGAAGTGCAAAGGTAGCTCTTGCTCGTGTAAAACAAGCAAACAACCAATAGCCGCGCAGTATAGGTATGCGGAGAAAGAAATTGTGGTAGAAAGATGATCTTCTTATGGGGTAAGCTGCCGCCCCTCTGGACAGGCCTGGAAAAGACGACTTTCGTGGCTGCTGCCCCCTGGACAGGCCTGGACAAGACAACCATCGTGGCTGTTTGTCTCTGCGCCGTCATTGCTTGGCGTACCTTGCGGTACATCTTCAGTGCTTCCAGTTCGCTCCCTCGCTCCCTAGAATGCAGCGACTCGGCAAGGTACCTTCGAGTACAAGCATGTTTGATATGCAGCAGAGTAGGCCGTCGCCCTCCGCAGAGGGGCGGCAGCGTTGCATATGCTAAAATACACTACGCACAACTTGATGGTGGGCAGCATTCCTCTTTTTTGTCACCCGCGCAAACCCTGAGGTGAGGTTAGCGTTCGCGATGTGTGCCGCTTGTCCATAGATGCCAGGGCTTTCTATAACTAGGCCTGGTTCGCACATCAGAGTCTTCGGACTTCTCTCATGCCAGGTCTTTTCCTAATCTTCACTGTCTGGAATAACACATCAAATATCGATCTAGGAAACCGGGTCGCATTGCGGACCCGATCTGGGAGCGGACACTTTTCCTACCTGCTTTGCAGGTACTTGGCCTAGGTTAGCGTGTGTTCAATGTGTTCCAGCACGACGTTCTTTTCCTCCATGAATTTGATCGATACACTTTACCACTGCGTTCATATTGAGCCTCATAGACATGTCATCAACCATCCAGACGCCCTCTGCAGCACATTTGCGAACCTCGGGCAATAACGAATATCCACCTATTTCGGCATCATGGAACGACCAAACAGGGCCGGCCCAAGGTACTTTCATCCATCGCATCATAAATGGTCTCCGGATTGAAATCAGGTCTAGCTGGTCAGGGTTTCGAAGCTTCTCGCTGATCAACATTCTCTTGTGGTCTCTTTGCGCTTCTCTCCTAATTGTCTCTTGTGTTCTTGAGCAAGAATCCAGTCCTATGTGGCTTCGACTGTGAGTCTTCTTTATTCCTTGCCGCTTCTGGAAATGTCAAATAGTATATGCACTTACCTATCCATGTTTAGTGCTCTCTGTCTTTTATGCTCTTGGCTAGTCCCGATTAGTATGCGCATCCGCACACTTATGCGAACGTTCCGAGACCGCGGGCGCGACGATTCGTACGTCACTTGATCTCCAACACCACGCGACATCTGGCTGGCTTATGCTGATATTCTGCTACACAGCTTTGTCGTAACTACTGCGATGCTATCCTTTATATTTATTAAGGCTTTTGCGATATTAGACGGTTATAGTATGGTCGCACTTATACGGATACCGATTTGCTTGACTTTGGCAGTATGGATCGCGAGTCATTGGTGCAATTTCGATGTGATGCCAGATATCCGCTTCGGCGCCTAAAGTCGCGGTTAGTCCATGCCTTTTGGGGCTTCAGCGAAAGAATGGCATGTATAAAAGCATTCGGGTTGATGAATTTCATAAGGAATGGATACAACGATCGGTTCAGAATCAAATCTGATCTGAATGGGATGTATAACAATTGGTATAGGGAGCGGAACCATGGGCCATGGCATCGGACAGGGGTTCGACGGAGAGAGGTGTAAACGATTTCTGGGCATGGTCCCAGTAGCCGTACAAGGTACCCAGCAAGCGAAACCCGACATTCGAGCCCTACATACCTAGTCACCTCATCCAAACAAAGTGTATACGGTCCAAACCACTACTTCTCACATGCTTCGTCGCATCTGGGAAGCTGACTATCAGACTACCGCTGGGTAAAATGTAGCTGATTATACATACCCGTTGTGCTTACAGCTTATTTCTACTGTGTATGAAATTGTATGCATTGTGAATAACCTAGAAGCAGGGAGCCAGAAGCAGAAGCAGAAGTAAAGTGCAGGATTCAGGGTACGCGAGCGACCGTCCAGTCTCGATACCTAAATTCTCTGATGCGACCTAGGAGCATTACAACAGGTCAGGTGTCCAGTGCTCCTTGTGCGAAGGGCTACTGGCGCACGCGACAGGTCTGCGAACTTTGAATGCGCAGCTGCAAAGCAGAAGCCTACTTCGGTACCCCCTGGCAAGACCATCACTTACTGGGGTTCAAGCGGCTGCATCCAGCTGCTCCAGCTGGTCATCATCCCACCTTGACCACAGCGTCTTGATGCTAACTAAGTGTACAAGACGGTCTTCATGGAAATTGGGGCATCGCCCTAGACAGACCCAGAGAAAGGGCAGCTACGCAGCTAGCATATACCTCACAACTCAGCATCATAAACACCCACATTACAATGATCGATATAGGACTTGGAGTCTGTTCAACTTACATTATCATTCCTTCTGCCTCTTGTGCCCGAAATCTAGTCACGGAAATAGAAGACAGGGTCGCTTGATACATGACGAGCAAGAAGACTGTGTAAAGTGGTACATGCTTGGGAGATCCGTCATACATCATTGACTTACAAAGGACCTTTCTACGACCTCCCTCTTAAAGTCTCCTGCTTTCGTTTTGTATCTGCGGCGCTTGGCAGCGAAGTGAGATCAAATTGTAATAGTTGTTGGTCTGCTCGCTTTGCTGGGCTCCCTGCTTTGCCCGCCCGTCTGCTTGCCTGTCCCTTGTCTGCCTTGTCTAAACACGATATACTGTAACCATCCATTGTACGAAGCACCGGCCCATCTATCATGCCGCCGTCGTTCTTGTCAGCCTCTAGTTGATCGGCCTGGAGGGTAGCCCGCAACCCCCCATGCCCGTGCGACTTGTCCCTTTGGCGGGAGCCCAGTGCTTCAAGTGCGGTAAGAGAAGCTATCCGTTTACAGCATGTGCATGAATGACGCAGCGTGTTAGCCGGGTTTTCCTGCTGTGGTGGGGTCGTCCCCTCAGCGTAAAGCGAATAGTGCATGCAATATCATAGCGCTAGGTAGAATTCGAACGGAAAAGGTGGCGCGACTCGAAGAAGGGAGAAAATTGGCGCCCTGAGGCGGTTCGTCCGAATATGTATAAGTGTGTGTGTATCTCTATGAGTGACTAGGTAGTGGGATCTACGTGAGGTACGCATGCATCATGCAGCTGGGGGATGGGATGATGAACCAGAAACAAGAAGTCTTGAAACTGAGGCAGGGCGTTCGGGTGCCTCTCCATCTATTGATTGGCGTGTAGCGCCGAAAGCCTTCGATGAGTACCAATAGAAGGCGCTCTTTCCCATGACTTTACCTTCAACCATCCTCCTCTGTGGGCTGTGCTTAATGGGAATAAATCCGAACACACCCCACCAAGCTTCTACCCCTTCTACCAATAATTTTGTTTGCTGGAAGTAGAAGCAGCAAAGCATATGACTTATTCTTACAACGACTACTTATAAGGTCTCAGGGTCTCGCTTTCTTCAATTTCCTGCCAGCCCTCTTTATTAGAGCCACAATCCACAAACTCATACGTCTTGGATCACACTTCAGCTATTGAAGCAGCAGGAACTGAAGCCAGTCACGAAGCCGTATCTGGCGGAACAGATAATACGTACAGAACCATCGAAGGGAATGTCCCCGCATGACTTCTGCCCCAAGGACATATCCCAGCACGACCTTCTCCATAACCCAATCGAAAAGCTATACCACTATACCCACTCGGTAACAGAGCTGTACGAACATGTCTTCGACCATCCAAACACCTTCTGGAGCGCATTTGCGACCATCAAGTAATCTCGAATATCTTCCTGCCCCAACCACGCGAAACATTCAGCCAAATACATGTCCCACAACGTTCGTTCATCGCATTCTGATTAGTCCGTGGTTTGGACTAGGATCTACCTGGTCTAGATTTCTAGGCTATTCACTAATTAACATCTTGTTATGGTCTCTTTGCATTACCCATCTGTTGATCTCTTGCATTCTTAAGCAAGGAACCAGTCCTTTATGGCTTCGGCTGTAGGTCTTCCCTTATAACACTTTCTTAGTAATTATAGAGGATAATGCGTTAACTTACTCTGTCTAGTGCTCTTTGTTCTATATTTCTATGGCTTATCCCAATTAGTCTTCGCATACGCACACTTATACAAAACTTCCGAGACCGCGGCCGTAATGATTCGTATGTCACTCTTATCTTTTACTACGTGCGGGATCTAAATTCTCTATATTTAATAATTTCTACTATAGCTTTATCGTAACTACAGCATCACTTTCCTTCATATTTATTAAGGCTTTCGCTATATTGGACGGCTATAGCATAATAGCTCTCACACGCGTACCGCCTTGCTTCACCTTGGCAATGTGGATTGCGAGCCACTGGTGCAACTCCGATGTTCCGCCGCCAATCCAATTTGGCGTTTGAGATGGCAAGTCTATTGCGTTGTTTCATGACACTCAGGGATTTCCAGTGCAAACGGCCTCTTGATCTTTGATCTCAATTATCATATGGGTGTTGGTATCGGTTAGTGCTTAGGGCAGGTCGGCAAACAGAGCTCATTGACTGAGAAAAGCGTTGGCGGATACGAGGATCCATCCGCATCAGGGTATGTCGGGGTTAAGCTTAATGATCAGGAACTTGTCAATCTAGTGCTCAATGATGATTCACGATTGCTGATATGTGTCAGGCACGTCTTTGTGAAGTCTTCGGTTAATAAAGTCGCCTCTTTAACAGAAAACTGTCTAAGCTTGAGCTTCCCTGATATCTTGTCCGTTAGGCTGGATAATTATTGCATAACTTCCTTGGTAGACAAATCGAATCGAATTAATAAATACAATTGGCGCCAGCGTATATCTACGAATATCGGTAGACATGACCAAGACCGCGAGAACAATGGTAGACCGCTAGTAAAGGCGCCAAGTACTGCAAAGACTACCAGCGCGGAAGCCCAAACGGCACTTCAAAAAGGATTTCGCTACAAGACGCCAGGAACAAATAGGATCGCTTGCTAGGGCCGACCTAAAATAAGGGCAGACGGGTTTGTCAGGCACTGTCTAATTTGGCAAAATCTTGAACCTCCCCCCGGTCGGCATATTCTTATTTTGACAAATCAGGACTATACAGAAGATGGTTACATGTAATATGGTGTACTGAAGCTGTAGGTATACTTATTTAGAGTTGGAGTACTGTGTCTCGAGATCTTGCGCTATTCCTCGGAATTCGCCAAGGATGTGTGTGTCTGGGCTGGCAGGGAGCCGGGCAACGTCACTTGGCCCGCGCTTGGCTCCCGCATACATTACAAACCACTGCCAAAAGGCACCCCGGAATAGTCAACCCTACAAAGACGTATGTCTCAATCCGCGCTGCGTGGCGTCCTTCGCATCTAGTAGACTTAGAAGGTACCGCAGCCGGCCGCTGCATCAATGAGCCATATGCGAAGGTGGAGACCGAGAACATGTACTAAGACGTAGCGAATGACCCGCCAATTTACGTGCGCCCGCCCCGGAGAACAAAGAATTGGACACTGGATTGCCAATGGGCATCGTCACTCGCTGGAAACATATGAATCTGATTAGCACCGAACAGGGGTAATTGGCGGGGCTTATCGGCTGCATGTACTGTAGTAGGATCGGTAGGCAGTCGTAGTCTGCAGACGCTCAACTCACTTGCCTTCTCCTTCTGCTCTATTTATCGCCCTTGTCCGCCCGCACGCAGCACTCAACAATCATCCTGCTCAAGTTACACGATACCGTCTGTCGGGCGGCGCGTCCCAAATGGCGCCAGGTTACACAGAAACAGCAAGAGAGAAATGACACGACCGCCCAAACCGCCGAGAAGGTATTAGTCGCATTTGCTCCAATCGACTGTAAACATTTGATTCGCATCTTTCTGCTCGCACACTCCCTTTAAGTTCTCTTTTATATTGTAGTTCGCCTTCGTTCTCTTGTAGTCGTCGATACCAACTGATTTGGTTTCCACTTCCTTTCTTCACTTGTTCTCCTACCCGTATTCATCTTTGGAGTCATTATGGGCTTTGGAACTCGATCGATCGCCTTGGCGACAAGACCATTGTGCCGTTGCTTGTATGGAAACGTTTCTCTTATTCACATATTTCGCTGGAACCACGTGTGCCACGGTGCCAGATAACCCACAGAACCTCTAGCAGCCTCTAGCAGCACGTCTGCCAATATCAGAAACTTCCAATATTGATCCTGTCATGGCATATCTAAGGGCTCCTACATATTCATCAACCACATCATTCCCCCGGTGGCATTACGACACAATTGTGGAATGAAGTAACAACTCTCTGGCCATTTTTCGAGACCTTCGTCGTAAAGATCTCTTCGTGGGCTCTCTGCGTCTCCCTCATGGTTGTGTCCCGTGTCATTGAGCATGAACCAAGTTATATACGTTATTGGTTGTAATTCAAAATTAGCACTATAACCAAGTTCCACTCTTTTTGGTGGAACCCATGCAAATTGAGTCTGTGCAGCACATCACTCAGGAAGGCACGGGAATACCCATTGAAGACACGCTCATGTGATATTCTCTAGTGCCTTTTGCTTGGTAGTGTCCTTGCTCGTTCAATCAACCTATATCTCCATAGAGTCATCCGAATATTCCAGTTCGTGGACGTGCCGATTCGTATATCGCTATCAATTTCTCTTGTCACAAGACACCCGAGCAGCTCACTGCGAGATTGTGTTACAAAACTGCTAACGAGGTACATCAAGTTTTATCGTAACTACAGCAATGCTGTTCTTTATTTACATCAGAGCATTTGCTACAATCAGAGGTTATAACGTGGTCGCCCTTACACGGGTCCCGCTGTGCTTTACCTTGGCGGTATGGATCGCGAGTCACTGGTGCGATTTTGATGCAATGCCAGAGATCCGCTTTGGCGCCTGAACTCATGCATCGTCTTCTTGTTTATGGTGGTGAATAGAGAGATGCTATTTACAAAGTCATTTTATGGTAAATTTTGTGAAACATGGGACATGGCGACTGGTGCAGAATCAAATATAATGGGTACGAGACATAGAGCAATTGTTACAGCGAGTATTGTGTTGGCACAGGGAGAGGAAGTTGACGGCTATATATCTTTTTCTGGCACCGAAGATGTCCCCCAAAGGTTTGCATTTTAGGGGATTTATTCTGACCATTTTGAAGACTTCCATATACGGACGGTAGATGATTAGCATTGAAATATATCGTTGACCATTGACATTCTGGATAATGCACGAGTTTTCAAGAGCTATTATTCAAGAAGCATAAATCATGGATGCCGCACATACGATATGCTACGTGCCTACCAAGGTTTTCAAGCAACTGCTATTGTCGTGTCTTCGTCCACCCAAACGTAGTTTTTCAAATCTGAAACAATATTGATACTTTCTATTCGAACAATGGAAAGAAGAGTGATATTATTTCCCAGATCTCGAACATTAAGTGAGTGGATCTAGACAATCGTAACGTAAGATTAAGTACAGCTATGACAGCTTGGAGGGAACTTGGGTGGGAAGTAAATGGCATCAACTCGCGGCTTCAATCAATTCCCTTAGGTTACCGATTTGTGTCAACTCATTCAGTCTGGCAGGCATGTTAAAAGACGCTTACATTCAAGTGTGTTTCCATCCTTGCACCGCCTCTTCTGCCACACTCCCCTACTCTTCGATCTTCGCAGACCGAACTTGGGACAGATTAGCCCAGTGGCTATGATGAAATGAGAGCGACATTCTTCTTCCAGGGAAGTGGCAAAAAGTGGTTTCCAAGGAACCGAAGTGCGCGCAAGTCGGCCCAGAATCCAAAGAGAACCCCCCCCCCCCGTTTTACCCACCACGCACTGTTAATTTCGCCCTTGAAGGGTGTAGCGACAACCGCAGTATACTAAAGCACTCCAGCGACTTGGGAGCCAGTATTGCATGACTGCCCCACAAAAAAGAAGCCCAATACTTTAGCTCGGCACGAAAGTGCTGTCTACCTAGAAAAATTCTTCAAGTAGGTACTTGAAGTTCATGTTCAAACGGCGGGATTCCAAAGTATCGTAAATTTATTGCCCTGCCATGGGCGAAGTGCTCGCTCGAAGGTGCGATTATCAGTGGAGAGTGGGTACAAGACAGCTTTTGCAGCACTACTATGTAGGGATTGAGTGAATCTTCCCCCTTCAAGCATCAATACACCTTCACTCCCGGTTTTTTATAAAGTTTGCTCGCTCACTCAACTTGTTTGGCTTCGAAAAACCATTCTAGGCAGATCCCTTGACATATTCATACTCCTAGAAATTAGTCTGCGCCACATTTTCAGACTAGTCCAAGTTGGCGCGCAGGGCTGCCGCGCGTTAGCACATGCCCCATACTATATTGAGAGAAAGAGTGTTATGAGAAAGAGAGATATGAAGATCTCGATTTGTAGGTACAATCATGACATATAGTGAAGAACGATAAGAAAACGAGAAAAAAAGGACGAAACATCCAGCTTATCCCACGCAATTACTTGAGTTATCCGAAGGAAAAAAAAAAAGAAAAAGAAACACCATGGGGATGACCGAAGATATCATCGTTCTCATTTGCGCAGTCGGACATTCCAAGAGGCTGCATATACTACGGTACATCGGAGCAAAGAGAGCGCTAGTCTCGTAGACGAGGCTACTTCTACCGTTGCACGTCGTTGGATGATGTGGGTTCAGTGCATTAGCATTGTATGTACTCTGTAGTAGCTGCAGCCTGTACCGTCCGCAATTTTTGATCTGCCGGCGGCCGGCAGCCGGTAAGTCATCGAGCGATGATCTCCTTGCGTCCATCATGAACTAGGTACATATTCTCTGTGGCAGTTTTACGGATTTTGATCCAGATTTCAGTCGCAAGTCCCCTTTCTGTGACCAACTGCAAACCAGTGGAAGCCGCATGGCAGGGTCGTTGGTAAAGAACGGGAACTCCTACGTTCACTATGACTTGCCTTACGCTTTGGATATACTATACATCTCGAAACACGATCCATTCAGTTTGTCTATGGTACTTCCACTCATTTGTGCTACACAGCCCGTTTGTTGCGATCCATAAGTCGAGATGCGCTGAAAGACCAGCCTATCACCTCCCCCTACCCCTTTCCACATGCGCCTCAGCACAGAGCACATTGACAGATTCCAAGAGCTTCTTGTCGCTCCTGAAGCTTTCGACCTTAACCAAGCCTCTGACCGACTAGCCTGATCAGCCGGGATACTGGTCCAAGTATTCATACAATGTTCCTTACCTGAACTGGCGAAACGATTGATTGTAGTGTTTTGTCGCGTCAATGACCGCCGCTAGAACTTGGTGTGGCTAGTGCGTATGTAGCTGGGCTTAGGGGCGCAGGAGGGGGGGGGGGGTGGCAGTCTGTCATCAAGGTGAAGTGGAGGATTCGAGAAACGCGGCGGGTGGTACCTACTAACCTGCAGCAGATTTGGAAGTTCTTGAAGTTGAATAACTTTTTTCCGTGGGTCGACCAGTGATGAGTACATAGTACCTATCCCGTCCTGCTGTGTAGAACCACGGGGGAATGAGTCGTGTGGCTGCTGGCCGCCTGCCAGACGCTCCCTTAGTGTCTGCAAGTTCGGGCGGGCAGTGATAGTGGTAGTGTTCGAGGGATATCGGGGTTTCCCGATGGATCTGGTACTAATCGAGTTGGGAGGCAGGATCTTAACTCTACCAGAACTCAGGATACAACGGGTCGATAGGCGCCGGTTTCCTGATTTCCTCCTGTGTCTGAGCGGTTTTCCTTTACTTATTTCACGTCTCATACGGGCTTATAGTCGACTAGCACAAAAAGGATTGGGCAAGGTATAGCACTTATTATGTGTACCACGTTTATAGCACCTTTTACTGTGTTCATAAACGGACGGTAACTTTTAGCGAGGCGTCCAGTGTTATTACAGAGGTCGCTCCCAAAAGTCAAGAGCGCCCCCACTTTTATTCTGCTGGAGCTGCCAGGTTCTGGCGGCTTAAGCTACAGCTATAACCTAGGTGCTGCTGCCAGCACCCCCTAGACGACGAGATTTGTAGGGCCTCTCTTAGCGGACTTCTGGGGCTTGTCTAAAAGCCGCTGCTGCTGCACAGTCGGCGGATCATACTAGCAGCTATGAGAGTGTACCTTGCAATAAAGTGGGGCCGCTCATGACTTTTGGGAGTGACCTCTGTAGTTCATGCTTAGGCCCAAAGCAAATCCTACACTAACCAGGCAAAACGGGCCAGCTAAGGATTGGGGGTTGTGTCTAACAGATTAGAGTGATGATAGAAAAAACCCGAAAAAGACGACCGCTCTTGGTACGTAGGGACGTGCATACCCGTTCCCAGACTGCCGGTGCCTGACCCCACTATCGTCATGCTGGCTGCTGCTGCTTGGTTGGCCCTGCGTCCAGAATAGTCCAGCTTCAGTGTTCACATTATACGTCCTGCTAGCGTATTTGGTTGTGGTATTTACAGGCGGGTCCCTCCTCTCTGACTGTTGCCTCTAAGCTGACCATTGTTCAGTTTCCAGTTCATCTCATCATTTCCATCAATAGGAGCAAGTTGAGTAATCAACGAATCTCTGAGAAACGTTGTTCTCTTTCTCTTTTGGGGCATAGCACGGCCCGTCCTGACAGCCCTTTCATTCATCTTCACCCTTAACCCCCACGACCCAGTATCATGGCCTGCTCCGGACCTCATCCATCGGTGGGCGGAAATACCCGTCGCAGTATCATCAGCATCGCAATGGTTCTTTTCTTCATGTCCATGGTTCCTTCGACCTCTGCCACCGAAGAAGACGTTGGACAGACCTCACAGCAATCCTCCGCAGAAGATCCTCAAACACCCACTGGCGCTGTGGATGTTGTGAATGCCTTGACAAAGTGGTTCCCGAGTATGATCTCGACCGTCAATTGGATTGCGGCCAGTAGCACCAGAGTCACCGCCAAGCATTATCTGAAGTTGATCTGGTCCAAATGTGGAGCCTGCGTCTTGAAGATCATCATATTGTCTCTTTGCATATCTCTCATGGTCGTCGCTTGTGCCATCGAGCAAGAACCCGGCCCCATGAAAATTTGGCTGTAAGTCTGCCGGCGGTTTCCTTGTTAGACGACAATTACATCGTGAGGACATGCACTTATACATCTCTCATCCTAGCGCCGTGTGTCTTATACTCTCCTGGCTAGTTCCGACGATCATACACTTTCACAAACTCATCCGCGAAGCCCAGCGTCTTAGACGTGTTGACTCGTACGTCATGACACATTCCCCCGTATTTTATCTTCCATCGCCTTCCTTTTCTAATAGTGTGATTCAAAGATTCTTCGTCACAACGGCCATGTTGTCTTTTATTTTTATCAAGACATTCGCTATAATGGGCGGCTATGATCTGGCTACCTTACTTCGAGTACCACCATGCCTTACTTCGGCAGCATGGATTGCGAGCCATTGGTGCAACTATGAAACACCCGAAATCAACTTCGATTGAAACCATGCGAAAACCTTTCTTCATAGAGTCTCTACTCAAGGCTTTCACGTAAACAAGCCTTGAAACACCCAAACATGATCGCCAGGTGAGGAGAAGTAGAACAGGAATGAGAATGGGACCGAGATTCATATACCAGCCAACTAGGGACACGGACGGTCTGGGCAAGGAGTTGGCGGATATCGAAATTTCGTTCAGGTCAAACACCTCAAAGGTTTCGCTCGTGCTCGAACTAGGTCAGTCGAGCGCTGAAAGATAGACTACATGGTCTGGTATATTCCAAAGGCATGATGAGGGCACGAGTATGATAGACACAGTAATTGATTTTGATAGATCATAGAATACAGATTAATTGAGTTTCGTTAGCTTTCGTATGTGAAAGAGCCTTGATTAGCAGTGAAGCATACGGGAAATCCCACAACGGCACTTGATCGGCGGAATAATGTAGATTCAATCAAGAAAAAGTCTACATAGACAATAGTTTAACAACCTAGAGACCGATGACTCTCGATTACAGGAGGGCTGGATTTTATGACGTAAACTGACCAATTATACTCGTTGAGCGACTCAATGGGTATAAGCGTCACAGACATCAATCATTTATTACTATCAACGGCGGAAATTCATTTCAGCGAGGAGTGTCTCTACGATCTATCCTCAGGTTTGATAGGCTTGGGGCCTTGCACATAATCAAAGGTCCCAATGACATTCGTCAACCATACATCCCGAGCACCCTGAGGTACGACGGGCTCGCCTCCAAACAGAGAACCCGACAGGAAATTGTGCGGAAATCCAGGCTCAAAAGTGTATGCCTTTTCAATCTCCAGTAGGTCCTTGTCATCGAGACCAACCTTCAACCCTTCCACCGCATCCTCGAGATGCTGCAGCGTCCGGGTACCCACGAGGGGAAAGACGTACGGCTCCTTTTGCATGACATAGGCCAGCGCCACAGCATGCAACTTGGTCCCCTTTGCGTTCGCAATCGTCTCAAGCTTCTTGGAAACGGCCTTTTCCTGCTCGCTGGCGACGCCCTTGCGCCCAGGGTTGTTCTTCTCGCGCTCCTTGTACCCTTCTTCCGTCAGGAACTTGCCCTTGCCGAGCGCGCCGTAGGGCACCAACGCCATGCCCTCGTCGCGGCACATGGGGATGATGTCGCGCTCAAAGTCGCGGAAGGCGGCGTTCCACTGGCCTTGGTAGACTACGAACTGGCGGAGGCCATGGTCGCGGGCGTATTGGTTGGCCTTGGTGACGACCCATGCCGGACTATAGTTGGGTGGTGAGTCAGGATGTTCCTATGTGGGAAAAGGATGGAACGTGCGGAATCAGTTTTCTTACCAGTCAGAGATACCCAGGTAGTTGATCTTGCGAGCGGCCACGAGATCATTCAGAGCATGCATCAGTTCCGGAATCGAGGAGTTGTAGTCCCACCAGTGCACGTAGTAGAGGTCAATGTAACTCGTCTGCAAGTTTCGCAGCGAGTTCTCCAGCGTCAAGCGCAGACTCTTGGTACCGTTGCCGCCAAAGTTGGATTGGATCTTGACTTGCTTTTCGTGCAGGCGATACGGGCTTGAGTACTTGGTGGCAATGACAAACTCATCGCGGTTACCCCGGGCGGTGAACCATTCGCCGAGCCACTGCTCCGACTGCTGGGCCTGGTACCCGCACGCAGTGTCGAGAAAGTTGCCGCCCAGCTCCCAAAACCTGTCGAGGATGGCAAAGGCCGTCTCCTTGGAGCACTCGCCCATGCGGTGCTTGTCGGCCTCGCCAAAGCCCATGGTACCTAGACAGAAGGGCGAGACGCGGACATTTGCTGTCGGTGCCAGCTGCCTATGACGGTGCAGACGAGACTCTGGAGGGTCTGGGAACGGGAAAGGAGGTGCCATGGTGAATGTCGATATGGGTATAGTTCTGTTACTGTTGATGCAATGCTTTCGAGATGCTCACTTGTAGACGTTTCCTTGGGGAACTCGCTCCATCTTATACTGATTCTCGAGTCCGTATTCCTTCCCACCAGGCATCGTTGCACATGACGTGTGATAAGCCAATTGCATATTCAAGCGTAGTCTACATCTCTCGTCGGCCGGACTTAGGATGAATATTTGCGAGACAGAAAGGGCTATCGGCCTTTATGAAGCTTGTCAAGTATAAATGGTGGATATCGGCTTAGATTCGTGTTAGTCAGTATATGGAATAGATCAACATTAGCGTGTGCCTAGATGTTGGCCATGACAGCTCGTATTTTCATTGGTCGAATTCAATGACATAGGATAAGCAGACTGCATATACCAAGACTACCAAGTGGAGCCCCACTACAACTGGCACTGGGAGTTGCCGTGGACGGGTGAGTGGACTAACCTTACAAGCATGGGGTCTTTCATGTCCAAGCTGTGACCATTTTCGCTCACCTCTGCCTTCTCGAATGTTACACCACAGTCCGCTTGTATACCGGCTCTCCGCATTGATCTCCGCTCTTATCTCCGTGTTGCTTTGCTGATGGGATCCAAGACAGATCGGCAAGTTTATCGACACTCTGGACGACTAGGACATAGCTTGTACCTCTCCCGGGACCCGGCAGCAAACGTGGAACAGCACAGTGGACGGCCAGTGACTTGTTAGTAAAGCCACGGGGATCATCATTCGACCAGAACGAGGTTCTTCTGGGGAAATATGGCCCAAAGAGTATCTCCCGAAGTGGGTCTCGAAGTGACTGCGGACACAGGTGCTCCTAATGCCTGTATCGAGCTGGTGCCAATGAGTCAACGAAACAATGTGCGGATGCCCGAGGACGATTGGACCGGAATTACCAGTGCAGCCGAAAGAAGAAAGCTGCAGAATCGCCTTAGTCAGAGACGTTATAGTAGGTGGATCATCTTGTGTCTTGATTGGGCCATTCACGGGTAATACCAAGTTATACTGTTACCATATCAACTAATTCTTCTGTTAGGGCAAGCAAGAGCCAGAACCAAAAAGAACACCCAGACACAGGCATCCCTGCCTCGGCAAACTTTGGCTGGGAATTCGAGTCCTATTACGCTTGCACAACGCAATTTGATAGCTAAATTCAGCGGTCTTGCCAATGCGGTAAACTATTATGCTAATACGCACAACAACCGCATCAATCACATTGGCCCATCCGAATTGAGAAAGATTGCAACTGAATTCGAAATCATGATGCAAAAAGACTTTCTCCTCGGATCACCGCGAGTAGACTTAGTCCTTACTCTGATTCAATTCAATGTCTTCCGAGCTCTACTGAACAACACACAAAGTCTCGGATGGGACTTTCAGTGGCTAGAGTGCGAAGAACCAGAATCACCGTGGACCATAGCAGACGCTTCCTCGGCTCGATCACTGTCTTGCCCACCGTGTCTGCAACCAACAGACATGCAACGGAAAATACGACATCATCCCTGGATAGATCTCTGGCCAATCCCGGGAATGCGGGATAATCTGTTGCTAGCCGCGGGGCTCTACGACGAGGATGAACTATGCAATGGTCTCTTGGAGTTTAAGGACGTCCCCAACGAGCAGTCGGGGCTTTTGGTCTGGGGTGAGCCCTGGGATGCGGCTTCGTGGGAAGTCAGTGCCACGTTCGTCCGCCGTTGGGGATGGGCTATTCGGGGGTGTGATGAGTTGCTTGACTCTACTAATCGATGGCGAATGGCACGGGGCGAGAGACCAATGAAGTGGTAGCGGAATGGGATGTAATTGCTAAGTTATGGTAGATGCTGCAGAGGTTGGCTGTCTCTGATGATTGAGCAAAGATGCAAATCATATTTAAACATTTACAAATATAACATTAGAATGAAAGCTATGTATGCTATGTATATCGAACTAGGTATCATAAGTATATAAAAGAAGAAGAAAAGCAATTGCTATGCCGAAAAGAAAAGCAGCCACACCGCTAAGACTTGACTACATTAGTCAACCAAGGACTCACGGGCCCTGTGTCACCTTGAACAAGTCCGCCATGGACGTGTAAAAGTTCTCATTCCTCACACCGCTCCAGTCCTTATTCATGAACCCCCAAGTCTCCTCGACATCAGTAGCACTGTTGCGAGCATAGTAAGATCCCTGGATAGCCCAGAGCGCCCAGTCCATGTCGTTGCCCGTCATGTACTGCTTGATACAGTTATAAAAGGTTTGCCCGGCATCCGTCAACCCGTTATTGGGTCCCGTGGTGAGATCAACACCAAACTCGGACAGGAACAGAGGCGCGGTGTAATCCTTGCCCTGGACGAGCACAAAACCGTTGAAAAGACCATAGAGATCCTGCTTCGCGTCGCAGTTGTCGCCCGCCGCGGCGTACGTAACGCTGAACTCGTAGGCGTGCATCTCCCAGACGTGCTTGCCGGCCCAGGCGCTATAGTCGAGATTCTTGGCCTTCAAGAACGCCAGGTCCTGCGTCGACTGCGTGCCGCCGACGAGCACGAGCACGTCCGGGTTGGCTGCGTGGACGCGCTCTCCGCCCTGCTGCATGAAATTGAACCAGGCGCCGTGCGCGTCAAAGACGTCCTGCAGGACCGGATACGGGCGCGGCTCGTTGCGGAGAGACATGGCGACGACGCCCGGGTGGCCCGTGGCGAAAGTGGCCATGGCCGAGAGGCCGTTGAGCCAGTTTTGCGTGTTGAAGAAGCGGCTGTTGGAGGCCACGTAGGCTTGGGCCTCGTCCCACCAGCCGTTGCCGTCGTCGAGATCGCCTTGGTATTATGTTAGTGACGTGATCGTGGAAAATGTGTAATGGCAAAACTCACAACACCAGCTAGCCTTGCTGACATGGTTATCAAGCACCGTCATGACCTTTCTCTCCCAGAGCGCATCAATGACGGCAGCAAAGACATCCTGAGTAGTCGCGTTCTCAACAAACGGGTTGTGCTCCACCACCTGGGCATAAATGGCATTAAAGGCGTCCACAGAGACATTGGCCGCGCTGGCGCCCGCGGTAAAGGACTGCTGGACGCTGACGCCCGGGTCGAGGGCGTGGTCGATGGAGTAGGTCAGGCGCACGCAGTTGAAGCCTTGCTGCTGGATAAAGTCGGCGATGAAGTCTATCGACTGCTTGTGCAGGCCCTCGGGGATGTTGGCCTCCATGTGTCCCGGCCAGTTGATGCAGCGAAACTTAACCCGGTTGCCGGCGTCGTCTAGAATCCATCGGCTGTCCGTCTTTAGAGGAAGCTGCTGGGCCACCACCGTACCCAGCAGGAGACTTGAAGCTCCTAATAGCGAAGAGAACTTCATCTTTCTAATATCGGATTTGTAGTAACGTTTAGAAATGTTCCAGTGATTCAATCAGTAAGAACCACGATAAAGTAGATGGGAGGCCTGGCTCAAGTAATGAAATGAAGGGATCTCCTGATCATCACAACTCCACCGGTATGCCTCTATGACAAGGAAGATCTGTGGGGTAAAATATCGTCAAAGTCAAGAAGCAAGAGGCGGAAACCGAGACCGACACGATTATCTGTTGGAGGGCAAGGCTCCCTTATAATATGCGGGAGAGGGAACCACGAGCCAAGGCACGCTCCAGTCCCCCTGCCTATAGAAGGTAGAATGCAACACGCGCGTGGCGAAAATAGTTGCAGCTATAAAGGGGCCCAACCAACCACATAGATAACTTGAGACCGGATGACTTGAGGCTCAAGAGGCTGAAGGAGGCTCAGGCGGAACAAAAGGCGGGAAATAGGAAAGATGTTAAATGGCCATGTTCTTCATTACCTTTTCGCAAAGGGTGTGAAGGTTTCGGGCACGAGTGTTGCGCTACTGTAAGTGGGCATGTATATACTCTGAACATTTACCATGAATATACGTATGGGCATGCAACGTCGTACCTAGTATAATGGAGCGCAGCCCGCAACTACTCTTGTACAAGGCAAAGCAGCCGACCCCCAAAGATCGGCACACGAGATGCAGAATGCAGGATATGGCAGAGCGAAAAGATGGCGAGCCAGTCGATGCGTTTTCGACCGGGAACATCATCCTGCTCAGGGGTGACACCTGCCCAGAATTGATAATGAGCAAAACCTGACTTGAGGTCATGTCGCGCTCTCATTCGCAGCCGCGCAGATGAGAGAAAGAAGTTGGTGTCCGGGCATTGCTTGGGGGCAAGAGGGTCCCGGAGCTAATGTACATGAGCTGTAGAAGAAATCCTTCTTTTTAGAATTAAGCTGCCAGTACCTTGACAACCCCTGCTGCAGGTCAAATTGGACACTGCCGAATGTGTGCATAGATCTGATCCAATTCGTGCTGCTCGAGAGGCAAAGAGGAGTCGAAATCAAGATTCCAGCGCATGCTTGAAGGGCCGGCAGGAGGGGACCCAAGGTCGCAGAAGCATGACAAAGGCATGTGATTGGATGTCGCACGGGACCTGGCTTATTAGTAAAAGACGAAGTGGGTGGTGGTCTTTGTATGGTGTGTGGGTGAATGAATGACCCTGATCTGGTCCTGCGCGCCCGGGGGCCAATGGGGGGGAAAAACCACTGAAAGTTCCATTTTGGCTTTGGACTTGGCAACACACCATCACGTTTGTCTCTGCCGTTCCTGTGGGGTAAATGCGCCACAACCGTGTTTCCGTGTTACGACATACTCTATTCCAACGAAACACGTTCGTTTTTAGCCAAGCAAAACCCCGGGTTCATCTGTAGGCATACCAGCAACCTGTTGATATGCCTGTATATAGTGAAGATCAAGCGGCGAACCCAAGGAATCCAAGGGACCAGCCGTGTAGTATTAGTAGTATCTACGGTAACACATGTATTTACATTGATGTATGCCTCGAAGTCGTATAATCATAATCCACGAGCCAGAGCTTGTCATCGCTCTCGGCTCTCCCTCCCACTACTCATTTTCAAAGACTTTCCAGAGCCTGCCACGCAGATGTCTCTACATGGTTACTCTCTAAACTCCTGGGTATCATGTTGGTTTTTTTTTCTTTTTCTTTTTGTGAAATAAATGAATGCCCACATGGGTGTCATTCACTATGCCGTGCCGCTGCTTCCAGTGGCCGCCGTTTGTTGCCGAGCCTCCAGTTCTCTCCTCCTTGAGAGCAAGCTCTTGAAGGCTCCAAGGCACTTTACAAGCGTCTCCTCGTCCTTTGTGCTGAATCGGTAACTCTTTTCGTCTGTAATGATTTGCATGCAGAAAAGCTTGTTCTTAGCCAGAGCGTCGATATCCACCACGTTGACGACAGTTGACAGCGGCATGATAAAGGCGGCCGTATACTCGGCCTCGTCCTTGTACAGAATCAAGTTCCTAGGTCGAAGCACAGCCCAGCAATTCTTCCACTGCCTCACGCCGCGCTTGTGCTTGAGCAGTTGCAGCCAGCCCTGCCAGACGACTCTGTCAGGGTCGGTCTCAATATTGAGGCCACTGAGTTGGCTCAAATTTCTGCCGCCCATCACTGGTCGCAACGCCGCCGAATTTGAGAGCGATCGCGATGTCAGATTCTCCAGAGATGCCCCAACGCGAGGTGCCTCACAGTCGGAGAAGTCCGAATGAGACACAAGCTCGTTGCCAGACATTCCGGACTGCTCCCAGGTGTGTGAAGGCCGCCTCGTTGACGACGACAGCGGCTTGGGCGGCAGAATATCAATCGGCTCGGGCGAAGACGAAATGTTGCGATCCTGGTCGATGGAGGCATCCTTTGGTGGACCAGATGTGTTGTTGCCCAGAACATCCACGGCAGCATAAGACTGGCGGCGCACGATCGGGCTGGCAAGAAACATTTCTTCCTCATCCTCCTCTATTCTGGCATCGCGGCGGATGAGCTCAATCCATTCCTTTGCTTCTTCGGCGCTCGCCGCTTCAAAGTGGTAGTTCTTGGCCGGAGAAAAGAGGCCAAACAAGTTGTGGCGCTTCTGCTTGGGATCCTTGAGCAAGGTGACTGCAGACAATTCGGACAGGTATATCTTGTGACGGAGCTTGCTCTCCTTATCTGACTTGTAAAGAGAAATGGTATCTGGTCGCAACACTAGGTAGACTGGCTTCCATGCCTAAGGGACCCAACGTTAGTATGGGGTACAAATCCAGGCTCCTCATGGATGCGTCACCTACCTTGGTCTTTTGTGTACGCTTCTGGACATAACCAGACTTGATGACCCGGTCGAACTCGAAGCTGCCGTTCTGGTTGACGGGACTAGGGGACGCCAGACCCAACTGGTTCCGCAGTCGACTCGTCACAGTAGAGGTCAAGTTGACGGCTGCAGCAGGTATCGTGAGCTTTGCGCCGCGTCCAGGGAGTCTCGGAGAAGTCGGAGACACATCTGTCGCAGCGGGTTGACTAATAGTTTCCGCCATTTTGTAGATTGGCCGAAACGTGAAGAGAAATGGTTGCGCTGAGGAATGGAGCTGTCGCCAAGGTCTTGCGCATTAGCTATTATTTACTCGTCGAGTTGGGTATGCTGCGCAGTTCGAATCTCGTTCCGACTCGGCCGTGGCAGGGAGAAGCCTGGGTGGCTTATTACGTTGAAGAGGTCGAAATGGACAGGTCGAAGAACAGTCGGTGGCCTAGTGGGATTTTGGGCATCCGGGATACTGCGGTAAAAATAACGTAGTCTTGCATGAATGATGCGGTCGACTGATCGAGCTCAGCGGGGTCGGGGGGTTGTTCGTGCTGGGGTCAAGCTCGCCAGGGAAGTGTCGTTCCTGACGGCAGATGGCCCGGGGACAGTCGAACCTAAAAGCGACTTGGGATCGATCGACACAATTTCGCAATCGGCAGTTAACCGGCGGTCGGCCGCGCCGCAGGTAGCAGCTGGCGGTAACTAGCTTTGCACAGTGTCCCAAAGGAACTGTTGATCAGGTTGGCTACCGGTACTTGTGTGTCCTGGTAGTGGTAGGGAGAGGGCTGCTGCAGCGAGCTTGAGCGTTGCCCCTACCTACTCCGTGGGAGTCGAGATGATGAATTGGGAAACTAGTTGAGAAAGATGGAAACCTCGACTAGTTTTTGAGGGGAAACAACAGCAAAGACAAATAAAAAAGAAAGTTTTAAGATATTGTAGAGAGAGCAAGGGGTGCAAGACCAGCGCACAGAGAATAAGGAGAAAGCTCGTGGAGAGGCAAGACAAGGGGTCGAGGTAGGGAATGAACGTGGTGATGGGGTTTTGGTTTGTTAGGTCCAAGGTCGTTTGGGCTCAAGTAGAAACCAAAAGAGTAGGTAAAAGACGGAAGGAGTAAAAAAAGAGAGAGTCGCAGATCATGCACCAGCAGTATTCAGGTACGGCGCAGCACAGTAGCAATTATTCTGTAGGTGGGTGTGTGTAGCTCGTAGCCTCTGGATGCACAGTGATCAAAAGAGTAGATCTTGCTTGGCTGTCTGGAAGGGTCGGTGTAAAGAAGAGATGCATGCAGCAAGTCCAAGTCGGCCGGCTGTTGGAGCTCGAGCTGCAGATCAGAACATTGGCTGTCGCAGGTTCTTTGCACCCGAACGGGCGCGACTAAGCAGGGGGTTTAAGGTCTGATCTGATCTCGTTGAAGCGATGGAGTGGTGTGTAGTACTAGGTAGTACTTGGTAGGTAACGATATGTGTAAGCCAGTAGCGCCGCAGTAGTAGAAGAATGTAGTAAGTAGTAGGTAATAAACGAATGTAGGACTTTTTTCCCTTTGCTCGGGCGCGAGAGTTGCAACAAGCGATATATTATTATGTCATGTAATGAAGCAACAGACGAATGACAAGAGGCCCATAAACACACACATAAAGGAAGAAACAACCGAAGGTCGAAGAGACGGGGGTGGCCTTTTTTAGCACGGCGTTTTGCATCATGCAATCTCACCTCCTCGACGGACCGGAACAAGTCTCATAATAAAATGGTTCCAACTTGTTCCTCTCTCTTTTGGACTTGACCTCCAGGCCTCTGGCCTCTCTTGCCTATCTATGTACCTATCTATGCATGCCAGGGTCAACAAATGATTGAATGGTAAGCGATTGTCTGGAACGGACCTCTTTTGGCTCTAGCAGCAGAATCTCTGGCCGCTGATCATCTACTGGCCAGTGCCACTCCCAATTCCCTTTACACCATTATCTTAGCCAAAGAATTTGAATTGTTTCACGCCAAAAAGTCGATAGTGGGCGGCTCAAGTTTTATGGCGATGGAGCCTCGCCTGGGGACGCTATGCCCGTTGCCCACAGAGTGCCTGGGTAGTCTTGGTAGTGAAATAGAAATCCAGACCATTGCGGCGGCTAGGTTAGGTATTTCATGCATTTTTCCATGACCGTCTGCTGACTAGGGTCTTCCTGGTTCACTTTGGCACAACGCCTCTTTTCTTTGGCTTACTACTGCTACTGCTGCTAGCTACTGTAGACATGTACCGTAGCGGCGCAATGGAAGGGGAAATGGAACATTGAAGCAAAGAAGGGCATTTGATCACAAGTCAGTCCGTGCCGCACTACGGCCGATTCATGATTCAATTGCAGCTCTCTGCTGCTAGCAAAATCCCCGATCTGCTTTCTCATGGCAAACAAGAAAACGTGATCATATGGGACCAAAGCTCTAGCTCCAAGCTAAGAAATGTGTCGCCATTTCTAAATTGGCAAGCTTTCTCAATCAAAAAAAAGGTCACGATAGGGCTGGATCGACATTTGGTCTTCGAACTCCAAAGGTCACGCCAGCGATGGTGAATGATGAAATTACCCAAAGTCTGTGCAATTCCAACAAGGTCACAGACACCTTGTTCACAAAGTCCGATCCCCACCAGTGACCTTAATTTGGGTTTGCGAGCCTTGTTGAGAGGAGGCCGCAACATGACCACGGCTGCGGCCAGGCCACTGGACGAATTCCACAAAACGAGCGCGAACACAGAAAGGGGGTGATCATTGGCTGGACAACAACCGGCAATCCAGTCGAGGAAGAACCTCACCGGGTATTTGTACGGGCTGAAGTGTCATACCCTTACCTGTTGACCTTTAATTCGCTTGAACTATAAATCAACTTATATTGTACAATTTCATATGTTTCTCCCTTCAGGGGTGCTTGATGCATACATACAAGGCATAATCGGATAGCGCCGAAACACATCTTGATATGTTATGTCGAGCTCGTTATGAAAAGATTGGTAAAATGTCCATCATGACTCCAGCTCGTATTGCGTCATGACCATATATTACAGATGAATTGATCATATGCTTGTCCGTGTCTTGAGCTTAAGCTGGGACCTGGGATCTGAGCACGTAGGGCGGAAAAGTCTCATTCAGTGCCCCGGTATCATCATGAGGCTCTGATTATTTTTGAGACATCTGGATATCTTTATTCATGTCATAATTTCCATACACTATCATTTGCGCGTTTCAATGTGTATCTGGAGCCACACTACTCAAAAATCATTATAGTCGCTAAAGTCTTGGCGTGCTCTTGTTTCCGTTGAGTGCACCGCTCATCATGTACTCCTCTTGCTTCTCCTGAACCCTCGGAGCATTCAAGAGGACCATTTCCCTTCCACCTCCAGTTCCCCACCACGCGACGCCAATTGCGGCTCTTTCCACGTCCATTTCACCACTGACAAGTACGTCCCAGAATCTCTTCCTTGCCACTTCACGCATGCCAGCATCAGCAATTGTGTTCATTGCCTCGGCCGTACGCGAGAGCCACTCGTCGACTATTGGTAACGGCAAGAAGGGCAGGGCATCAATCAACGCTAGTACCAGCGTCGACTGTTCCGAAAGCGGTGGTTGTTGAACCTGGTTCTCTGGTTGCTGAGACGCCATAGGTGATGGAGACGTGGGTGCGGCTTCGGGCGCGAGAGGAAGCGCGTTTGCCGACATGGAACGGAAGTGCAATGTCTCGAGAAGTACCTCGGACAGATTTGGATGTGTTGCCGATATCGGGAAAGGCGGCGAAACAATTTGCATAACCGTTTTGAAGGCTAGGCGAAATTGTCGTGAGGAAATTTTCGTTGGGAAGGATTGGAGCAGTGTATCGACGTAGAATGGTATCGTAGACACAGTCAACTCTGCATGCTGCGGGCAAGACATGACGGAGAGGATCGCAGAATGAGATGCCTCGAAGAGAGGCATGGTAAGGGAGTTGGGCGGCATGCTCTCGGCCGTGGAAATTGCCAAAGAAAGCTGGGCCGTTGCTGGTGCAAGGATAAGATTCTCGGCAGCCGGTGTAGGAAGTGAAAGTGGAAGATGTTCCGCTAGATTGAGATAGAACAAGGTGAGTGCCTGATCCAAGGCAGCCGGCGGGCTACCATTTGCCTGCAGCGTTGGGGTTATAGTTTCTTGCAAGAAGCCAATGCAAGCTCCCGGATACCGGGACATGACATCGATGGATGTAAGATATGTAAATGTGTATACTTGGAAAGCATCCGCGCCACCTCTAGATGAGATGAAATAGAGATTGCGCAGCACGTGGAGCGTCTTCGATGCCACAATCGGTGCGACAGCATCATTTTTCAGATGCGGGTCCAGTAGGCAGCGCCCTACCAGGGGCTGCGCAGTCGCGACAACAGCATACATAAGCTTCTTGAGGACTTGCCATAACAGGTTCCAAGGACCTTGTTGTGTCTCCGGAGCCAAGACCGCAGACTCGACCGACACATCAATCGCTGAAAATGGACACTTCCTCCATTGCTCCAGCAAGTCAATCGATAGAGCGAGTAATTGATCTTGAGCTTGAAGAACAGCCCTTGAGTCGGACGCGTGCTCTACAGCAAAAGCCGCTACTCGTGATAGAGGCCCCATGTTTTGGACTAACGGCCGGCTTGCAACTTGTTGTACTGCAGCAAAAGAGTCGGAAGACGTCCTATAGAAGGCTTCGTGTCCAGCAAAGTTTCCCGCAGATATCGTGCTCAAGAAGTCTCCTCCCTGGAAACCCTCGGTTCCCGTCATGACGCGCAGAGTGGCCGGTAACAACAAGTCGCAGTTCAGAGCACTCTTATTCCAATCCGATAGGACCGGGAAGGAATACGTCAAGGCCAAGACAAGAGCACTGTTGCCGAGTTCCTGGGTCTGTACCCCATCTGCCAGTGCCATGTTTGCTGCCGTGACCACGGCTTGTTCCAGGGTGGACTTCAAACCAGACGAAAGGGTCCTTCTGTCGTTGCTCTCCATGCCGAGCAGTATACCGGTGAGAACCAAGAGATGTTTCCATCTGGCTGAGCGCTCGTCGGCACCTTTTGCGACAGCTCGTGCCCAGGCTTCGGGTCGCAGGCCACTGCCCTCGGGTTTCTGTCCCCATACCAGCGTGGCATTTTTCTCCGAATTCTGTATGACATGCTTTGCTGCAGTGTTATATATACTGATAATTCTAAGGCAAGTGCGCAAGCCGTCTGGTAGTTCCCATATCGATCGTGCCGTCAGGAGATGTGAGGTGAGAAGAGTGATGTTTAGCGGGTTGTTTAGATTCGACAGCAAGGTCGTTGTGGTTGCAAATATCTTGTTCGTCTCGGCAGCGTTGGGCGGTTCTTGGTAGGCACGCAAAGCTACCGTCAACAGCCTATCGATCGACATGGTGACAGTCTGTCGTCGCAGATATTACATGCTGATATGCTCGTTGCGATTGAAGCGATGAATGGGTTGTAAGCTCCAAAGTTGCGGTTGCGACTGCGAGACTCGGGATGTAGTTCGGCGTTCAGGTGCCCACATTTTGCCGAGGCACTGAGGGACCTCACTGCTGCACCCAACCTTACCTAGCTGCTAGCACCTGCAAGACAACGTCGATCAGCAGCGACCCGACCCCGGCCAATGCGCCAGGGCCAAGACTCAAGAGCCAATGCGCGCTGCCGTCAACTGCTTCCGCTCCCCTAACAACCCCTACAAATGCCGCCCGTACCTAAGCAACCTTACGTCGAGATCCACTCCCTCTCTCAAACTCACCCTACCACGTACAACCAAAAGAGAACGGTGCTCGTGTCTTTGCCATGGGACAACAAGTGTAAGTCATTGACGACTATTGTGATAGATCCTTGTTCTGATTCATTGTAGCTCGACCAGCGCAGAGGGTTGCGATCCACGCCGGCCATCCTTCCCTTCACTCTATTGGCCGACGAATACCTGTGAAGATGCCATCTACTACCTGCGGGACTCATGGCGGTTCACCCTGCTGTGGACTCTCATTCTATACGCCATCTTTCACTTGGGTGCAGCTGCTGTAGCCCTATTTGTTCAAGTCGGGAAGCATCGGTCGACATGGAAATACCTTTGGACCGTTCCCATCATCTACGCCGTCACCGCTGCCGTCGAAGCAGTTGTGGCAGGCAGTGTTGTTGGCGTCCTGTAAGTCATGGACCTGCAAGTAGGCAAGTGAGAAAATAACACTAATGATTACCTAGAGTTGGCGCTGTCTACTTTACTGGAAAGTTCCAGATGTCAACCTGGATACCATTCATCTGGGGGTGGATCAATGTCTTGATGCTCATCGTTTCGTCATTCACTATCCAAGGTGGTCTATGAAGACGCAGCACCATGCTGTTACAGTATGACCACGCCTTAATCTTGTGCAGCTGTTCCGGGTAAGGAATGAGGCACAGTCGATGGCTCGATGGGTCTCAAAATTCTTGCCGGGTTGCCAGCCACTACATGGTACGGAGGGACATCTTTGGTCACGACACTTCCGGCACCCACGACGACTCCCTTGCCAATAGTCACTCCTGGAAGGACAATACAATTTCCTCCAAACCAGCAGTCCTCGCCAATGGTGATTGGCTTACCGGTTTCGGGGCCTTTGGTTCCATTGCGAATGGTGGGATCTACCGGATGGGTGCCCGAGTAGAAGGAACAATTTGGACCGATCAGAGTGCGAGCCCCTACGGATATCAAGCACGTATCGATCCAAGTACTGCCGCTATTGACATAAACATTGTCACCGAATCTGGCGAGTCAGCAGTTTTCTGCAGCACATGGTCTCAGGAATGACCGACTTTACGTTGTGGCCGTAATCCATCTTGATCGGCGCATCACACCACACTTGCTCTCCAAAAAGGTCTTCGTCCTTTTCGGGTGTCGCCGCCACAGGAGGTAGAGGAGTCTTGTCATCCTGGATGCTGTCGAGAATACGACAATCAGTCAGTGGAATACAAAGAGTACCGAGGACTCTCACAGTTTGAAGAGCTCAACTAGTCTACGGCGCGACACATCGCCGGCTCTGTTGTAAGCTTCGCAAGCCAGGCGACATCTTTTGCGATCCGCAATGAGATCTGGAGTAAAGGCATAGTACAACTGCTCTTCTCTCATCAGTCTCTTGTTCTCCTCGATATTGATGTTCCTAAGAGGATCCATTGTCTCTCGTGCGCTTGTCTTCGAGATATCGCCAGCCAGTGTTAAGAGAATACGTATCGCAATGTAGAGACAGGCCTCGGTGGACCTGAGATCTGTGTGGACTTGTGTAGTTCCCCACCAAACACCCCCAGGCCCACAGGGCGCTCTCCGACTGGCAAATGGACGACAACATGAATTTCTCTGGACATGTTGGCACTACAAACCTCATCATTTATCTCAATACAAAATTCGTACGATCATGTCCAATCTATTTGAATTTCTCTAGCTCTTAATGCTGATTGCTGCCACTAGTAGCTCATAGTCTGTTTGTTTGTAAGTAGAAGGCCTATAATTAGGGAGACGTCATACCATTTGATACTGCCCGTTTCCGTCTGCACCCCGCAACTAGCCGCTAATCTTATCGAGCGACAGGTACAACGTGGAAGCGGTCGGCCCTGATTGCCGGATCTCAGACAAGGGCTTCGCGTCAGGATCTGGATATCCTCTTCGCTTCCCGCCTCTACAACCCAAACAAAAGAAAATCATCGCGGCTACGACAGCAACTGTCAGAGGACAACAAAGAAGGCGCAAAGTCCTCTCCTTTGTTCTAGTTTGCGCGCATGCTCTCGAGGTAGAAAGACCTCTTCGTCAAACACAATGGAGAGCCCCCCAGACAGGTGAGTCCCGTCTTTCTTGTTTGCAAAAATGGCTATGATGCGCCGCCTGCCCGCCTTCTTCGCGATCGACCTTCTCCTCGACCCGTCGTTTCGACCTCAATGTACGCTTGTCAAGACATCTACACTTGCATCGTCATGTCTGCGTCACCAGAATCCGCCACGCCGCCTACACCGCCGCCGAAAGCCTCTCGTATCTCCCCTCCCGGAGCTCCGCGCAAGGAAGAGCCTCCAGTCGGTTTCCACTACCTGGTGAACGACGAGATTCCCTCGACGCCGACATGGAAGACTTCTTTCGGGCCGAGCGAAAAGGTTGAGGAAGACAAGGCATGGGTCAGCAGCCTTGCGTCGGCTGCAAAGGGCGAAGAGCAGAGGCGGCCCATGTGGGCCAACCGGAAGAAGGACCGGCGCATTTCACTACAATTGCCTACTATTCAACATGTTCCTGAGGAAAAGGATGCTGACGACTTGCTCCCGATTGCCAGTCCCTTGAGCGCGCGCCCGTCTCCCGACAAGCTCTACTTTTCCGGCAAAGCCAAGTCGCTGGAGGGCATTGCGCTGCGAGCATTTTGTCTGGGCATTTCACTGGCCCTCTCAGTAGTGGCCATCGCTGCCATTATTCTATTCTCGTCGTCCCCATTATGGCGCGTGCCGTTCTTCTTTGCGGCTCTTTCGCTGTTCCACTTTCTCGAATTCTGGACTACGGCAAAGTATAACACGCAGGAAGCCAAGATTGATTCATTCCTCTTGACGGCGAACTGGCCAATGTACTTTATTGCCCACTCGGCGGCAACTATTGAATGCTTCTTCACAAAGCTGATCTGGCCGAATCGCTCATGGGCGCCGTTGTACACCGGCCACATTCTGCTCCTCATTGGACTTCTACTTGTTCTGGTTGGCCAGTTTGTTCGGGCCACTGCCATGATGCAGCTGGGCACGAATTTCAACCATATTGTTCAAGATAGAAAGAGGAGGGGCCATGAGCTCGTTACCTCGGGCATTTACGGAGTGATGAGGCACCCGTCATACTTTGGCTTCTTCTATTGGGGTATCGGAACACAAATAGTCCTCGGCAACCCGATATGCTTCCTCGCGTATCTCGCTGTCTTATGGCGCTTCTTCTCGACGAGAATCAGAGCCGAAGAGGCCCATATGGCGCGCTTCTTTGGCGAGGATTTCACCGAGTACCAAAAGCGTGTGCCTACCATGATTCCCTTCATTCGTTGATGGATTATGGTTCCAAATGATCAGGCAAAATTAGGATGGCTAGAATAGATTTGGCATTGTGGCGTTTCGGATTCTTTTAGGAGAAGTTGAACATGCATTGGGGCCTGGGCATTGGCATGAATTTCAGTGTACGTGTGGACATGGGCTCTATCATGTCAATAGTAGACAAACTCAAACCATTGCGCATGAGTGTACCAACAATACATTACAAATATATAAGACAAGCCTGTGTGATATAGTGAGGGTACTGCTTCTGTGCCGGACATACTATAACTATGAAGTGTTTCCGACGATTGTGGTATCGTCATTGAACACTCCATGTGAAGTGTTATGGTTGCTCAATTGATGTTCAAGTAACACTCTCGTCTTTGGTGCCCTTGCCCTCTAGCACATCAACGACGTCTTTGTGTCCCAATTGGGAAGCCAATCTCAAGGCCGTGAAGCCATTTGCATCGCGTAGAGGTAGATAGCCTGATTCCGTTGGTAGAAGGATCGCGACCACGTTGGCATGACCTTGACCCGAAGCCAGATGGAGCGGTGTATATCCATATTTGTCTGTGGTCCTAGTCGGGGCACCACGATCGACCAGAATACGGACAACTTCGACGTGTCCATAGTAAGAAGCACAATGAAGCGCTGTCCTTCCGATTGTGTCCACGATCGCAAAATTGGCACCGTTCAGGAGAAGCAGCTCGATCATTCTGATATTCCCCGAATACGAAGCAAAATGTAAAGCCGTCCACCCCAATCCGTTCAAGAGTGCCAGATCAGCACCGTTCTTGATGAGTAACGTCGCCACCTCCACATGACCTCTGAAAGAAGCATTGTGAAGCGCTGTATTTCCAAGATTGTCCGCGACCTTCAAGTCAGCACCGTGCTCAATGAGTAGATCAGTAACCTTCAGATGTCCTGCGAAGGCAGCATAGTTGACCGCTGTCTGTCCGCATGTGTCGGTGACACTTAGGTCAGCACCATACTCGAGGAGTAGCTTGGCTACATCTGCGAATCCTTGATCTGATGCCGCCATAAGGGGCGTACAACCTTTCAAGTCGAAAAACTGGGGATGAGCACCCGTCCAAAGCAGCATATTAACCACTTCCAAGTGTCCATGGTAAGCAGCTAGGCCAAGCGCCCTTTGACTTTTCTTGTTTGCCGTCTTGGGGTCAGCGCCATGATACAGGAGCAGTGCGACAATATCATTAGCTCCATCTTTTGAGGCACGCATCAGGGCTGTCCATCCATCCTTGTTCACGATCGTGACGTCAGCGCCTCTTTGGAGCAACAGACAGACTACCTCTACGTGTCTTTTCGAGGTGGCTAAATAGAGTGCCCCTTCTCCATGCTTGTTTGTATTTCTGTGGTCAGCTCCATGCTTGAGAAGTAGGTGGACGATGCTCAAAAACCCACGCTCAGAAGCTAGCATCAAGGGCGTCGATCCACTATCATCTCTGACCGCATGGTTAGCGCCCAGTTGTAGCAGCGTATTGATTGCTTTCTCGCGCCCGAACATGGAAGCTATACTGAGCGCCGTGCTGCCATATGTGTCTTTGACATTGAATTTGGCACCATACTTAAGGAGTAGTTCGGCCGTGTCGATATATCCCCAGCGTAAAGCATGCATCAAGGGCGTTCTTCCATCTCGACTACCGGCTGTTTGGTCAACACCAAGTTCGAGAAGGAGCTCAACTACACCACTGAGACCAAATCCGGCAGCCAGGCGTAAAGAACATCTCCATCCCTTGGTCTTGTACTGAGCAATGCTTCTCAGTAGTTTCTCGGCCTTCTCTTCATCCCTGCGGGATATAGCTTCGTTGAGCACTATAGTTGGGTGATCGAGTCGTCTCTTTCCGAGCGCCTCAACGGCGGCCACGTTATCCACGGACATAGCAATTGCCAATCTTTCCTCTATCACATCATCATCGACGTTTTCAAGGAGAAGTCCCATCATTCTTGCTCCATCCCAACGAGAAGCAACAAGCATGAATAATCTGTCGGTCATTTGCACCGTGTCTGCCCTTTGAGACAAAAGTAGCTCCATCACCTGCTGGCCACTTTTGTGATTCCTTGCGGCAGCTTCAATCACATCTACTGTGATAAAATGAACCTTCTCTCTCTTCTTGCCCATAATAACTTCCAGTACTTGTCGGCCATTGTGCTCATTACTTGCAGCACCCTTCAGGACTTCCTCTGTGAGTTGTATATTGTCGAGGTTCTTTTCCAGGAGCAACTCTATTGTATGAGCGTCAAATTTTGCTGCAATTAGGCCCGTCATGGCGTCCGTTATGGGAACCTTGAACGTTGCCTTTTTCAGCAATATTTCCACCACCTGCTGGCCGCTGGTGCTATTCCCTGCGGCCGCCATGACGACTCCCTCGGTAAGCTGTACCTTGTCATATCCCGCTTCCAGAAGCACTTCCATAATCTGTGAGCCATACCGATGGTTCTCTGCAGCCGCAATGAGAATTGTTTCCGTTGTCGGGATCTCTTCTCTTCTTTCTTCCAAGAGCAGTCTCACGGCTTCAGTGTGGAAGTTTCCAATGACAAGACTTGCAGTTTCTTCGGTGAAACGGGATTGGTATCCGTCCTCCCTCTCTTCCAACAGCCACTCCATGGCTTTTTGACCATCTTGACCACTTTCTATAGCGGCTTCAATAACACCCTCAGTGATTCGAGCCTCGTTTCCCCGATGCTCAAAGATCATATCCATAATCTGCCTGTTACATAACCGATTCTTCCAAGCCGCCTTCACCACTTCTTCTGTAATCTGCACCTCATCTCCCTTATGTGTTAGGAGTAATTCCATCACCTGACGACCACTAATCGGGTTTCTCGCAGCGGTTTTGATGATGTCTTCTGTAATCTGCACCTCATCTCCCTTATGTGTTAGGAGTAATTCCATCACCTGATGACCACAATTCGTGTTTCTCGCAGCGGCTTCGATGATGTCTTCTGTAATTCGGATTTCGTCGCTCCTATTCTCTAGAAGCGCCTTCATGATATGGTGGCCGCTACTTCGATTTGTTGCGGCACAGAGAACCACCTCCTTTGTGATCACAATGCCTGGTAGCCCATTGCATAATTCCGCAACACACTCCATCGCATTCGCATTGATATCGCGGACGACTCTAGGAATATCGAGACTGATTTCCGCACGTTTGTAGTTGTGGACTATCCATCGAACAACAGCGACATTTCCTTTCATTGCCGCCGCATTCAGGGCATTGCCATACTTTCCCTCGCCTCTCGGGAAATAGGAGTAATCGGCCCATATCTTGGAAACGACACTTTCGAACCCACGAAATGAGGCATAATATAGCGGACCTGCGGCTCGATAACCTGGTAAGCCTTGGATGTTATCAGGATTGTGAATTCTCAACCATGCAAGGAATGAATCTGTACATTCCTTGCTGAAAAACAAACAGATTATCTCTTCAAGCTCCATTTTATTGTCGATTTTCAGCCCCTCTACTGCATGCTGTGGCCAATGTTTGGCAACGTATGGAAGAAATTTCTTCAGATGATGATCTTCACACACATGTTCGTGGTCTATAAGTACCTGGAGGGCGAAGTGCGCGATGTTTTGATTGGCATGTTCCATGGTGAATCGGTACCACTGCGTGCTATTCTCATACAGCTTGAAGACAAGAAATTCTTTCACCGAGAAATGTGCTAACTTGATGATTCGTGTTGTATCCTCGTCAATGATAGTGACTAGAAGTGTCGAGCAGATCCGAAGTACGTATTCGGGGTCCCGGAACCCAGCGATAGCTGCAATCTGATCGGCTGTCAGTGGTTCAAACGCCGCAGCAAGCCACATCATTATCTTTGCGACATGGACAGTGTTCTCGTCTTCAATCGTGTCGAAAGCTTGCTGATACGCTGTTTCGAGATCCTTTGGGATGCTATTCATGGCTCTTTGCAGCTGCTCAATGTTGGGGCATTGGGCGAAACGCTTGATTTGAAGATCAGCCCATCGAAATCTCCTGTCAATTGATCAACCAATCATTAGCTAATTCAAAAACTTCGGATGTCTGGGAGATGATACTCACCTTTCCTCGTACTCGAGGAGTTTTGCTATGATCTGATCTCTTACGTCTTCCGCCCAAGAGGCTAGACAAGGGTCCTCAAGCGTAGTCTTGACGAATCTTTCAACGTCACTTCTGATAAGTTTTTCAATATCGAAATCACAATTCGCGATAGAACGAAGTTCTCTCTCGATATCTGGCTCTGGCCGACTCGTAACGAGTAGATGTAGGTTGGGGTGCGTTCTTCCAAGAATCTTGATACAATGAAGTAAGCGATCCCTTTGTCCTTTCTTATCTTTGTGGGGACACTCGTCTAAGGCATCGAGAACTATGTAGACCTCTTGTGAAAGTGAGTTGATGATGCAGCTCAGCGTTGAGATGAGTTCTTCCAAAGACGGCTCGCTTCCACGTTGACTGTGTCGATCGTAGAGGGATAGAACCTCCTCCGGGAGAGGAAATAAAATGAGCTGTCGTATTATCGAACGTAACATTTGCGAGACATCCTGTAAGGTTTGATTGTCAAAACGGAAGTACCAATAAGCCATGTGTGGTAACTTTTCTTGAACATCTCGAATGATGGTCGAGCTACGACTGGTCAGCAAAGAGTAGATTTTTTAGGGAGGTCTTTGGGTGACTACCATAGAATTGTTTTGCCACAGCCCGCTTGTTGTTATTAGCAATGCTCTGAAAAAGGACCCAAATAACATACCAACACCGTGGAGCCAAAGCAGACCAGGCTCGTGGTCGCGCCAATTTTGATAGCTTTCATGATCAAGCAGCCACTGGCCAGTACCAGCAGTGCGTGTCTGTTGGGATTCATTTTGTAGGCTGGAGAAATTCACATCCTTTGAGGAGAACCATTCAAGAATAATCGTTTCCGTAATACCTGCTTATTCAGTCAATTTCTAAACTATGGAAGACTTTCGTTATCACATACTTTGAGCCTGCCCCTGGATTCTTCGTGTTCTTTGATCTACCCGATCAACCTTCCTGGATAAGCCTTCAAGGGCGTCGATAACCGACCGTGTACGTTGCACCTCACCTTGGGGTATTTTTAGTAATAGCTCTTTCGAGTACGCGGCCGCTGTGGCAGCTGCATATGGCTGCCACTTTTTGTTCTTGTGAGAATCGGCATAATCGCTGATGCCACGAATGACTAGGCAGGGGAATGCCTCCATAAGACCTGCGGCCTCCATCTCAACACATAGCACCCCCATATCCCGTAGCTCATCCCGCTTGCGAGAATCTTTGATCACTGTGTTTGACGATCCAATTGTTCCATAATGGATTCGGGGGCAATTTGTTTTCCGTTGTTCACGTTGGATGATTCGAGAGCTGTTGCAATTTTTGCAAGTCTTGCCGCCTTCGTGCCTGTAATTTGCTTCAAAGACACAGTCATTCGCTGAGCCTGGAAAGTTGTATTTATCTTTCATCCCAGGATATCTTTCCAGCATTTCATCAAGATATCGTGGTATCCTGTTGCCGTGGAGGTTGTGGGAAGCCTTCAAGAATTCCACATTTGCCGCTAGCACATGGGGTGGTTTACTCTTGTGCCCTGTCACCACAAAGCCGTCTGTAGTACTTTTCCCACGATCAAATTGTATGACGCCCCCGTGGACTCCGCGAGAGTGACTGACAACGACATCACCAAGACGAATGTCATTTAGTTCGTCGTCGTCATAGTCATCGTCAGGGATCCCACCACCAATTCCCACGAGCAGTCCGAAGCGTATTCGACTGAAATCGTTCAAGAGTTGCGTCACCACCATTGCAGCCGCGTTGTTGCCAATCTCTGGCATACCGGCAACAACTATGTTATGATGGCCCATCCTGCCAAGCTTGTACGCATTCTGATCGCGGCTGGTACTCAGGTTTTCGTGGACCTCATCAAGTAATGCGAGAACCGGGCTCAATTCATCTCCCATGGGACAAATGATGGCGACGGTGTAGTCATCATGACGCAGGCAAGGCGGCAGCTCAGGGCCAGGCAAGCTGATTTGGCTATGGCCAGCCATTTTTCACAGTGAATGTGAAGGGACGCATAGAACAGTTTTGAATGAGTTTGCGATCTTGCCGAAAATGATTGAATAACAAAGACCCAACAGAAAGAAATGTAGATCTGAAGTTGAGGTTGTTAACTCTGCGCCGGGGCTCGACATCATCGTCCCCAAGTTTTAGGCATTTTTTCTCATCATGCTGACAGCATTTTCCACGGTTCAATTGGCCACACCCGAACTGCGGCTTGCAGCTGCATAGAACTATTGATTTCCATGCTCAGATCGGAATGGTCAGTAAGCGATAAGGACTGTTAGGAACCCCTCACCTGTAGGCAGGCTGAGATGCGAGCAAGGCATATCGGTGAGGCTATGCTCGCCTAGCCGCGCGGCAGTGAAGCAAGGTTGTGTATTCACTACTAATTAATGCGATCGACACTGCCTGAGCGTCAACATGTTCCATTCCAATCAGCATGATTGTACTTGAAGTACTGCTCCTCGCGTCCTTGACAGCCAAACAACTGATTGACTTGATACTACAGCATAGTGCTCGCATCACGAACAACCTTCTCGAAGCCTTCTACCTGCTCAATGTTACTATTCCTAAGGTTGCCTCCAGGAGGAAAAATGAGCTAATCGTCCAGATTATCTGGATGGGAACTTGTAAATGGTCCTCAATGATTGAAGTGAGTAATAACTTGCCTGGCTTTGCAAATCTACCCTCTTTGCACTGGGGTCTGACAATAATTTTCCAGCTATTGTCGTCCTAATCTCAGTGAAAAACCATGTACCTCTCTTGAGAGCAAAGTGAGATCTATATTTTTTATGTTGCTATCTGATTTCTCATGACGAATACTGATAAACATCATAACTTCAGGAGTTTCGAAACTCATACTAACGCCACAGGGTCGGCACATCTCGAAATCCTATTGAAAGACCTTATATTATCAACCACATTGCCATGGTAAAAGGGTTTAGGCTATGCTTACTCGCTTTGGGTGGTTCTGACTTTGTGAAGCGAGGATCACAGAGCTTCTCTCGCTTTATGTGGGAATCATTGCAATTTTTAGTGCGTGCTTGTAGATGGATGAGAGCTCCCATCTCCTTCGTACTACTCATGTGACACAACCAACCTTTGTCGAGCACTAAGCGCTTCCATGATTACCGTGACTCTTCATAATGATGATACAATACGTCTATGTAGTTAAGCAGTACCATAATCGGCTGGGGCTGATATTGACAACATGAGAATATAGCTTGAAGGGCTATTGGGATAACTGATCATTGTGCTTATGCTTTGAACCGTATCTTGGATGACTCAAGTAACCTTTGTGTGTTTCAAAACCTCTCCACGAGCACTGCATCTACCGAAAATGCTATGTGATTCCCAAATTCATCATAATGTTGAGTCGACGTGCAAAGAAATGATTTCCAATGAGCAGCTTCCAAAATCACTTGATAACCATGAGCTCGGACGTCAACAATAACAACAAACGATGTTGCCGACACACCACGATCTAAACCAGATTATAACAATCCCAGATCGGAATGCTACCCAACCCTCCGTTGCCTGCCACCATCCGGCAATAGAATTACCGGCCGAGTGAATAAACAAACCAAACCGCCATCAATATCACCATCTCTTCTTTCCCCCTCCTCCCTCGCCTCGAGCGGGGCGCGCGTTACCCGCGCACCGACTACCGAAAAGACCGAAGACTTGCCTATTCCTTCCGCCTCGCCTGTCTCGGCCGCTTCTCATCTTGCATAGCCGAGCAAGCTTGATCGAAAGACAGAGAGTCTGGAACTTCTCTCTCTTCTAGCCGGGCCATAAGCGAAACCGTGGCGCGCGGGGTGTGGAGGAGGTTGGTCCCTCAAGGTTAGATGGACGTCTACCAAGATGAGAGGAATCTTGGTAAGAAGGAGGAGAAGTGAGGAGAAACAACCAAGCAAACAAACAATCCAGATACCTGAACTAGATACTTAGGCGAATGTCCCCGGGTCCGGAGCCGGGCTGTTGCCCCATTGCCAACATCAGATGGGGAAGGGAAAACGGAGCTATAGCGAAGAGCTGCTATAATGGAGAGAGAGATCTGATGAACGATGGGCCAAGAATCGGGCGTCTTTGGTCTCTCGGGTTATCCGAGGAGATGTTGTTTGCAGTGAATGCCAAGTTCATGGTCGTCCGATGTAAGAAGGCTGGTTACGGCGGCTTCGCCATGGTGTTGCCGCTGACCATTGGGGAACCAGCTTTTCGAGGTGGACGGCCGGGGGTAATACATTGCATAGTCTCACTGGCGTGAATCGTGAAGGACCACGACTTCGAACGAGACCACCACTGAATGCTCGCCCATCCCACCATGACCACGTGCTCTCGGTCAGCGGAATTCGGGAAATAGAAGAGCTTCTCGTGGCATTCATGTAGTTGGGCAAGCTTTTGTTGCATATGACACGACTTGGTATCACCGCCCACACCCACACCCACCCAGAGACAAATCGCAGTCTGTCTCGTCTAGATGATCAACCCAGATCTACGGGATATACTAGCTCGCGTTTCCTTGGAGGGTTTTAGTCTGGCAGTTTTGTTAGCGTTCACGAGTTTTAGAACTTGAGTCTTGTCGCTCCAATCAAACCAAACGCATTCCCCGTTCCCGGATATAGGAACTTGCCGTCCAGAACCAATAAGCATCCCGGGACGGTTCAACCAGCTTCCCGAATCAGGAAACACACAGATTCACCATACGACGGGGGGAACGGGCGGGCGCACGAGCGAACGCCAGACCCTTTTCTTGCTTTCCCAGCTGCCTGTTCCGGCAAACACACATTCCGCTTCTGTTTGAGGGAATGTGCGTCTCGGCCAATTCCCGGCTTGGCGTGCCCAGCAGAGGGCTATTTGGGGGGTTCCACACTAACTTACCATAGTAATGCCGATGGATTTTTTTGAATCTTTCTTTTTTAGTCACATATCGTCGAGGCAATACCTTGTCAGGGGTAGGCAGGCAGAGTGGGAAAAACAGAGAAAAGTGTAGAGGTCGGCGCCGAGACCTGCCTGACCTGTAGTGGTAGGTAGGTCTATGTCCCTGTGTGATTTAGAAGGGGCGTTTAAAGGAGTGATGAGGCGACATTGAGGCTGTTCCGCAAATGCCGGGCTATACTGTCACGCTGCCATTGTGGTTGCGTTGCGTTGCGTTGTGTTGCGGGGTTGGTCCATGAGGCGAAACTGTACGTGAGGGTTTGTGCATGACCCAAGACCATTATTGCATTTCGACTCTGTTTCGGCAGGAATTACTAAGCTGATGTGTTCTAGTTTGCCATGTTTCAGGGCCTCTTCAATAGTTTGTTATTCTGCAGTCTATGCAGCAAGCATTTTTCCTATCAGCCAGGTTGCCAATATGTACATAGCAGGTGCATATTCGCGTATGCTATAGACTTGCTCCAGATGCAGGTATCCTGCGATTGATAGGGCGATCTCTTCATTAATGACGAGGCTTGGTGACGAATGCCTGGCATGCTTCCTTGCGGGTCTAGGGGTTGAGAACTTTCGAGTACGTAAACCCAGCTGTCTGGAAATAAAGAGCTCCCAGAAAGCTTGCGATACTTATCTGCTCTCCGCTACTTCGTTGGCTTATGAGCTCTCCCCATTGCGGTTGGCGAATAGCTCCCATACGTCTGGAGATTAATCGCTCGCATTTATCGAATGTGGTAGCTATCCAAGATGATTATATATAAATATCGGCCTTTCAATGTCTGTCACTGGAGGTTTCAGGCATAGTAGAAGCCTTGTAGGCTTTCGATTTTTTGGTAAAAGATGTCTGTCAAATCGGATCAGGTTTCCAAACACTTGGCTGTTGGTCATCAAGAACTACGATGGGTAATTGTGCTCCCAGAAAGGACGACTGCAGTTGTCGTTGGGCACATGTCGTCCAAAGGTATCGAGTGATACGTTCAAGCATGAAGCTTGCCGACGAGCTTATCTGAGACCATGCAATGGAAAGGGTGGCGTGGGTGGATGGCGGCTGTCAGATCAAGGTTAGAAGATCCGGGGACTGCTCCGAGCACGGTCGTCTCCCGATGGAGTCAGTGGGAACAGGGTCTACAGATTATTTGATGTTCGGGAAGAGAAACCGTTTTGGGGGATGACCATGGCCGCAGTGTTGCGGATGAGAGGGCATCGCGCGCATTGATGTTTTGCAGAAACCGTCGCAAGCACGAATTAGAACCCTGCCATTTCGTCCAGGCGACATTTCAGTCAATGGATTTGGATCCAGACAAGCTTCTACGGACAGGGTACGCCGATTTGGAGGGGCAACGGCAGGTAGGTATGCTCCGAGAGTGACTGGACGTTGTCGGCCTGGAATTCTTGCTTTGCAAAAGAAAATGCTCTAGAAATTGATTAGTTTGTGCCCTTGATGAGTGTTGGGTTTTGGCCTATGTAGTTGATAACCACCAATTCCTGAGTTGACCATTGAGTACTTTGTAAACCCAATTGAAAGTTTATCTATTAGTGGACCGACGCTTAAAAGTCAAGTTGCAAGTCCAGCCGCGATATCCTCTGGCCCTATGCCATGGCACTGCAAGTGCAAAACCTCCGCAATGGCCAGGGTCCAGGATGATCCGCATCAATGGGAGAGGCCAAGATATTCATAGATAAGGAACTCGGGCGTCCACCTCAATTGGGTGAGGATGGGGACGTCGCTGCAAACGACAGTCGCTGAAGGGCTTCTGTAGCGTACCTAGCAACCTGGCAGTATGTAGAGACAGACCTTTGACCGGATGCAGAATCTGGGGTGATCCCGTACAGAAGAATCGAACGGCCGAAGAAGGCGAAGGTGTTCATTCAGGTGGGCCAGATAGATACCGCCCAGCCCCAGGGGGTCTGTGAGCCGGGGCGACTGCCGTTATGTGAGTTACCAGCTACAATTGGTGATGAATATTGGTCATCACATACATCCTGGGAACGCTTTTTGCGCCATGTTGCTTACACAGTATTGTTCGGCGTTTGATGAGCTGCTGCAGGGTCGCAGGGGTTATCTATTCCTCGCGCAGTTACGTGGCCGGCTCCAACGAAAGGGCAGTCAAACCGCAGCGACGATCAGGGGCGAAGAAATTCTGCAAATGGCGATGTGACGGTGTTTAGCAGGCTGAAATAATGTGACTCAATGCGCCCGCGCATGCAGCATGACAAACCGCACATGCCGCGAGGCGAGGGCCAGGCGGCTCAGGAATATCGAAGTTGCCGTGCTGCTTGGGGTGCTGGCTGGCTGAATATTCCCAATCCGAAAGTGCTGATCGCGAGAGGAAGAAACCCGAGAAATGTGCATGGTTCTTGCAGCAGGCTGGATAGTCCGGCCGCGTGCGTGCTCTATGGCTCGTGAACGATACAGCCTTACCAAACGGACGCGGATCAATTACCCTCGTCGCAAATTGGCACCAATTCGGATCGCGTGGTGCGATAAGTCTTTCGAGCAGATCCATTCTTTCTGGGCATCTTTGGTTGATCATTGGACTTGTCATGCTATATTGGCTCGGCCAGTACCATGGAGTTTGTTGTCCGGATTTAGCAGGTCCAGAGACTATAGCACCAGCCCAGCGAGCAGGCTAAATGGCATCAGATTTCTAGCCGGCCAGCGGGGCGGAGGCAGGGCTTGCAGCGTATGAGCGTCTTGAATACAGCGGCACGCTGTGCTAGATGAGCTTTACATGATTTGCCTGACGGATGTCTGATTCGCCATATACAGAAGCAGCCGTCTCTCTTGAAGGCCCCGTATATCGGAGAAATGTGCTATAGTTTGCAGTCATTTATGATCCTGCGCACAAGGAATTGTAGCACGCAATGGCGATGAATATTGATGAGGCTTCTAGGTCCGGCGCGAGTACATTGCTGAATACGGAAGGTCAGAGCTGGAGGGGGTCAGAAACCACGTTTCAAGCATGGTGAGCTTTCTCGCAGTGCTGCTGTGACATGGCAGGCTATCTAAAGAAATAACCGAAAAGCTTCACTTGGTCATCCAGGTTGGCATGTTTTTCGCTTTTGGCTGTATTCGAAGGGCGAGGAAAAGGCTGTAGCACATGGAAGACTATAAGGCCAAAGGCGAAGCTTGCCACAAGTATGTGACATCTTGGGATGATCGACATTGGCAGTACCTATCAAACTCTCGTTCGCTAAGGATGATTCGATGGCGGATTGTTGTAGCACCCTTGTCCTGGAAATTGGAGGTGAAACACAAATGCACAGCTGACATGACAGTTGGTCCAGGAAGTTATCGTTGCTGGAAGGACTGAGATGCACGAGCAGAGATCGCACGTGCTCTCACAATGAAAGGTGCTGCGAATGGGCCGCTTCATTCCAAGCCATGATTTGTTCCTTCAGCAGGGTCATTGGTGCTAAACAATCAATGCCTGCATGGCATCCACACAGCTGAGGACAAAGCTTCATTCGCGGGATTCGTTACGTTGTTGATCCTGTGAGGACCATTCCTCAGCCTGATTGCTGACTGTGCTGTATTTCTGGCGCTTTGGAACTGGATGGGACTGAGCATTGTTGCTGAGCTGGTTATGTAGAAAACCTTTGTGGGCCGTCCTTAGTGGTTAGGAGGGATCAGTTGTGTGAGAAAAGGCCCAATTCTGGCGTAAAGAATGGCACTGAGTGGCTGGAAAAGCCGAGGCTGTGCCCTCTTACTAGTGCTGCCTGTCCTCGATATGCAACAATTGGAACCTGGCCAACCTGGACGCATCTTGGTAGCGACGGACACTCCGAGATTGACGAACGGGCCTAGGTGAGAGCGAGTTGGGATGGGATCAGTAACATTGAAGGGAACAGGTGGTTTTAGTCGTCAGTCCCCAACGACTAGTAGAGACCAAGCTGAGATGGTAATGCTAGCGCCGTGATAGCATGGCTGAACAAACCAACAAATAGGATAACGGTTTTGAGGTATTGCTGATTTTGGTCGTGTGGGACTAGAATCTTGGAAGTCAGCAGCACATGATATGCATCGATGGCTGTTATGTCCTGGGATGACGGGATTGGTAGACCTGAGAAGGCAGTCACGTCTTTTGTGCAAGCATCCCATGGATAAAGATTCTACAGCCAGCCAGCATGCTATAGTACTGGTCAGCGGCATGTCGGAGCTTTCAGAGCCCGCGTCTACGCTCCATTCCGAGTATTATTTCCACGTGTTCCGAAGCTGGCTATCGAAGCATGGAAACGTTGTTTCTTCTATTTCATGGTGTATTTGTCGCATATCAATTTGATGTCTTTCTTTGGCTGAGCGGAATGGCTCCGGCAGATAGGCACGTAGACTGCGAACCGTCGTTACGCTTGACGATCCAATGGACACGAGCCCTGGAGGCTAGGAGGTTTACTAGAGGGAGGCTACATTACGCAAAGATTGGTAGTAAATAGTGCGGACGCCGTTGGGCAGCAGCTAGAGAATCAGCAAGCAACGGGATCAAGAGAAGCAGAAACATAGATTATCCAGTCCCAGCTTGTGCTTGTGTGCTTGCGTGCGTGTGTGTGAGCGGGCCAATCCTTGGTCATTACTTACATACGGTAGTGTAGCACAAAAGTATGCAATTCGACGACGACGGACAGCAAACCTCCAGACAGGTACCCGACGACGGGGGGGAGCTTTTTGGTTGATCCAGTCTGTGACGCCATCCCCTCCTGCGATCGACAAGGGCGATGATGGGAGGGCGGCGGGATTTGGGATCTGTTGCACTGATTGGAGTGTCCGCTTTGCACTGGTGTCAAGCATGAGGTGTGGGTGGGTGTGGAGAAGCAGCAGCGTGTGCTCAGGCTTCCATCGTTCTAGCCCCAGGGCAGATTAGCGGCCTCCTAGTTGGTGCTCAGGTCCGAGGTAGGCAGGCATCTCGAACTTTTCTTGGGAACACCCCGGCTGATCCACAGCCCGTCCCTTCTTCGCGTCTTCCTGAGCTTCCACGAGTTTTTCTAGAAGCCGGCCAGAAGCAGACGAGGCTCGGTAGCGCAGGATAGCGACGCCAAAGGACGCATGGGTAATGCGGCCCACCCGCAGGGAAGCTTTCAGTAGTGTCGCCCAGCGAGCGCCGGTGTTCATTCAAATCGGTGCCAATGCTGACCATCCCCCACCCAGAGTTTGGCTTGGCCTCGCTACCTACCTCCTGGGCTGTAAATGTACATTCTGTGAGGCACGCTTTCCTTCTCCCTTTCCCTCTTTCCGTGCTTTCGATCGGCATGTCGGATGGAACGGTGAAGGAATGGGGGGAAAGGAACAGCAGGAAACGAGCTGAAATTGGTTTAGATGCTTTCGCGTAGGGCAGAAGGCAAAGAGTGGAAGACACGGAACTTGGGGCAAAAGAGGTCCAGTCTTGTGTGCGTTTTCGAAACAAAAATGCCCGAACCAAAGTACCCCAGCCCAGTAAGGATTACGTTGCAAGTCATTGGAATGCAAATCGAGACACGCGACGGCCATCCGTCTTGCTTCTTTCTGAATTGAATTTCTCCCAGTCTATAAGAAGCTTTCGCCGATGATGTACACGATGCAGTCGAATGGGTTCTTTTTCATTGCACGGTACTGCACTTACTATTGCCGTGCTCACTCCCCCTGACGGTAGGCGCGTTGGGTGGTAATGTAATACGAACGGGATGGATACTTTTGAGGAGCGAGCACAATCTCGCCAGCCAGCGGGCAGATGGGGCTATACAGGGCGGCACGGAATACGTGCAGCTACGTGCCCGTCACTTTGTGGGAACACTTTATTTCGCCTTGGACAAAATCATGATGATATGCTGCATCAAATTACAAAACTCATGTCACTGGCATGACAGACATTAACATGCCGACCTGCAGTAGAAACGTCGGCGACTAGAGTACAACCTTTCTTATTCTTTTCTTTCCCTGGGCACAGATAAATCATTGAAAAAGAGTTGAAGGCGTACGCACATGCGCAAAGTGCTGGTAGTAGCAGTAGCAATGACAACTCCTGCACAACTGGCATGGGGCTGTTCAGTCTGTTGTCTCATTCATTAATGCATGCCCCCAAGGGAAAAATATTTGTGCCTCAAGAGTCCATGCTGATGAAGTGATCCACTCCCACGCTTCCCTCCCCCATTTCAGCATTGCAGCTCAACCCCGGTCTGCCTGTATCAGGGTCACAGCAGACTTGCAGCCAGCAGCGGGCGTGCGTGCTGTACACAACCTGTTCCAGTCTGCCGTGCCACTAAAAGACCCGTTGTATGCGCTTTCAATCAACACCCGGCAGCTGAAGCTGAACCTTTTTCAGTGTCCCCTCTCCGTAGTGCGCGCTATCCATGGATGTACACTCGAGGAAGTGCAGCAGAAGCATTGAGCTGCTGGGCGCTGCTATCTTGCAGGAGATGGGTACCTCCTATATACTTTACTGGTCTTGCTTGCTCAAACAATGTTCTCCAGTGATCTCAGGGCATTGTGGTGAAGATGGTGATGCAGAAAATGCTGGTCCTCGGATCAAAGGTCCCTGAGTCTTGACCTCGTCTCTTTTCAGTCGGAATTACTCCTGATAACGCTTCATCTGTTTCTTTGCATCGACCTGAGGTGACTAGGTAGTTGATCAGGGTATGGGTACTGTTGGATACCAGAGACATAGGATACCACCGGATCGCACCCACGTTTTGTATCGTTTCTTATAAATAAAAAGCAAAAAAGAACGAGACAAGAAAAAGATTGCCATGTCGATTCGACAAAACGATATCATAAACAAACATTTCAGCACTCGTCAGTTGCCTTTTGATCGTCTCACGATTTGCATTTTCGCTTCTCAACCTCTGGTTCCATTTTCTCTGCCCACCTGCACCCGGTCTATAACCATCGCTAGCAAAGAATTCCGGGTACCTACCTGGATGATGGGATGTACCTGGCCTGGCTCCCTGGCTCCCTACCACTACTGCTACTCAATACCAAGCTAATGGGTAGAAGTCGATATCTGGAGGCGCTCCGGTCACCTTCCCTCCTCCAGTTCCCCCCCTCCCCACCACCAGCCCAGACAATAATAGAATGACCATTTGCCTGTTCCCACCAAGAATCAGGGCTCATCCGCATTCGATCCACCCCCAGTCAATTGCGCCGAGGCAGCTGCTGCAGACTGTGCTGCAGTCCAGTCCAGACGGGAGTCTTCCTCTCGCTTTCTTCAATCTTTCTCTCCCTCTCCACTACCTGCTACTTACTACCTACCCTACCCTACCTACAGTACGGCTCTGACTGGCGACCTGTCCGTCCGTCCGTCTAATCTGTCTGTACCTGATTTGTACCTCTTTTCGAACACCTCAGGACTGTTTGGGACTGGCTGGTCGTCCTACTCTCCTCACTCTTCATTCACTCTTTCACTCACTTAACTTCTTCGCGGTTCCCCAGCCACTCGCATCGCATCGCATCGCATCCCTTTGCTTTGCTTTACGTTACTACTGCACCACACGCAGCATTTGCGCTACCTACCTTTTCCACCATCCCTACTACTACTTACGCTTTCGAACGACTTAACTTCTTCGATTTCGACTCCGACCCGTCCATGTCCTCGGACTTGGACTTGACTTCCCGTCCTGCCAGGAACCACACGCCCCAAAACTGACAACAGCCCCCGAATCCCGACCTACTTTACAGTTACCACTACTACTATTACCACCACGACGCCGCAAGCACGCACGCACGCACGCAACCTGCTTCTCCCCCTCCGTTATAGCAGAACCAACTTTACTCTTGCGACTCCAAGACATGCGATCGCCTCCATTTCGCCCTCACCACCAATTCTCGATTACCGTCCGTACTTTCAGACCCACTGCGATCTTCTCTCGTGTCGCTTTGCTGGACAGACTCGCGTAGTGTCCATTGATCAATCTTAAAGAGAGGGAACAGAGCCTCTGCAGTCATCGACCTCTTCATTGCGATCGTTGCGCTGCCAACATTAACGAATTGCTTCTCTTTGATCACCATCGTCTCATGTCGCCGACTCGTTCTCGACACCAATTTGGACTTTTCCCGGCTGCATTGGTTTTCAGGGTCGGCTCCTTCCTATGATCCTTTCATTTCAGCTGCATGTGCCAGGACACGGACGAATGGTCGACGACACCACACACCAGACGACAGTCTGCACCACCTAGCTAACAACAATCACGCCGACTGAGAGATAATTGCAATCGCATACGCTCAGCAAAGTGCACCAGTCGCCTGACTGGCTGCCAGCTATTCGCCATCATGGATAGCGCAACATGCAACGTCATATACGTTGATCGCAACGTGCGCAACGCGACCCTACTTAACACGGACTCGACGACTTTGGATCTGGAGACAACATTGGGCGAATCTCTCCAATTGCGCGGGAATCTCGCTCTGCTAATTGATGCCTTTCGTGAGAGTACGTCTATCACGACGCTTGATTGTCTTTCTGAACTTGGCTGACCCTCGTTCGTTCTAGTCCACGTGTGTGCCACGGGCGCTGATTGCATAGAAATACTGCTCGATTTACACGACACATCCAGCATTGACCTGAAACCTACACTTGTATTGATAGACACTCCCCACGACGAGCAGATAAGAGCGGCGGAGTCGTCTTCGCGAGATCATTCGCCATACTCTAGAGCATCATCAGGCTCAGACCAAGATGGCATGGACCGCGAAGTATACGGGCTGAAATTGCTCGACAAGGTTGTGTACGAGCTGCACTCGCGGAACCTCTCAAAGCTTGTTGTGCCCATTTCCATTGTCACATATCCTTTGTTACAAAGCCCGCCCCCTTCAGACGACGCCAATGACGACGCAGGCCAGACCTCTTACGCGGAATATCTCACCGAAGAAACCAACCCTTCCAGCAATTCGTTAGCGAGCAGAGCCCTGCTACGGAAATGTCTGGACTCTGGCGCTATTGACGTTCTCGCCAGCCCATTACATGTGAAGACACTGACCAGCCTCGAGGTGCACGCGTATAGAGCACATAAGGAGGCTCTGAAGGAGCAGCAAGCCCTCATGGAGATCAGACGAGGACGAAAACGTTCGTGGGTCGGCGTTCACGAGGAGCAGCCCTTTTCTTACCTTAGGGAAGCAATGGTATCTGGCCTCATGGGCGGCATCTGTCGATCTGGCGATGAGGGCGATGTTGTGATTGGAAGCGTCAGAATATCCGTGTCCTCTGAAGAAAGAGCCGCAATTGTTAGCGCTATCGGAAAGTGGAATTTCTGCGCTCATGACTTTGACGATGACCAGCTCCTCATTGCTGCGAGTCTGATGTTCAAGCATGCTCTCACCATGCCTGAGCTAGAACAATGGCGGATACCAACAGGTAAGTTGCAATCAGACTTTCGGCCTAGCTGACGCACTCTGCGTCTCCCCGTGTAACCATAGAGGCTGACAGCTGCATAGACCAATTGACAACCTTTTTGGTTGCGTGTCGGGCAGCGTATAACACTTTTGTTCCCTATCACAACTTCCGCCACGCCGTGGATGTCCTGCAAGCAACGTTTCACTTTCTTTTGCAGGTCGGTGCCTTACCGCCGTATCCCCTGGAGGCAGGGGAACCTGCAACACAGAGCCCCAAGACACCCCTTGCGGAGCTGTTGAGGCCATTCGAAACATTGACACTACTCGTCAGTGCTATTGGTCATGACGTTGGCCACCCTGGCGTCAACAACGGCTTTCTGGTGACACTCAATGCGCCACTGGCGCAATTGTACAACGACCGATCGGTTCTAGAATCTTTTCACTGCGCCGCATTCTCACAGATTCTGCGCAGATATTGGCCAAAAGTCTTCGAGAACACGAAAATGAGGAACCTCATGATTAGTTCCATTCTTGCGACTGACATGGGACTCCACTTTGATTACATGGCCAAGCTCAGCACGCTACAGGAGAAGCTGAGCGCAAGTAACTCCACGAAGGGGTGGAGTGAGAAAACCATCGAGGTCGAGACCGCTTTGGTATGTGCACTGCTGATCAAGTGCGCGGATATCAGCAATGTGGTAAGTGTCCTAGTCTACCCTATACTCGCCCACGCAGTGCTAATAGAGGATCTACAGGCTCGGCACTATGATGCTGCTCTACAATGGATGCATATCCTTTGCGACGAGTTCTCACGCCAAGCCTCGATGGAGAATCAACTCAGTATCCCGTCATCCTTGATCTCGGAACCAAAGAAAGAGTTTCTGGCGTTAGCTACTGCTCAGCTCGGATTCATGAAACTCTTCGCAATCCCACTTTTCCAGGGCGTCGCCGATGTTCTGCCGGGCATGGAGTACACGACCGAGGCTCTGGATGGTAATAAAATGACCTTCGAGTCTGCTGTTAGAGAACTTTCTCCACTAGTAGACGCCGCCAACAGGGACTTGCGGAACCTACAAGACAGACAAAATAGTACAAGCTCCCCTCGCACGGTCCAAATAGTCGCCCCCTCGGAAGAATCACCAGACTCCTCGTCTGGCACAACCCTAGAGGCATCTTACCAGACCATTGCAGATCACTCAGACGAGGCTAAGAGAGCAGGATCTTCACCTGCTTCACAGGAACAGCAGATTCCCAACGTACCTGGCGAATACAAGGAAGTCAATGGCATATCTGGCGACTATGACGAAGTCTCACAATTTGCTGCCAGCGACCCTTTTCACGTTGACGACGAAAATAGTATCCTCGGTCGCAGTGCGAAGCAGCGTTGCAGTGAGACGACAGAAGGTAGTGCTTCGGGCCCATATTCGGGAGACTGGGCTTCTCAAGCTACGAGTGCCACGACTGGGAAGATGCCACTCTCGCCCAGCACCCAAGGCACTAGCATTCGAAGTCAGGAATCGCTAGAACGGCCTAGCTCGGCCCTTCCGGTCACAACTATCACGGCACCCGAGCCAAACTTCCTGGATTTCGAGGCACGACACTCGGAAGCTGTCAGCTCGGCTGAGGAACATTCCAATGGTAGTACCCTCAAGCTGGAAAGCTCGCCCGACAGGTCGTCACATGCGGACAAATCACTGAAGAAGAAGCCCAGCCGTTTTAGAATGAATGCGCTCAAGTTGTTCAGACGAGACAAGGGTAGCACGTCACCTGCATCAAGCGAGGCTGCGGGATGAAAGATGCAGGAGGGCAGAAAAGAAAGAAAAAAACGGCGACGGATTGCAACGACTTGCAATGAAGACCATCGAAATGAGACGATATGAAAGCGCAAATACCACGCCAAAGATGGCGGCGCGGACGATCCACGACTTTGACGGAATACCCCCTTGGGATCAGACACGGGAAGTGACCTTCCAAGGTATATAGTGTATAGTATGGCTGTTGGGAAACTGCATATTTTTCATTATATGCTCTGTACACTGCGGCCCTGTATTGTTAGCGAATTGGTGCGGCAGCTAGAGCCAGCCGCGGATATTATCAGAGGTGTTTTGGGAAAACGGACGGTCGGCTGAATGCCAGGAAACTCCTCGGCAGGCAGGAACATATACCAAGTAGTACAAGTTTTACGGAGGCATGGGATGACAATTCCTTGGGGCTTTGCGGGGCCACGGAATCAACAATACAGATTACTTGTCGTCCAATCATGATTCTAGAAGAGGCAATGACTAAATCTGTGATGGTATATATATATGTACTGCATGCTGCTGTCGATGTGCGAGCAAAAGTGATGTCTTTGTTGCTCGTGTATTCGATATTGAGGAAAATCATGCCCATGTTCATCCGTACAGGTCACCATACTCTGATGCGGTCTGTTTAGGTGTAGGTATGTATGTAGTTGCAGCTGCCGTAATGTTCCTCCAGGGTCGGAAATTTGCAAAAATTCATACCATGTTCGCCAAGAATACCAGCCAAGCCAGCCATAAATGGTTAAGGTTGAAGAGAGGAGTATAAGTAGAATTGGCAACGGTCGAGATTGCCAAATTCATCCCTGGCATCCGGGTGAAATACCTGGGGGAAATTGCCTAGTTTGTGGGACGGTCTTTTCTAGTCTCTACCAGAATCTCGAGCTTGGAACGTCATCGCGATTTACTCAGTGGCCGTCCCACAAAATTTTCATGCCCAACATCATGACCCGGCAGCGGCTGCACACTCGGCTCCAGATAAATTGATGCCCGCAAAAGATTGTGCCAATCTAGACAAGGCTTTTTGCTTGGGTGTGGTATCGTCTACTTTGATCTACTCGAACTCTTCTGGTGTGTGTTTGAGTGATCTCCTATTCGGCCTTTGGATCCTTTCGACAATATACGGAGCACGACGATATTGACATGATGAATCGCCGATTTGGCCCCCTTTTCGCATCTTCTGATCTGTCCAGAGAAGACATTGGAAAATTTGGTCCGAAAGTGATTCAGACTTGACATTCCGATCGTCTGGTGGATTCCGAGGGTTATCGGTCGGCCATGTCCACATCTCACCAATGCCTCTGTGCCAAACTTAGTACGCGAGCGCCGGCGGCCGCTGAGGGCGGTGAGAAGACTGCGCAGGTTGTACCTCCGCCATCATGCTCGTCGGCATCGTCCTTGCCGCCGACGACATCGACGCAATGCAACAAGAGCCCGCATCCGCCGTACTTTCGGGTCATAGGCCGGGGCACGTGCGGCACCGTCTACGAGCACGCCGGCCTCCCGACCGAGGTCGCCATCAAGGTGGGCTCGGACCGCGCCGCCATCAAGCGCGACTTCAACCACGCCCTGCGGGCCTACAACGCCTTTCGCACGCCGCGGTCGTCGGTATCCCTGTACACGGGACCCTTGCCCGACGACGAGGCCGCCACGTTTGGCATCCCCCGGCCCCTCGTGCCCCGCCCGCGCAAGATGCTCGATGACCATGACCTGGGCCGCCTGGGCCGGCGAGGTCTGCGCCTCGAGGCCGTCGACGACGAGGTCGACGAGGGCGGGCCCGAGGACTTTACCGGCGCCGAGATCCCCTCGGCGTGGGAGGTGGAGCGCATTGCGCCCGTCGCGACCGCGGCGCGCGATGCCCTCGTGGATTTGTACGTTCAGCCGGCGCTGCGCGAGGCCGTGCGCGCCGACGACCAGAGCCGCGACTGTCTGGTGCGCGTCTATCTCGGCGCCGAGTCGCCGTGTCACTCGCGGCGGCCGCGGCGGAGGAGGAGCAAGTGGCACCTCGACGGCGGCCTGTGGAATGCGCCGCTGCACCTCGACCAGATGCGCGAGGCGGGCCTGGACGCGCGCGCGCTGGCCGAGGAGGTGGCCGTCGGCATCGCGACCTGCCAGTGGGCGGCGTGCCTGGACGGCATGGACGTCGAGTTCGTGCTGGGCGGACCGCGGCTCCCGCGCTACCGCGACCGGACCGAGTGCACCGCCGCGCCCCAGCAGGAGCCCCCGGCGCGCATGTGGATGCTCGACTACGACAAGACGGCGCTGCTGCCGTTTGTGGCCCGGGGCGGCCAGTGCCCCAGCGCCGAGGAGCTGGTCGAGCGCTTCGCCGTGGCCGTGCACGGCAACGACCCCTACTTCCCCCGGCCCAGCCTCGACCGCGGGCTCTGGGACCGGTTCGTGCAGGTCTACGTCCTGACGGCCCGGTCCATCCTGCGCAACACCAAGATGCCGGCCTCGCGACTGGAGCACCTCCTAGAGCTGCCCCTGGAGGTCATGGCGAGGCTGGCGGAGCTGTACGAAGAAGAGGAGCAGTGGCAGAGAGACGCTGATGATTTGGTTGGGTTTGAAGACGTCGGCGATGGGCTGGATCAGGGATGGGGCAGCGACGACGTCTCTTCCATTAGCGGCGAGGACGAGGAAGAGTGTCCGAGTGGGAGCGAAGTATTACACCGATCGATGAATGTTCATTGAGTTGGATTTGTTTTGTCAAAGTCTTCCCCCTTGGCATTGGGTTCGTCTCGGAACCCGGAAAATGATCCCAAGTTTTTCGCGAAGTTGGAAAAAGAAATATCTCGCCAAATTTCCGACAATCAAGGAGCGCCCACCGAAGCGCCGAGATGGGCAATGAGCTTAAAAAGGCCTTTCAAAGCTTGTATCTGGCCATGAGAGACGGTGCGAAATACCATGGCGACAGCAGTGCCAAAACTGAAAAACTTTCGTGGCAAAAGTCCGTTGGGACCTGCAGGGGAGATGGGCCATCGCCTATTGAGAGCAATTCGAGCCATGCAGGTGTTCAATAATCCCTCCGGGGCATTGACAGCATGGCAGGCGCCGTGTTTTATCACGTTGCCGCGAGGGAGTGAAAGTTCCAACCGGAACGGTGAGCTGAACTCAAAGTGAGCTGCAGTAAGGAGCTGACAGCTCAGAGCAAGAGATCAATAGAACTACGCCAGGAATCGAAAGGTCGGAATTGTGCCATTGATGGTCTGCTAGATGACCCCTATAAAGCTCAAGGAGTAAAGATGAGGTATACATCGAAAGCCCGTTGAAAGACTCATATAAAATGAGCGAGCAAGACCACGAGATATACGACATTGTCAAAAATTTGACTTCTTATATGCAGCAAATCAAAGGGCAATTCGAACGATGGAATAGAGGGTTGAATTTCAGCGCTCAAAAATTTGAGCAAAAGTTACGGTCTACAACCAACGAGAGTTGTACTCGAGTCTCGAAAAAAAAAATAGTAATGATTATTCACGCATATTTATCACTGCACCAGTCTTTTGCGTTATCATGATCCAATCAAACTAGCACGTTTCCTCATGGCAATGATTTTGTGCAAATTTTCAATGAATTGGTCTCGCTATCTGCTCAATGCTGGCGAATTCTCCCTGACTATCGCTTGTTTCTTGTGTATGTTTATTCGCTGTGAGCTTGAAGAATTTCTTGCAAAATTGTTCTCATCTTTGAAAACAAGGCAACCGACATTGAAGCCATTTCTCAAAAGGTACCAGCCAGATGGCAGGCTTTCCATAGATCATCCCTCGACGGCCACGACCATTAGCGATGATTCGAAAAGAACCAGCTTTCTCAGTGCCATTCTTCTCGAGAGAGCATTGCAGCGTTCCACCTTGCCAAGCCAGATGCCGGAAAACAACGAGCGCAGTCTGCGATGGGTGCAAGTGTGCTAAGGAAAAGGGTATCAAAACAAGCACCCTGCAATCACAATCGCGGCCCGAGTTCGTCGCTTCTTCGCTGGCATCTGGGAAGGCAGACTTAGCCTCATGCTGTGACGGTACTTGATGCACCACCAACATCAGCATCGTCAATAAGCATCTCCTCGACTTCTTCGCCGTGCTCTGCTGCTCCTTCTTTCTTATCATCACCCGTCTTTTTGGTAGCTGGATCGTCTTCCAAAAGACCAAGGTCACGTCGCTCCTGTCTTCTGGCCTCAAGCTCCTTCTCCTGCTCCTTCCGTATCATCTCCTGCTCAGCATGGAACTTATCCGGCGTGATCCAGTTATCATCGCTGACACGGCTGGCTTTGTATTCATCGATATCAATGGCTACTCGCTTGTCGCCACGAGCCATGATCGCAGCATTAACACGGTTCGGACGATGCTTTTCTTCCCTGTTAAATTTCAACTTGATCTGTCGTCGATTTCTGCCCGGAAACATGTGGCTGATCGTTTCAAAGTCGGTACCGAACATTTTGAGGTACTTGTAGAACTTTTCCGTGTCTGCATCATCCCATTGATTCGAGCCCATGGCACGCGAGGGGCGCAAATAAGAGGCGGACGTAGTCAAATGCGTGAACTCGTCTTCTTCCACGGTTTCGAGTTGAACATCGCCTTCTTGCGCATGCTGATTGATAACAAGAGAGCTCTGGTTGATCATGATCTGACCGTCAATGATATCGAAATCGATTCCTGGGCCGCGGTTGGTTTTGGCTGCTTGATCCGCATTGTTGTTGTCATTGGCTGCAGGTGTGCCGGCTCGTGACGCATCTGCTTGACTGTCTGCCGGTGCCAATTTACCCATGGCAATTTTTTGTTTTTCAATTTTGCGTAGTTTGGCGTCGTGCCGGGCTTGCCGCTGGCGCTCCACGATGAGATCAGCGTGCTTGAATTTCTTGCCAATGCCCAAATCTCTTGTCAAATCACCAATTTTGGTAGTTGTGTGATCAGGCCTCCCATCTTCGGGTATATCCTCAGGGTTTGGAGTGATTTGGCGGCGCCGAACGCGCTTGGGTGCTGCTGGGTTTGCTTCCCCATCAGCTGCTGGCTGACCATCCTGTCCTGCCTCCGTAGGCGTGGTCTTCTTTTTCCTCTGTCGCTTTGGCTTGGGGGGAGCTGTTCCATCCTCTACCGTCTCTGCTGTCTGTCCCTCAGCAGGTTGCTTGCGTTTTTTATACTGCCGCTTCTTCTTTGGCGCTTCCGCTGATGGGTCAACAGCAGTTTCAATTTGCGATTGAGGCGGAGTCGGGTTGACATTAGTCTCGGGAGGTCCAGGGACTGGTACTGGCGTCGATGAGGTGTGCACAGAATCCGGTAGAGCTGAAGATTGACTAGCAGCAGTTGCGGCAGGACTGGGTAAAACTGCGTCTGTTCCCGTGGATGCAGAGGCAGTCTTGGATGTGCCATCAGCACCATCTGTCGTCGATACAGTACGCGTACTTGCCACTGTTGTGCCAGAGATCTGTGTCTCTGGAACAGTTGGCGTGGTGCCCGAAGGTGCTGGAGCCGAGGATGACACATCAGGTACAGACTGCTTCAGGTTTGCTGGCACAGGTTCCGACCGAGTCGGCAACGCTGCATCTGTGACCTGAGAACCGTTGGCCGTCGAAGGCAAACCGCTCCCACCGCCGCTACTCGTAGAGTTGCCTTCAGACGAAGTCGTTTCTGTTTCGTTTGACGTCGTTGTGCTGGTTGAAGGATTGGGCTTCGCCAAGGCAGCCTTGGATACTACGGGCTCGGCGGGTTTCGACGATGGGGGTGTTGGCACAACAGGTGGCTCGTCTGGAGTGGCCTTTGTTGCATCGCTTTGCTTTGTATTGGTAGCGCTTTCCTCAATGGTAGGCGAGGCAGAAGGAACCGCAGGGGTCGGCGTGGCGGCTGGAGCTGGCGTTTGTGAAAGTTCTGCGGTAGGAGCTCTCGTTGTGCTTTGTGATGCAGACGCAGATGCTGCACCAGGACGACGACCGGCCTTTGGCTTGAAAGCCAGACCACCGGTCTTCTTCAGCATGGAACTCATCTTGTAGAATGTATATCGAGTTGATGAAGAAACGCGGGTTCAGTCCGCTGTTGAGTCACACAATCAGCGCAGCCGCATGTTGAGGGCAAGCAGGCAGATGCGGTGGTCGAAGTCAGATTCGCCAAAATTTCGAATACAAGGATCGCAGTAAACGAACGGGTGGGAAACGAATGTATGGCAGGTAGAATACAGAGCCGGAGTTGTAAAAATATTCAATTGTCGTAGAGGCGCAAACGGACGCGCAGGATGATGATTCGAATTGGTCGCGTAAAATGGGTCTAGGAATTACTGAAGATCATGTCTGGCCAGAGCAGCTGCTTTTTTTCGAAGAGGAGGGGCAGAAGAAGGGATCTTGATGGATGATAAGAAGGACTAGCGTGGAGTCCAGCACGCTAATCTGCAGTGGCCCCGTAATCAGCTGCTGTGTTCTGTGCTAGGCCTGCTGAGGTCTAGCGCAAATTCTCGCTCGCGTTGGGAAAACGGGACGGGCGACGGGCAAGTCCAAGTTTTCATCTCAACGTCGACCTCCTGGAGGACTTCTTGCAACCCACACGCCAACTCCTGAACTCCTCCAACATTCATCGTCGCGTCGTCCGAGTCCGCGGCACTGGGGGATCCTATTCATGACATCTCGACGCATCTGAGCCTGACGACCTGGCAGCTGGTCTTTGAAGCATATCTCTCTTTCACGCCGTGCGTAGTGTGTCACGGGGGCAAGGCCAGCTTACCTCACTTCAACGTCGGACTCTTCACCTCGCCTCGCCTTGGGCGTCCGCGCCGTTGTTGTCGCCGCTGCCTCATCAATCTGCTAGGCTTAGGCAAGGCTTTGACATCATCTTTTCCTTGTATTGCCGTCAAGCAGCATTTACCTCGTCCCACCTCTTTCCAATTGATAGGCATCTTCGCCCAGCGGTCTCTTCATGCCTCTATCCACAAGCAAGTCCTCGGCGCCACTGTCCCCCCTCGTCAACATGGAGGACCGCAAGAGACCCGCCCTCAGTGCAACCGACGAGATTGCTCCTCCCAGCAAACGTCAGCAAATCAATGGCGGTGCCAACGTCGCCAAAGATGACGATGCAAAGGAGGATGTTTGGATCGACGTAGGTGTCCACCCCCGCCCCTAATCCCTCTTGCTCTGCAATCATCCACTTCACCATTGCGCCTGCAAAGACATTGTGGCATACATCTGTTCCTTGGATGATTCGACGCTCTCTGGGCGGCTGGCCCTTTTTTGCCTCTGCCTCGCGTCGCTGCTTCTCTCGGGGGTTCATACTCACCATCCCAGTGATGATGCTCAGCCTCAGCCTCTTTGCCTCCAAATGTTCGTCATTATTCTGAAGAACTATCTACTCTCCCACCATCCTTCGCCGAACCACCTCGCTTCCACAATCCGCATCACAGAAAGACAGGAGGAAAAGTCACTCGGGAAAACAGAATCGCTGACAGACATGGCTTGGTTAGGAATACACAAAGGGCGCCATTTACCGACAGATGCAAGAATACAAGCGCACATGTAGTACTTTAGAGACCAGGTTGGAGGAGATGGAGCGCCGTTCTATACACCACGATGACCATTTGAGAGTGGTAGATGCCTGGTGGGTTCAGGTAAGATAATCGACCTCAGACGCAACAGACGAGCCAGAATGCTGACTTTCCATCAGCTCCTCCAAGAGCTCAAACTTCTTGCCGAGAAGACAATCCCGTTCCAAGCCGGGTCTTCAAAGGAGGCATTCCCTACAGGCACCACATTTAAGGATATGGAGGAGCTTGAATCCCACCTCACCGAAAAGGCATCAATTATCCGGGAGATGACCGACGCCATTTTTGCCCGCATGACTTCGAACCGAGAGAACGAACCAGATATCACCACGTTGGAGTCGCAAGTCAACAAACTATTGGCCGCGCAAAAGGACCTGCTCGTCAAGGTTAATCGTCTGACTTCCGAGAAAGAGGGTGTATCAGAACAGCTCAACACTGCTACATTGCGATACATGAAGGCTGAACGAAGAATGGATCGGCTCAAGAGTAATCAGGTACAAAAGCTTGAGCAAAAGGCTCTGGCAAGCTCTACTGCCCGGCCAGCTGGAAGCGATCAGGACAACGGTGTCGTGGAAGCTAACGGCAACAGTGCAGAGCTTCAACTGAAACTCAAAGAAGCCACTGTTGCTGGCGATAAGCAGAAGCAGCACTTGGAGACGGCCTTGGCAGAAAGCAAGAAACTACAGGAAGAGCTCACCAACCTCCAAACCAAGCTCACCGGACTGACGGACGAAGACTATGTCCGAACAGACGCTTTCAAGTCGTTCAAGGGCCGCCAGGACGATCTGATCAAAAAGATCAATAGTCTGGAACTCCAGAACAAGAAGATGGCCGAGGCCAACAACAAACTTGAAAGCGAACGCACAGCTTACAAAAAGAGGCTTGAAAGCGAGGCTCAACAGTTCACGTCAGAACTCGAGGAGCAGTTACAACAATCCGATACCAATCTTGTCCGGGTTCGCGCTATGCGCGACGAGGTCGTTCAAGAAGTACAGAAGTTACAATCGAGCAAAGACTCGGAACGCGTGGCCCTCGAGGAGATGAAGTCATTGGTCAACGCAAACGAGGATTGGATACGCCAACTCGAATCCCAGGTGAAACGATTGACACCCAGCGAAGACACTGATATGACGCCACAACCAGAGATTGAGGGTCTGTCAGCTGACGAGCTTCGCGAGAAGTACAAGAAGCTTCACAAGGACTTTGATGCTATCAACAACGAGCTCCCTGCAATGGCAGCAGCAATCAAGAAGTATCAACTCGCCGCAAACAAGAAGGTTCACGATGCGGTTACTGTTGAAGAGCGCCTCACTGCTGCACTTGCGGAGAAGGGCAAAGCTAATCAGAAATATTTTGATGCGCGCCGGAACCACGACGCACTGACGGAGGAGTTGAAGAAAGTACGCATGCATAACTCGAAGAACTCGGAAGTCATCTCGCAACTCAAAGAGAACGAAATTACGAGCCGTGCCTTGGCTGCAAGCTTGGAGAAGCAACTGGCCGACTTGCGGCAAGCAAATGCCACCACGATTTCGGAGAACAAGCGCACGGAATCAAATAATACGGAGATATTGAAGCGATATGAAGCGCTCAAGAATCAGATAACGGAACTGAACAATCTGGCCAAGACAAAGGACGCAGCTTCAGCCACGGCAAAAGAGCGCGCCTCGATTTTGGAGACAGAGAACGAAAAGCTGAAGGTTCGCCTCGAGAGCATGTCAAAGGATAGGGACAAGTGGAAGACAAAGTCACTGAGCAACTCTTCCGAAGAGGAAGAGATGCTTCGGGTAAGTCAAATTACGTCCACAGCTGTTCGACTCGTGCCTCGCTAACTCTCGCTAGAAACTTGCCACCTGTTCCGTGTGCCACAACAACTTCAAGAACACCGCAATCAAGACTTGTGGTCACATCTTCTGCCGCAACTGTATTAACGACCGCATCAACAACCGCATGAGGAAATGTCCCAATTGCAGCAAGATGTTTGACAAGCTGGATATCATGACTGTCCATCTCTAGAACCGAATAGTAAAACGGCAACAGGCTTGTACGACCGCCTGCAGCCAACTATTAATTTCACCCAATACCCACATCCTATCAAGATGAACGAGGTTGATCTACGACTTCGCTGCCTACCTCGTGAGATGAGCGATCCGAGACCATATATGTCCCCTGCCGATTCTGGCTCTCCTGCGAGCAGATTATTCTGCAAACTGCCGGTGTCGGTGTTAGATTCTCGTGCGCTCACACTTGTAGCGTGTATACTATGGAGAATGTGTCGCACACCAAGGGACGTACGGGAATGATCTGTAAGAGTTTTGTAACTTTAGAGCGACGATATAGGCAAGCGGAATGCGCATACCGAGGATGCTCAGCACTCTCCGATGCGCGAAGGCGATACTGCTTGCCCTCCGACTGCCACACCAGCACCCGCAATCTCAGAAGATGCCGGCGATTTAGAGCAGCTTCACTGCACTGCGAGAGCCGATCGCGAATCGTCGGTCTCTTTTTGCGCGTTGTCAAACTTCCACGAAATCAGCATTTGGGCGCAAACAGCAATAGCGTCCGAGGATCAAGAATGTGGCCATGTTTTATGAAGCAGCGAGTTTGAGCTCTGCGATATACCCCTGACGGAATTGGATGTATGTCTCGCTGCCTGCAGACGGCCTCACCGGCTTTGTTGTATCTTGATTTCGGCAGGATATCAAGCCACAAGCGTCTCTGGAGGCCCGCAGTGATAATGTCATCGCCGCAGTAGATAGGGTCATGAATCAACGAAAGAAGAAAAATTGAAGACACCTCACATGTGCAATTTGAACAGCTGTGGTGAGTCGTGAGATATTGGTATTTGGCTGGGAATACTGTAACAACTGTGGCGGAGCACTTCGTGATTTGATTTGAAACAATCTTGTTTGAACTTGTGCCCTAAACCTATGGCATTATAGCCACTATGGTACGACTCGATCTCTATCCGACATTTGGGCCATGTATAGAGTAAAGACTCATCGTCGGCTCGTGCTACCAAAGCCAGTGCTCTCATAACGAGCACTACTGCTCGAGCTAGAATCGTTGTTGTTTGAAGAAGAGGGCGAGCCGCTACTGCCAAACCAACTGCTTCCGGCATTTTGTTGCTGCTGCTGTTGTCGGTTGGCGCGGCTTCCCGCGTAATAGCCGGCGGCAGCACCAGTTGCAGCGCCCGAAAAGAACCCAGGTTGCCAGCCAGCCCGCGAAGATGAGCTGCTGCTACTTGGCTTGTATGGCGGCGGCGGATCATCATCGCCCCAATCGCCTCCCCCAAAGCCACCGCCGCCACCACCGGGACCCCATCCTCCACCTCCACCTCCGCCGCCGCCGTTCCTGGGCCGCCGCGTCGTAGTGTGGTTGCGGGCCTGGCGCGCATTGGTGCAGCCAGAGTAGATCATCCAGAGGAGCACGCCGACAAAGCAACACATGAAGAGGAAGCCGCTCCAATCGAGGCCCTCGCCGTCGGCCTTGGACGATGATTTGGACTTTCCCGAGCCCCAACCGCCGCTAGACGACCCTAGGTTTGGGTGTCGCTTCTCGCCCTCGTCGGTCAGGACGAGGCGGTACTCGACGCCGCAGCTGCCCTTGAGGACGTACTCGTCATCCGACGAGGCGTAGCCCTCGCAGATTACGTCGGTGCTGCCGAGCTTGAGCGTTGGCGGCAGGTTGGCGGTGCATGACCACTTTGAGAGTGAACTTTGTTAGTGATGTTGCTGTTAATCATGAAACCCATTTTGGACAATATGGTATAAACGTTTCGTCAAGGACGCATATATGTAGGTTTCAGGGCCAGAAAGACTGAAGAACAAAAACAAAACGTACCTGAATATCCTCATCCGAGTAGCCCGAGCCCTGGTTCGTGCAGCGCATCAGGTCCACGTCGTGCAGCTTGCAGAGGCTCGGGTGCGAGACGCACTTGAGCTGGGGCGCGGCGGCGACGCGGCGGTGCGCCGTCTTGGCGCCCCCGCGCAGCGTCAGGGACTGGACCTCGGACAGCAGGATGGCATTCTTGGGTTTTGTGGCCGCCAGCGCCGGCGTCGCGGCGAGGAGGGAGAGAATAGCCAGGTAGGAGGTGAGGACAGAGGCGAGGTGGCGCTTGGTATTGCCCATGATTTTTGAATGGGCAGGCACTGATAGCGCCCGTTTCTTCCAAAGGTAATTGTATGTATGTGTGTCTCTGATACCAATAAGATATGAAAAGGAAATGAGCTATACGAGCCAGTGAGACTGATTGTTTGTTGGTATCAACTTTTTCCTTCCTTGGCGAGGCTGAGAGAGTTTGCCTTGTTCATAAAATCTACGATGACGTCTCGCGTGGCGTTTGGAGGGGCCAGGGGGCCATCACCCATAGGCTTTGATAGGTCACAGTGAGCGATGAAATGCCAATCCCAAGCCCGTGTCATAAAATTTGGGGCGTGGTAGTCTGATTTCTTTCGAATCCTGAATTGACACTTGTCATTTTCGCAAATTCAGAGAACAAAGAATGCATACAATAATGAGAGGCCAGTTTGCCATGCCCCAGATGCTTGACATATGTGGTTAGGTCAAAGTGCGTTCAAATCGCTGGTGTTCGCCTGTGGGAGGCAAATTTACACAAACTTGCATAAAGCGTCATTATGCAGTAAGTGCCAGGTGCGCGGGCGTACGGCGTATACAACTTTGCCGCCGCGATGCTGCAAGATTGGCAGCCAGCAAATAATAATCCCAGTCATTAATTCTGCATCGGCGTTAATCCTCCGACGGTTGATGGTAAGCGAATTTCAGATATTAGTGCGGAGGGCGTTATACTCTTGCTGTGTAATTGGGGCATCATGTATCATTTCTCAACTCCAAGTGGGATTGTCAGCATTGAGGAGGATCGACTTGTAATGTCGGTAACATAGACTTGGCATCCGACAGGGAGTGACACCTAGTTAAATATCTAACCTTAGTTCACACGACAACTGGCGAAGTGTGGCTTTGACACAACAGAATCCTTCACTATTCCCTAGCGCTGAGTTCAGTGGTTTTTTATAGCAACTTTAGCACCTTGAAAGTCGTGGGCCAGAGTGTGCTCGCACCTAGCTCTTGCGAAATTGTTGTGAATCCTGCAATACTCTTGAATAATATGCCTATGGCATGCACACAGCGTCGCCTATACAGGGGAGGCCAGGAACATAGATATGCTCTATAGTGACTACGTACTTGTTTACGTGACGTCCTAGTGTAGGTACTCACCAGCTACCTATTGAGGAACAACCAGCAGCAGCTTTGATTCAAGTGAGCCCGACGCTTCGGTTCCATACATACGCGTATGTATTATACTGACTCGCAAATCTCGCTCCCAGCTATAAGTGCTTACATTTGCAGGCGTTGTGAGTGTAGCGACTGGTCAGCACTGGCCCACTAGCAAACCAGTCTAGTGAAATAGCGTCGAATCCTTTCAATGCTGAAGAAACTGGCGACTGACGACTGCTGGATCTACACATCACTCAAGGGTGTGCATCTGCGTTGGCAAAATAGGCAGCTAGGATGTGATATACTTGATAAACTTTGACCAAGCGAGAGAGCATTCGAATTCTGGAACACTGGGCACCCGAGAAGCTGCCCTGGAGCCGAGTTGGCGCACCCGAGTACGAGCGCGTGTACGAAGTAGTGCGAACATCTACCGAAGCGAGGGGACTCGGCAAAACCTTCAGAATGGCCTTACTTTGTAGGTACGGAACTACGACTTGCCGCTGCAGGTCACCGCGGTACAAGTGCGGTGCATTTTCAATTCGGACAAGAAGCAAAAATCAAACGATTCGGCTGCCCAAGTACCGTGCCTGCCTACATGGTTAGCGAACCGGATTGGCGTTCCGTATTCGTACTTGATTGTTTGTGTGTGTCTAATCTCGAACCAGCAAAGATGCCATGAAACAGCCAATGGCAAGCCCCAGTGATCGGCAAAACTACGAACCCATTGACCCCCTTTCTAGTGTACCCTGCTGGTACATGGTAGTACAGTAGTATGTTGGCAGGCGAGGGCAGGCAAGAGAGCACGCTCATCATCAAACCCTCAAGAACCTCACCTCCCTTGCTTCCTAATATTCCTGCCAAGGAGTTGGCCTCATGGTCGTCAGCTTCGGGGATTCGGACAGTGGGTCAAAGTGCGAGCGTCCAGAGCCATCCCTTGTTTGGTGGAAACCACTTTTGGTAGTGGACATTGTTCTTTTTCTTGTATACGGTAGGATTTTAGTGTTTCTTCAGCTAGCCCTCCATCCAGCCAACCAAGACGGACGCAAACGGGGGTTTCGCGTAGTAGACAAGCATGAGAAGATACTACCCGACCATACTTGACCACTAGTCCAACATTGTCTATCCTGAACAAGTTAGAAGGGGGACCCTTTGGTCAGATGGATGGGATCTTGTCATCCAACCCATCTCATACCTAGTGTGTCGACATATATATAGTGTTCAGGACGTCACTTGCGCGCTCACACGTCTTTTGCTTTTCCGGTTGATACCACACCGTTTTGTGTTGCACCAACTGCTTCACCAAACGACATCATGGATCAAGTAATACAACAAGTGGCGGACCGGGCTCCCATCTTTGCCTCGGTCGGTCTGCTGCTCGTCACCGCGTTTCTCTTTTCGGTTCTCAGGTCGTCCAAGGGCGGCGTGGACAAGATTCCCCTGGTTGGCCAAGAGCTTGGAGGCGTCGAGCAGCGAAGGAAAGCCTACCTTTCCAATGCAAAGGACCTGTACCAACAAGGCTACCAACGCTTCAAGAATTCGGTATTCAGACTGACGGACACGGATGGTACGTAACATGATACGGCGTGGGGCTTCTCGTCCCAATATCGAGGTTCAAAGGCGGAATACTAAGATGTGATGCAGGAGAGAAGATTGTCCTTCCCCGGTCACTGCTCGATGAAGCCAGGCGTCTGTCTGAGGATCATTTGAACATCTCAAAGGCATTCGAGAAGGTACAGAACATCTTTATCCATAACAAGAAACTATGAACTAATTGTTACCAAGTCGAATGAGCAAAAGTACACCGGACTGGGAGGAAACCAGGTTCACACTGACTTTCTCATCCACCTTATCCGTAGCGACCTTACCCACAACTTGAGTATGTGACAATCTCCAATGACTGTGGCACTATTTTCCTAACAAGTTGGTTAGACCGCATCAATGGTCGTCTGACCGAGGAGGCAGCTAGGGCTGTCAGCGAGGAGCTTGGACCTTGCGAAGACTGGACTGCCGAGAATGTCTACTCGAAACTCTTGAGGATTGTCGCCATCGTGAGCGGCAACATCTTTTTGGGACCCGAGCTCTGCCGCCGCGAGGAATGGGTCAACAGCGCCATCACCTACACGGTCGACTTGTTCACGGCTATTGGAAAGCTCAAGCAGTGGTCCCCGTGGACGCGGTTCATTGGCCAATACTACATCCCCGAGCTCAAGAGCGTCGATAAGCACCGCCGCAAGTGCCGAGAGTTCCTGGCGCCCGTCATTGCCGAGAGGAGACAGCAGATGAAGCAGGGCGGCGAGATGCCGGATGACATGCTGCAGTGGATGATGCAAAAGACTGGTGACTTTAAGCTCAGCGATGATGAGCTAAGTCTGATTATTCTCAACCTCAGCTTGGCTGCCATTCACACGACTACCATTACAACGATCAGCGTGTAAGTGCCCGCCTGCCTATAGTCTTTCCCATGGAGTGATAGTTGCTCACATACATTCACACAGACTTTACGACTTGGTCGTCCGCCCCGATCTTGTGCACGAACTGCGAAAGGAGATTAGTGCCGTCATGGAGCAGAATGGCGGCATCCTCTCCACCCACGCCCTGTACGACATGAAGCTCCTGGACAGTGTCATGAAGGAGTCGCAACGAACCAACCCTGGCAATCTGGTCCGCTTTGTTCGCTACGTCGACAAGCCCGTCACGTTGAGCGATGGTACGCACTTGCCTTCTGGCGCCATGGTGGAGGCCAACCACGCAGAAATTGTGAATGATCCTCAGCTGTACTCCAACCCCGAGGTAAGTAATTCGTCATCGTCAATAATGTCAATGATGGAGTTCTGATACTCTTAACACAGACTTTCGATGCGCACCGCTTTATGAATCTCCGCAAGGGCACCGTGCAGGACCCGATGGCGTACAAGAACAAGGAACAGTACCAGTTCGTGACCGTGACCAAGGACTTTATGGCGTTTGGATATGGTCGTCATGCTTGGTAAGTTGAAGAAGGAAACGCCCACTCGGTTTCCGTACAGATGCAGTTGCTCATCATTCTATAGCCCTGGTCGCTTCTTCGCCGCCAATGAAATCAAGCTGATGCTGTCGCGCATCCTCCTCGACTACGACATCAAGATGCCGGACGGTTTCAGCGAGCGTTATCCCAACCTGGCCATGGGACTGGACGCACTTCCGGACCCGACCAAGAACCTTATGCTGAAGAGAGTCAAGGCTAGCGCATAAACATGCGTAAGAGGAGCTGTTGGGACATTCAGTTGTAAAATGTATGGACGGAGGGATCCTACCCAGCGTGTGATTTCTACGAGAAGGAGATTGTGTGGAGTTTTGGTCTATAAATATGGTGGACTCGTCTCTGCTCGGTTATCTTATATAATGCATTTCGCGATTTGAATAAATACCCCGTATACCTACGCTCGCTTGTTGCACCAAAAGAGAATGGTGTAGCACGGGGTCAAGTTTGGAACTAAACTACAATCAGGGGTAGATAAAAGGGCAGATGATACATGCACGATGGTCGATGCTCACGACGCAGGTCGATAGCGTCCAATGCACGGTAGTTTCCAGGTCGTATCTCTGGGCCAACCGCCGAGTTTAATACTGGCGGCGGTGCAGCGGCGTATATTTGGCAGCGGAAAGAGTCGAGGCCAGACAGGCAGAGGTAACTTCAACCACAACCAAACACTACACAAATCCTCCAAAAAGTGCGAAAAAGCTGATCGCAATCAATCGAAAATCATCGCGAATCACATCAAATTGTCGCAAAACTATTTTAACAAGGCAGATTACCCCATACGAGCCTGAAAAGCTGGTGGGTGATTTGATCTTGTAGTTGCGAAACTTGGCAGCGGAATCACTTACTGGTTGCTGTGGTAACCAGTCCTACTTTAGCGCCAAAACATTAGCCCTCTCTCCCCGGCTCCCACCTACTAAGAGTTGGACCACACAACCTGGAGCGGTGTTACATCTTACCTCATTCAAATTCCTTCGACCTCATCCCTCCTCTTTCCAATCTTGAACATCCATTCTTGCAACAACTCTATCCATCTGAGAACCCTTCTGCGAATATCCCCCTCGTCAGCAGGAAGAACCTCCCGGCGCCATGGCAGCCAGGACTTTGGAATCACGCTTCCAGCGCATGTCCGTCAGCGACGAGAACAACGTCGCTGACTCTAGCAAGCTCTACCAAAAGTCAAAGGTGAGTGCTGCAACCCATAGTAGGGATCATTTTGAGTGAGCATTGCAATACTAACCAATCTCCATCATGGCAGGCCACAGTCACAACGACACAACTGTCGCACAACACAAATAAATCCAACATGTACAAAGTTGCATTGCAGACACAAAACACCAACAATGTCACATCTGTCACCCTTGCTTCACAACAAGCACAGTGGAAAGGCTCGCAGCCCCCGTCCCCTCAGCGAAAGGCCCTGCCCAGTAGCGCCCGGACGTCTGCAGAGTCGGCCGAGGACCGCAAGTCAGTCGTCTCGGTCCCAGTTCTGATTGAGCAACCTACCATCAAGGCCATGCACCTGGGCATGTTTGAGATTGGACGGCCGCTGGGCAAGGGAAAGTTTGGACGTGTCTACCTGGCACGAGAGCGCACCAATGGCTACATCTGCGCCCTCAAGGTCTTGCACAAGAACGAGTTGCAACAGGGCCGTGTCGAAAAGCAGGTACGCCGTGAGATTGAGATTCAGAGCAACCTTCGACACCCCAACATTCTACAACTGTACGGCCATTTCCACGACAGCAAGCGAGTCTTCCTTATTCTCGAGTTTGCCTGCAAGGGTGAGCTGTACAAGCATCTCCGCAAGGAGAACCGCTTTCCCGAGTGGAAGGCTGCCCAGTACATTGCCCAGATGGCCAGCGCTCTGCGCTACCTCCACCGCAAGCACGTCATCCACCGAGACATCAAGCCCGAAAACATTCTCGTCGGTATCCATGGCGAGCTCAAAATTTCCGACTTTGGCTGGAGCGTCCACGCCCCTAACAACCGCCGCAAGACCATGTGCGGAACTCTCGACTACCTGCCCCCGGAGATGCTCAAGTCCGGCAGCCAGGACAACTACTACAACGAAAAGGTTGATCTTTGGTCCCTTGGTGTGTTGGCCTACGAGTTCCTCGTGGGCGAGGCACCATTTGAGGACTCCCCAGTCATGACACAGAGAAGGATTGCGCGGGCCGACATGACGATTCCGTCATTTGTAAGCGCAGAGGCGAAGGATTTGATCAAGAGGGTAAGTCACAAGATCATGTTACCTTGAAGAAGCAAATGACTAACCATTATATAGTTGCTCGTGCTTGACCCTGAGAAGAGAATCCCGCTGGACCAGGTTCAGCAACACCCATGGATCATCAAACACTGCCTCAAGGGTGAGCGTGCGACTAACCGAGAGAGCGCCGCCAAGCGGGAGAAGGCAGCACAATAACCATGGACGACGAATAAATAATGATGTTGCATTTTCATGATGGCGTTAATTTGTATTTCTAAATCACAGGACAGGTGTATCAAGGCAACGGCGTATAGGCGAATATACAGCAGGGAAATCTTGCATCAAGGGGAGCTGGTATATCTTTTTGTAATCGATCCAAATACATTTTTACATTGGCATTTTCGTCCACGACATGCCCGGAACTCCATGAACGCCTTCTCTTTGCATGATAGTGTTGTTGATGTTGTACAATTCTCTCCAATGGAACCAGGCTTTTTATCGCTCTACCTGTAAATCTCGTCAAAGGGACGGGTATCCGAAAAGCACGAGTCCCAGACCTGGTTCACCACCTTGACGGCCTGTACGTCGTCCTTGCATGTCGGTCTGGCCATGACAGACTGGACAGCCCTCCGCCTTACGCAGTTTTGGAATTGTTGTGTCAGGGTCCAGTTTCCGTGCGTCATGGTTTCTCGAGTCCATCTGCACTCGCCGCTCAACATGGAAGCTCGGATCTATAAAACAGTATGGTTGTGTTAGCCACTTTGGTTTCCATTGCGTCCGCAAGCCCTCCAACCAAGCATCTGAGAATTGAGAAAGGAGTTCTAGACTGTACGAACCTCTGAACAAGCTGCGTGCTTCAGGTTACCAGCCATGTCGACCTTGAAGCGCAAGTGATCCCAGGCATGCACCATTTCATGACTAAGTGTATCTTCGACGTGCTTGCGATTGCGGACCTCGTTGGCGCAGAGCAGGATACCGTGGTCCGGGTGAAAACCGCCAGACTGGCGATGGACCTGGCCGTCCTCGGTGAGGCGGGTAGGGCAGCGGCGGCAGACGACGTTGGAGGCGTCGAGGTTCCCGTTGAGGTCGGCGACGCGTTCGCGCATGAAGCGCACCGTGGGCGAGTGCGCAAAGGCCCAGTCGCGGTAACTTTCGCACTGCCGGCAGTCGCGCTCCTCGTGCTCGCGGTACCGCTGCTCCCGGTAGTGGAAGGCGCCCTCGCGGGTTATCTCGCCCGTCAGGATCTTGAAGTAGTTCACCCACCACTTGGTCTGCGGGTCGAATCCCGTGCGCACCGGGTCGTTCTTCATGATGGCGGGGAGGTCGCTGTTGGCGTTGCTGTCGTTTGCTCCGGTGGTCGCGGTGGCGGCGGCGGGGGTTGACGGCGTCGTAGCAGCAGCCGCTGCCGAGTCTGGGGAGGTCGAAGCCATTGTCGAGTCGGCTTGTGCTGTCTGATGCCTTGAATTGTATGGACGTATGAAGCTGTGATAGCTATCAAGAGATCCAATCGTAAATGTACAGGGCCACACCGCCCGGCAATTCAAAGTGGTGCTGCTAGGTGTGATGCTGTGGTGGTACCTGATGAGTGACGGAATAGTGTCGCTAGTACGGTAACTTTTTTCCTGACCCTTCCAAAGCTTCTCACCTCCGGGCTGCCCCCGGTCCTTCAAGTTCTGACATCCCCCATCCGATCTTATATGGGTCCCGCGACCAATCAAATTTCTTCCCGCACATTCGAATCCTGGGGGTCACTTTGGGGGGAGGGAACGGATTTTAGCCAGCATAATTTTTCTTTGCTATCTTGCCAGTGGAGCAAAAGAGGTCGATTCCATTTTAGCGACGCAGCGTAAACCCATTCGACTTGATTGGGAAGAGTCCAATTGGCTTTTTTTACATGTGCCCAGTGCTCAAGAGCCCCTCCAAAAACAGACCAGCCAACAACAGCTTCGCGCCTTTTGGGCCCCCTTGTCACCATGTCCGACGCCGGTGACGCAGCGCCCTGTATGACTTTCCTGTTCCATATCACCAAAGTCGGACGTTGACTACTTGCTCTGTACATGTCGCAAGCCGCCGTTGTGTTTTCGTCAATTTCATGCTCTGTTCCCTTTTCTCGTCATTTTCTTTCATTGTTCATTTCCGCCCGGCCTCTTTTTCTTTTGATTTCTCTGGGCATTTTGCATTGCACCCCGAAAAAAGATAGACTCTGGGATTTCGCTGATTCGTGGGTCGTGCTTGGCAGTAGACATGAAGGTCTTCAAGCCACTCACAGTCGTCATAAAATTGGGTGAGTTGTGTCATATACTTCGGAGCCAGTGCATGGATGACAATCCACGCAGCTCTGGCCAGTCAAAAGTCCATCTTACTCACAAAAGCTTTCAGGCACAAGCTCCATTGTCGATGAAAAGACACATGAGCCGTTACTCCCCATTCTCAGTCTCATAGTAGCCACGGCGGTGAAGCTACGAAAGGATGGCCACCGGGTCGTCATTGTATCCTCCGGCGCCATTGGCGTTGGACTGCAGCGCATGAATGTTGAGAAGAGACCAAAACATCTTGCGCAGCTGCAGGCACTGGCTGCCATCGGTCAATGCCGTCTGATCAGCTTGTGGGATCAATTGTTTGGTTATTATAGCCAGCCAGTGGCACAGATTCTCTTGACTAGAAACGACATTGCCGATGTAAATATCTCCCCTCTTCAACATGTGCGTTGCTGTCGTCGTTCTAACTCCTCTCAGCGCCAAAGATATTTAAATGCTCAGACTACTGTGAATGAGCTCCTCGAGATGGGTGTCATTCCCATTGTCAATGAGAACGATACTCTCGCGGTGGCGGAAATCAAGTTTGGCGACAATGATACCCTTTCGGCCATTACAGCCGCCATGGCTCATGCCGATTTCCTCTTCTTGATGACGGATGTAGATTGTCTATACGACAAGAATCCTCGAACGAATCCAGACGCACAGCCTATACAAGTTATTGAAGATATTGACTCCATTCAGGCAGATGGTAGGTTTACTCATATATCTAGCCCAAACATGGTCAACTAACTTTATTCAGTATCGAGCGCTGGATCTGCTCTAGGAACCGGTGGCATGGGCACCAAGATTGTAGCAGCTAAGCTCGCTACTTCTGCTGGTGTCACGACAGTCATTACCCGTTCCTCTGAGCCTGATAATATCCACAAGATAGTGCGCTATGTGCAGGCGACCAAGGCCCTCGCTCCTTCGGATGATCATACTGAAGACCCATTATCTTCGTCCACGGCTTCGCTGGCGGCTCTCGATGTCGCGGAGCCTCCCCTTCACACGCGCTTCCTGCCCTTGTCACACCCGATCCGGGATCGCTACTTTTGGTTGACGCACGGTCTGGCGCCGCACGGCACCATTTACATTGACGAGGGCTGCCACCGTGCCCTGGCCGACAAGGCCGGCCTCTTGCCCATTGGCGTGGTGGACGTGGAGGGACCCTTTGGACAACACGAGGCGGTGCGCCTGGTCGTGGTGGAGCGGAGAGCCGAGCCCGGACCCGACGGCAAGATGTGGGAGGGCACCCCGACCGAGGTGGGCAGGGCCCTGGTCAACTACGCCATGCCCGAGATTGCCCGCATCAAGGGCCACCGGAGCAGCAAGATCGAGAGCCTGCTGGGCTACGCCGACAGTCAGTACGTGGCGGACCGCGACTACATTAGTCTGTTCCGCCACGAGAGCCGACCCGTCACGCCTACGCCCGACATCACCGGACTGGCCTCTTACGAACAAGGCACTACCCTCTGAGACGGTCATACGAGACGGGACGTGCCCGGGAGTTCTTGGGCGTTTCGGGACAGGAATGGGGAATAGAATATGCATCTCTAGACGAGCAAGCGTTGATGTCTTTTACGACTTGTGGCGTGCTCATTTATAACGGAGAAAGAATGACATTTTCCAGTTTGATAATATTTTCGTCCGAACCATCTTTCTCACGCATATCATTTATCTTGGCTGGTTGATGGGTCATAACACATCTGGTGGACTCTTGACTAGTTCACTAAGAACAGAACGCTCTCCCTCCACTCGTTACCAACCTAGATCATTAGGCTTCTTGATCATTTGTAAACTTATTCGCGAACCGCGCGCATCTCCACCAGAGCAAACATTACATGAGTCAAAACTGCCCGAGTCGAAGACTTCTGACCCCGGGAGTGGGTCGGCAAAGGCAAAGAAAAGTGAGGCTCGCTGGGTCAGAGACTTGTAGACTATTACGTGGCTGTCATTTCAACAACATCACATCCGATATGGTGTAGTGGCTAACATATGACGCTCTCATTCCTGATCCGTCATGCCCGGGGTTCGATTCCCCGTGTCGGAGATCCAATATCAGAAACAATTCTTTTTGACATTTTTTTGGTCGATTTGTATTGCTTTGATAGCAAAACGCTGCTGGGAGGGACTCGCGTCCTGGCCGACTATAAAATTTTTATAGCCCTAGTCCCAATCCGTGCGGGGCAGACAGACCGATGCTGAAGGGCCGGAAAAGCCAGTTGGGATTCAGGCATTCGCAAATGGGCACCGCGCAAATGCAAAACATCTTTTGGCTTATGCAAGGAATAAGACAGAAAGAGTCGGAGGTGAAAGAAAACAAGTTGAGCTGTCGGCCATACACGGGCGGTGCCAGGCGAATAACACCAAGCAATATGATTGAAAAGCAAAAAGAAAGGTATCCAGACTGGATCTGGAGGAAGCGATGATGAGAGTGGGACTTGAACCCACGCACGTTTCCGTACCAGGAAGTAGGTGTTAAGGTGACCTTAACCTGGCGCCATAACCAACTCGGCCATCTCACCGTGGTGATTGTTGAAAGAAGTCTTTTTTATCAGAGTTCAAGACAGGTAGACGAATCAAATCTGTTCTGATTTGGAAGTTGAGCGTGATTGTATACTGAATTACTTTGGTGGGCAACGAATGGTTTTGAAATGGTGCGGAATGGGACGCTTTGGGGCTCGAGGGAACGAATAGTGGTGGAAATTTGGAGGTGCCGAGTTCGGATGTGGAGAGTATTATACTAATGGCCGTTTGCTGGCACTACTAAAAGTATCCTTGTCTGCATTTGCGACCTATTCTGTAAGACAACTACCAACTATGGTATTATGGAATGGAATATACTCAGATTTATTCTATTCAAGGCAATTCATGTATAAGAGTACATTTACGTGTCTTGATTCATTGACAGAGGGTCCGCAAAGTAGATTTGCTCATGTGGCAATGTTTTTCGTAGTCTTCCAGATTCCTGTAAAGCGCGATAACATGTCAAAACACCACTCTCTATTCCAATAATCATAGTCCCAATTGCAGACGATGCAGTCCTTATTGGTAGTAAACTGATGTATGTAGCAAGTCGTAAGATATCGTATATGGATGCTCACCCATAGTGCACATGCTACAGATATAGTCATTGAGTTGGAATATTTTGATCATTTATTGTCATTAAGTCTTCAATTATTCATGTTCGAAAAGGCAGGAACTATCAAACCAAGCCTAGTAGTCGTCACGAGCCTGGTCGCGCTTCATGCGACCCTTCTGCTCAAGGTTATCACTTCCGAGCATGCTGCCAGCCTTCTCCATGAGCTTGCCGGCCGTGGAATCCTTACCACCGGAGCGGTTGTTATCATAGTCATCACCACCGCGACCGCTGCCATAGGCGCCGCCGCTACTGTTGTGAGTTATGGTCAGTAAGATGTTCATCAGATGAAGATATTGGGGAAACACATACGAGCCGAGACCACCAGAGCTACCACCGTAGCTGTCATCATCACCTCGGCGACCAGCGCCCGAGGATCCGTAGCTGTCACTGCCACCGAGGCCAGAGCTGCCGTACGAGTTGTCACCGCCACGACCGCCGGTCCGGCCGGAGGAGCCGTAGCTGTCATTTCCGCCCAGACCACTGCCGCCGGTCCGGCCAGACGATCCGTAGCTGTCGTCGTCGCCGAGACCACCGCCGGTGCGGCCAGATGAGCCGTAGCTATCACTTCCACCAAGACCACTGCCGCCAGTGCGACCAGATGATCCGTAGCTGTCGCTGCCACCAAGGCCGCTGCCGCCAGTTCGGCCGGATGAGCCGTAGCTGTCATCATCGCCGAGACCACCACCAGTTCGGCCAGACGATCCGTAGCTGTCGCTGCCGCCAAGGCCGCTGCCACCAGTGCGTCCCGAAGAACCGTAACTGTCGTCGTCACCAAGGCCACCGCCGGTGCGGCCAGAGGAGCCGTAGCCAGCAGCGCCACCAGTGCGGCCGCTGGAGCCGAAGCTGTCGTCGTCGTCGCGGCGGTTCAGGCCTCCCTGGCCGCCGGAGCCGCGAAGGTTGTCGGTGAGATCATTGGATCCGTAAGAATCGTTTCCGCGGTTGCCGCTTGAGCCCTGCGATTGGTGTAAGTGGAATGAAGGAGCTTGGCAGACTTCGGAACTGAAACTTACGTAGCTCGTGTTGTCACCTCCGTAGGACTATATGGGTTGTCCATGTCAGCCTCATGTCATTCATCAACTTGCGGGCAGTCCTTACGTCGTCGTTGTTGTTGCCGTAGCCAGACATGATGTATAAATGGATAGCTTCTTTCAAGAGATGTTGAAGATATGGTGTATGGGTATAATGGAAGCAAGCAAGGTATGATACTTCAGAGCCAACACTTAGTTCTTATACTTGCAAGCAAGCTATCCAAGCTATGCCGTCCATGAAGCTGGCTGCCTCCGAACACTTGCAGTGAGGGGAAGCTTGTGTTCGAAAGCTTGATCTCGAACCCTGGACAAGGGCGGCAGCGACGTCACTGTTTACAGCCAAGTGGGAGGATATCCTCTACTAAGGAGGCAGTGTGTCTCAGCAGAGAGAGCTCCCCATTGGCCCAAATAAGCATGTACCAAGTAAAAGAAGCATATTGTGATCTCTCAGCTTTGGATCGACAAGCAGTCGACGTACCGGTAGTCAACTAGCATTGGTAGCTCCGGATTGTGATCTACCGCAGCTGTATAGCGGAAAATACAGCCAAACCCACTGCCAATCCCCTTAGCAAAAGACACTAGTGAGACTATTGACGTATACCTAGTCGACAGGTACCTCCCTCGCCTTCAAGATCTGAGCCACAATGTTGCCTTTTTGGAGGTGAAGCTCGTCATTGCTTTCAACTTCAGCCAAGGTTACCTCCATTGGCCGACAGGGGAGGAATTGGGGGTGGTTCCTGGAATAGACTGGTTAAGCTGGTGTCCCGCTTGCCCGCCGGGAGTGACGGGGGCGCGGGCTGGCCGTCTTGGCCGTCTTTTTCAATGATGCCAAGCTTCTGGCGATCTAAACTCAACCAGCCATACTTTTCCCCAATTGTCTCGACCGTCCCCCCGCCAGCTCTCGAGCTTAGCAACTCTGATAGTCCTATCTGCTTTCTCGCGGCCCGGCCAAACCTGCGTTCCAATGGAGGTTCTCCCAACACAAGTGAAACGCCAGTGTCGTCATTGAACCTTTCCGTCATAATTCGCAAATGCAGGTCGACCACCAGGGCGAACGAGGGGGAGAGAGACATGGGGTGTGAGCATCTCGAAGCTATCAAGGTTGGACGAGGTAGGCAGATGTCGTCTGTTCATTGGCCGGCACCCGCTCCCAGGAGCCAAATAAGGTAACAAGCTAATGCTGGCAAAGCCAAGAAAAATCCAGAACCTCTCACCCCTGCTTTCCCCTCCAGATTGGCTCGGAGATCGGATGCCTCTTCTTCTTCTCTCCAGAATCCAGACGATTGCATGGGGTACAAGCCAACGTGGGTTTATTCCGCCATGGAGGCAGTGTACAATCGTACCTACAGCAAGTACACAATACAATCCCCAGCTGAAAGAGCAAACACTTAGGACTGCGCTGCAATGCGATCTTAGCCGGACATTTTATTCACGCACGTTCTTGTAGCTTGTTTACCCCGCTTACGTCGCGAAAAGCAACTACATACTACGCTGTCGGCCAGCCAGTCATGAGAAGCGATCTGGGACACATGCTTGTTTGTTTGGACTGTACTATCAGCAGCTGTCCGGCAAATGCATCACGACAAAACAGTAGGTGCAGTAAGATCATACACAATGGGTTGCTTTCATAGTCGTCTATTGCCATGTCCAAGTCCCATTTGAGCAGAGAGCATTGCCTATTGGACTATAGCTCATAAAGGTGCTACAAAAACCCAGTACAACAGGCCCAACCAACAATCTCAAAGTCACTCGCATGAATATTGAATGATCCCTTGATTAAATCAGCTTGACCCTCCATGTTGGGCTCAATACCCGCAACCAATCTTACCAAGAGTGCTTCGGCTGACTGCATGCCTCTTTGCATAATTTATAACCCCTCTGACTGAGCCTTTCTCATTCATTGCATTCATTCCGCCAAGTTTAGCAGCGCGGGAGACACCGCTGTCCTGGGCAGCAAGTATGCTGCGTTTGATCCACTCGACACCAACATACAGGAATGGCAACAGTTCCTGTCCACGCAGTGTACCCGGAGATCCTGTCGTGTCCGAGAGGGCGCGTTCTGACCAATTGACCAGCCAGCCAAACACACACAGATCGGCGGCGATGAGCATTAGTGCTTGCGTCTGGGTGGCGCCGAGTAGTCGAGATCCGATTATCTGGATCCGCAGGGCATTAGGCGAACACGGCCTTGGCGAGGAGTGGTGACTACCAGGGCTGCCCGCGCCGAGTTCATGAGGGCTTTTGTCATCAATGGCGACTCCATGCGGCTGAGGAGAGTCTCAGCACTGCCTGGACGCAGATACCCCTCGACAAAAGATACGCCGAGTCGTCCCCAGCGATGTGGTGTAAGGATTGTGATGCACAAACAGGTGCGGATCCATGACCCCTGGCAAGGACAAGTTTGGCACTCAGAAATCCTTGCGCGGGGATTTTGATTAAATTATAAAGGCGAGTCGTGGCTACTTTTGGAGTCCGCAGCCCGTCTGTCCGTCTGTGGCCTTGAGTGACTCTGTTCAAGGCTCATAGCGAACTGCGTGATCTCGGGTCAGGTCTTCCAAGCTTCAGGTGAAAATGGTGCCGGATACGCCTCGTAGTATCGTGTTCATGGCTGCCCTTCAGCCTTCAGGCAGTCTAGTTTGGTCACTTTTTACGCATATTGAAGATCTGAAGATGACATTATTGGCGATTCCTTCGGGTAACAAATCCCAACCTGCGCACGAACGGGATGGAAAGCCGCTTCCATTCAAGATAGCATCTACCAGACCGTACACTGAGAGCTACATGCATCAACTAATTTTGGCGTTCCGATTGAGCTTGAAGACATCCTTCAACAACATTTTGCTCAAAACGACCATTGATTCATCCAATTCTTCATCAGCGTATCGTCAATCTGCTCCAATTGCGCCAGTGTGGGTGAGAACGCAACTGCACCCTTGACATCAAGCAAGATCGGATCACTCAGTCTGTTGACCAAGCCTTCGAAGAATTCCAAGATTTTAGTCGCCGGAACATGAGCCCTGTCCGCCGTCTCCATTTCCGAGTTGCTCTTGCGGAGGGCTTCGACCCATTCTGGCAATGGAACGACTTCGACAGCATTGCCTAGAGTTCCTCTATACTGCTCGACCACCGTCCTCAGCAGTTCGGCCCACGTCGTAAGCCGTGGGTTGGCCACGTGATACACCAGCGAGCCGCGGGACTTTGAGGAGGGCGTCACCTCGTCCTTCTGCGCCGGTAGAGCTAGCTCGACAATGACGCGTCCGAGCACGTCGACGGGAATCCAGTCAACCGTGTCCAGAGCGCCCAGCGACGCGGGCAACACACCCATGTGCTTCGAACTGGCAATGAGACTGGGCAGCCATTCCTGCTTTGGCCACACGCCGTCCGCCGTGGTAGGGCCCGCGATCTGGCCTACGCGGCAGATGATGGAGCGAATGTTGGATTCCCTCGCGGCAGTGTCTAGGAGGCGTTCAGAGACGTACTTTGACTGACCATATCCCGTGGGCTCTGGCAGACTCCAGTCCTCGAATATTTCCTCGGGAACATCATTCACCTTGAGCCTTTTGGACGCTGCAATAGCGGGCCACCCTGTGACGGTGCCGACGCTCGAAATGAACACGATTTTCGCGCCCATGTTGGAAGCGGCGGAAAAGTCGATCAATCGTCTAACAGTGCCAATCTGGGTTGAGAAAGACCCAAGAGACAGGTTGAAATCAACCTGCCAGGCATTGTGGATAATGGTGGTGACTTGATCAAGGATGGTCTGATAAGTTTGAGCAGGAAGGCCGAAATCCTCGCGTGACAGATCGGCATCCAGCAAGACGACCTTGTCATCGAGCGGTGGTGGGAGCCCCTTTGCAGAGAGAGACTTCGACTGCCGGGCGTGGCTGTTTGGGCCACGATTGAGGCAGAAAATACGGGACACTCGCTTGTCGCGAGACAAAGAGTGCAGGACGTATGCCCCCAAAGAGCCAGTAGAACCTGTCAACAGCACTGTCTCACCTGCTGATGGAGCCACTGCATGGTCTTGGTGCTTCAAAGTGGCTGGCAAGTTTCTAGAGTATTGATCATACAGTTTTCGCATAGTCTCTTCCGCACTGTTGTTGGTCTCGTGCTTGACTACCTCCTCTCCTTTGGCTAATCCGACTACCACAGCGGTCAGTGCTGCAACAGTCGGGTTGGAATACACCATTCTAGCGCTCAAGATTGGCGATTGACCGTGGCCCGACAAGAAAGCATTGACCTTTCTGACAATGAGCGTTACTTGTAGAGAATCCAAGCCTAGCTCGAACAGGTCGGCGTCGGGGCTGATGCTCTGAATGTCAATCTCGGTCGAGTCCGCAAGTATACTCCGAACGTAGCCTTGAGAATCGATCCCGGCGCCATTCGACCCTGCCGCACTCCACTTCTTTGAGCCGATACCATTAGATTCGAGGCCTGATTTTTCGTTCGCAGCATATAGTGCGTTCAGCTTCTCGCTGTAGAGCTCAAGAGTCAGCTTGCGTTGAACAGTGCCTTTGCCAGCTCGCAACATGGGCTTGTCGGCAGACGTGAACAGGATCATGTCTTTGTGAATCCTGCCGTGAGAGGGGCTGATATTGTTGGCGGCCTTGACGGATGGCCAGATCTGTTCCAGCAAGCTTGCTCTCTCAGTGTCATTGGTAGGGGGCTTGGCGACCTCGACCAACAAACTGGATTGAAATCGGCCAAATCCGGCAATGAGTGTCGCCTGCACGATAGAGTTGGACGTAATGACATCTTCCATGCTTAGAGGGTTGAGCTTTTCGCCTGTTGAATATACAATAATGTCATCTGTTCGCCCTCTGTAGAGCCAAACATTCTCTTTGGTGGGATGCTTTGAGTACATGTCTTTCATGTACCATTCCTGTAGTTGTGGAAATGTTGCAAAAACACCCTGATAACGCTCTAGCTTGGGGTCCCGGACGATGACCTGTTCGTAGAGGTCGCCAGAGACTGGGCGATACTCGTGCCCTAGTGCAGGGCACACCTTCATGTAAGCCCAGTCCTCTGCATCGCAAAGCTGAAGGGGGAGAATGCCACACTCGGTCGTGCCCAGGCAGTTCATGAGCCTGGTCTTCTTGCTGACCAAGTCTCCAGTGGCTTGTGGTAGAGGACCTCCTCCATATGAGACCTGGTCTAAGCGGGACAGGTTCTCCAGATACTCTGGAACATTTGCCAGATCAACTAGCATCATCGACGGAATGATGCACTGTTGCACGTTTCCGTAAACGTGTACACCGTTCACAATATCGGGAGAAGGGGGATAGGATCCCAGCACAGAAGTGTAGCCACAATAAATGGAACCAAGAAGCATCAGAATGCCCCCGCAGTGGAAAAGAGGGAAAACCATGTAAAGCCTGCTTCCTTTACACATGGCAGGGTAGACCGGCGAGTGACCCAAAGATGTGAGTTCAGTGAATGCGTCCAGGGTGGTGACGGTGCCATGAGTCTGAATCACGGGCTTTGGGATGCCCGTCGATCCTGATGTGTGCAAGGCAACGAAGGGGTCCTGGTACGCTTCGGCAAAGGTTTTGGTGTAAACATATTCCTCAACAGGCTCATCCTTGATCCAGTGTTGCAACTGAGGGATCTCAAGCGCGTGCATGGACCTTTGTCCAAGTATTTGCTTGACGATGGGAAGAGGGAAAGCGGGTGGCGTCAGGAAGGTATGACAGTCAAGTTCACTGAGCAAGTGCAAGTGTGCCTCGAGCGTGTTGCGTGGTGAAGGAAGGAACAATTTGTACCCAGTTTTGATACATGCGAGAACCAAGATGCCGTAAACGAGATCTTGAGGCCCCATGTAGGCAATTGTCGGAAATTCAGCAGCGGCGGGTCCCAAGCTCTGCTCCAGATACCACGCTGCGCGATTCACAGCTCGAGCGAACTCTTTCGCATTGATATCCTGGAATCCATCCTTGGGATCTTTTGTCTTCATCACAGAGAAGAAAACACGACCAGGATCACTGGCAGCAATTTCGTCCACCACAATTGGCAGAAGTCGCTCGCTTCGTGCCGCCATGACGAGCAATGCTTTAAATGTTGCTGATCAATGGTGTTTGTAAGAGAAAAAGCCTAGGATGAGCAGAGCACTTGGGGATTCCTGGGCTGGGCTTTGAAAAATGACCAAGGATACAGTAAAGACACAATCCAGCACATGATTGAGAGTAGCATTTGCTGTTGCTTTATGTTATTGAATGATCAATGTCGACGATGGTTCAAGAAGAGTGGCCGCACCCCTCCCAGCCTGATAGATTTACATCCACCCCCATTACCATGTCCAATGCAGGGATGCCGCAGGATCAAAGGATCCCTGCTCAGGAATCTTTCGTTCGACCAACAGCAAATGAAGGTGCAGAGACTGTGTAACGCTAGCCGTGCATACATGATGCGCATATCGTCGTAAAGTACAATAATTACTAAGAATGGTATCCGAATCCAACGTGATGTCCGTATGCGGCGTAGTAGCGACCATTCCATTACCCAGTAATGGTAGCGAAATGAACATTTTGCCTCGCGTTTTTTATAGCTACTCCTTAAATTGTTGGCTTCTCTCTGCGATTCTGCTCTATGCACATCACATCTATGTCCTTCCTATGGGTATGAGTCGAATATGGCCATGGATACCGAAGTTGACAATCTTTCTGAGTACGGCGGCGACACCGTCATAGCGTGCGCCGCCGTCTTCATCGTATTTTGCACAATTTTTGTCTTCTTACGCTTCTTTTCTCATCAGATTGGGCGGCGTCCCATTCGCCTAGGAGACTGGCTAATGATTCCATCTTGGGTATTGATGATGGCTCTATGCGCGAACGCTATATTCTGTCTGTTTACTCCCCCTCACTTTGACCCCAATCTCCAGCTGCTGACAACGGCATAGCGGTTAAAAAGGGAGGCGTTGGTAGGCACGAGGCATACGTGCTCAAGTATATGCCAGAAGCCATGGTACGATGGACTCAAGCATTGCTTGTGACAGAGTGTATATATGGCGTCATATTTCCGCTGGAAAAGACTTCCATCTTACTTCTATACCTCGACCTGTTTCGAGTCCATCGCTGGCTGCGTATTACCATCTATGCGATGATAGTGTATATCTGGATGTGGGGCATTAGTATCATGCTCGTGGCCATCTTTCAATGCAATCCCATCCCTTCCCTCTGGGACAAGACGATTGATGGCACTTGTATAGATCAGCTCTCATTCTACAGATGGCTAGGCATACCAAACACTATTCACGACATCTCCATGTTGATTGTGCCTGCGCCCGCAGTCTGGCAGCTGCAGATGCCCCGCAAACAAAAGATGGCCTTGACCGGTGTCTTTCTAGTCGGCTCCATGTAAGAAGGGCGCTTTCACTTGTCTGCATGAAGACGCTTTGCTAGAGTTGCTAACATGTTGCTAGTGGCTGTGTTGCCTCCTTCATCCGAGTCACCCTCTTTTTCCAAGTTGATGCATTCTCTGACAACACATGGGTCTCTATCGAACTCATGTCGTGGGCCCTTGCTGAGCCTGGCATCATCCTCATTTGTGCCTGTATACCCTCGATCTGGCCCATGGTGGCACGCCACATACTTGGGGTGCATCCGCGGCGGGCAGGGCCGAGTAACGGGGCTAGCGGCTCTGGTGGGTATCTCAGTAGTGTCGGGGGCGCCAGTGAGCACCGAGGCGATGTAGGGGTATGGGACGGTGGCCGTGGTCATGGTCTCAATTCAGGCGGATCAAATTTCATTCGTTTGAACGATGTCAAGGAAGAACATCTGGACAGAGTTGGGCCGAATGCCAGTACGAGAGGGGCAATCACTGTAAGCCATGCATTTGCGTGGCGTGAAGAGGTTAGAGGTTCAGCCACCGAGGATGTTGAACAGGCACCGGGCAAATGACCGTCTACTACCTTACATACATACATACCTGCTGTACACGTAATGAACAATCCTTCGGCCAGGAATGATGCGCAATTTCTACCTACCTTGAAGTGCTGCGATTTTATTAGATTAGGCAATGACTTCCGTACGTGCATTTTTAATCCATGCCGACTGCATCCTAAGCATTCCTTCCACTACTAGTTTATGCGCGCAGCAGGGCAGCAAGCTTTCTGTGCCTCGTTTGTGCGTACTATGTATGTGCAGGCCGTTTATACCTGGCTGGTAGAGTAAATGATGAGAAGCGCTCCACCAATCACAACCACCAATCTCTGCATTCTATCTTTAGACCTCTGATTCGTTCTCTTATGAGTATGCGGCGGAGGTGGTGACACTAGATGCATCTTGTCCCCAGCGGCTTTTCCCGGCACTTGCATTCCGCCAAAGTCAGTGGGGCCTATGGGGGCCAAGATGCCCAGAGAAATCAAGCATCAATACACATACACGGCCGTATTCTCGGAAATCTCCTCTTATACCGTTCCAGTTCCAATCACCCACATTTGCAGACTCATATCAGATCGTCACATTTGGGGGCCATCCTCAAAGTGCCCTACATATGCGAGCCCAAACTTTATACAAAGGGACCATCTTGTTCCCACTTCCAGTTTTGTGCTGGCTAACCATGTTGCCCCCACGCTTCTACTACCGCATAGGCTGTAGCATCGTCTGAAATTCTGAATACTACATTGCACAGAGAGGCAGGCCTGTGATGACGACCAGTCTGGACCCGCCACATCGGTAACTAAAATCTATCTGGATTCAATTTTCGACCCTGCATCATGACTGGAAACGGTCAAACGACCGCAGTCTATAGTTTTAGCGGCCCCTGATCAGATAATTACCACGTCTCAAATTAGCAACCGAGGCGGCGCAACCATTGAGTTGGTATAGTTGGAATTCGTAAATTTTCCCATGTCAGATCCACTTGCCGATATCTAACTTTTCTATGCACCAGAAAACATGCGATCCCATATTGAACCTCTCCACTCTTCCCACCCAATCCAAATATATCACCAACAATAACTTTGCAGGTCGCAGCTCAGGCGATCGCAGCATTCCTGAGACGACTTAGGTATTCCGAGCCGAGACCGACCACCAGGGCTGATCCAACGGTCCAGAACTGATCGCCAAACCAAGCTCCGCAACTCTCTGGGTTCTTCAAGTCGACATCGTAAATGTAATACGCTAAAGCAGCTGCGGCGCCGCTGACTGTACCGATATAGTAAAAGCCACCGAAACCTGCCAATACCCCACACAATGCGAGAAGCATGACCATGCTGACTGCCAGCACGGCTGCGAGGAGCTTGGTACTATCCTTGAAGCGCAATGCCATGCTCTTGACGCCCGCCTGTGCATCGTCTGCCACGTCCTGATGTGCGTAGATGGTGTCATAGATGATGGTCCAGCAGACGTTGGCGAGGAACAGCGCCACAGTCGGACCAATGGCGGCGCTCGAGGTTTCGGTGTCCAAGGCCGCCAGGCAAAAGAAGATGGCCCAGGCAAACGGGAACCCCAGAAACACCTGAGGGTAGTACGTGACCCGCTTCATCAGGGCGTAGATGAAGAACAAGACGACCGTGACGGCCATGTGCAGCCAGCACGGCGCCGGGAAGAAGCCCAAGAGGGAGAAGATGGCCCCGACCTGCAGCAAGGTGAAGACGTGGGCCGAGGTCGTCGGAACGGCGCCGCGCGCGACGGGCCGATGACGACAGCGCTGCACGCGCCTATCGAAATCCTGGTCCACGGTGTCGTTCCAAGAGCAGGCTGCTCCGCGCAGGAACACATTGACGGGCAAGAGGATGGCCGCTTGCCCCAGCAGAGTGAGTGGCTGAGGGGGTGTGGGCGCAAGGCAGGCAGTGTAGGCAATGCCAATGAGGTATGGAAAGTAGTACGCGTAGAAACCTCCCGGACGATTGATCCGCATAAGCTCGCCGTATGGTATCAACCATGACGGAAGCTTGGAGAGCAGTCCAGTTGTAGGATCAGCGTACGGGGGAAGAGAGGGAAAGAAATTGATAACATCTAAAGAGGTAGTTTGCGTGAATGAAGCCATCGTGTAAGTGTTGATTTTCTTCCTGGGGAATTAGCAGATGCCACTGATATGCTCAATCTCGTCGACTCAAGCAGGTGGTTAGACTATGAGATGCAAATTGCATGTGCAGGGAAGAAAGGTACGCAAGATGAGCGACAACGTACAAGCAACACTGAGCTGTGATACATATTTATATCCAGGCCTGCTTAAATACACCCCATGGCAGATCTATGCCCCAGGTGTGAAAATAAAGACTATCCTTTTTCCTAATCATTACCCCTCCCCAGTTCAGAACACCCAGGCTTATCGCTAGTGTGCTCTCCTGGTCGTCTTTTATTTTTATCTTTCATTTTTTTTTCTCCCATTCTCGTCTCTTTCTTCTCTTCATCGCTTGGCTCTTGCTTGATAAGCTCTTAGCAGAGACCCTTGTGTGTCGAACTTATACCTCTTTTTTCTCTGCCTCATCGTACCTAACATCCTGTGATGAGCATCTCATGCTCGGATAATTATAATCTACCATGTATTTTCTGCCAGACTCCTGGCATCGCTCTCCCAGTCAGGTCACTATAGCCCTATTACTTTGTACAACATGTCTCATAGCAGTGTGCATCCTTGTCCTTCCACCTCATAAAAAGGGCTTTCTCAGCAGAAAGCGATACTTGTTGCCACCAGGTCCAACTGGTCAACCATTGGTGGGCAGCTTGTTACAATGGTTGCAAGTACGGCTTGATGGAAATATGGTGCCATGGGTGAGTTACCTACCCAAGATGCGATGTTTGAGTTGTCTTCTGACAAAGTGTAGCTGGTTGAGCAAGCACAGTACGGTGAAATGACAACGTTGAGCATGGGATCCAAAACGTGGGTTCTTTTGAACACTGAGCGCGTGGTGAACGAGCTCATCGCGAAACGGGCCAGTGTGACTAATGAGAGGCCCGACTTTCCCATTTCTGGAGAGCTTGTCAGTCGCAACAAGCGATTCGTCTTGCAAAAGACCAACATCTGGAAAGAGCCCCGTCACCTAATGCACCAACTCATCATGGGACCAAGTGCAAGAGAGCATCAACAGATAATTGAGACTGCGAGCTTGGGGCTTCTGAAGCTTTATCTCGATGACCCTGCAGCATGGTTTGCTCACCACTACCGCTACACGGTGAACATCATGAGCAAAATTCTTATTAACAAAGTCTTTCCCAAGTCGCAGCCTGAGCTAGATGACCTTCAACATGTCACTTGGACCTTTTTGAGCTCGATCAATAGCAGCGTGGCAGAGTTCTTTCCTCAACTGAACTGGCTCCCAGAGAGCTGCCGCCCGTGGTGCAGGCACTGGAGGAAGATCGGAGAGTCTCACTACAACACGTTCAAGACGTGGTGGGCCGAGATGAAACCTGCGGCAGAGCTCGGCGCGAAACCGTCCTTTGTTCGCGACGTTCTTCTTCAAAAGTACTCGGGAACAGAAGATGAAGCAATGTACCTGACCATGTCAATGATGGCAGCTGGCTCCGATAATCCACGCATGGCGATGAACACGTGGATGTTGGCTTGCATCGTCGCGCCATCTGCCATGCTCAAAGCCCGCCACGAGCTCGATTCCTTGTGCGATGGTGATGACGGTCTTCGTCTTCCAAGCTTGGACGACTTGTCAAGGCTGCCGTACACATGCGCTGTGGTAAAAGAGGTTCTGAGATGGCGGCCCGTGGTACCTCTGATGCCACAGCGTGTGCTTGTCGAAGATCTCGAGTTTGAGGGATACCATTTCCCCGCTGGCACCGAGTTTCTTGTGAATACGGTACCTGTTTGCAGCTATGGCCACGCCGACCCCAGTGAGTTCCGCCCGGAACGCTGGCTTGGAGAGGACTATGAGGAGGGACATCCTGGAGAGATGACTGCCGTGAAGCAGGATCTCTGGCACTTCGCCTTCAATGCTGGTCGCAGATCATGCGTCGGTTACAAGCTGGCTCAGAAAATACTCTTCGTGACCTTTGCACGACTATTGTATTGCTTTGAGTTCTCCACAGTGCCTGGCCTTGCAAAAACTGAGCTTGATGCTTTCAAGCCCAGTCAGCCATTCCCTGTCAATGTCAAAGTACGGAGCGAGGCACACGCTCGATTAATCAAGGATGGATTAGCTGCCAGTGAGGCCACTTGATTAGATGGAAATAGAACTTCAGTTCAGTGTATCTTAATACATCATCATGTCAATACATATAATCATGACAAGCTATGCCGGAAATATGAAACGAGACATTTCGCCACATTTCGCCACATTTCGCGCCGTCTCTCCACCCTATATTTGTGCAGCCAGTCGACTGTCGCTATGGCTCTGGATGCGCGATGATGCTCAAGAACACTCACTTTGTCAGGCCACCAAAGTGTTTCTTTGAACACGCAATATTGTCATAAAAGTGGTAGCTTGCCAAATGATCGTGAGCTCAATCACATACACGTCTACTTGAAAGTATACTACCCATGGCGCGACATTGTCTCGGCCAAGCCCGTGTATTAGGAGCTTTGGCTATCGCCTTGTGCTCATCAAGATGCCCAGGCCGCTATCTTCATGCTTCTGAGAAAAGGCGTTTTCTAGAGTCAATGAAAATCTCCGATTCTTTGCGCTCTACTTCCTAATCATGAAAACTTCAGCTTGTGGGTTAGGCGCGTGGAGTATAACAGAAGTTGCGGTACCGCTCGTGATTGGGCCTTGAACGAATGGAGCCTCTGGGACTATAGGATCTTGCATCACGTCAAATTTCGGATACTAGAGGGTGACGACGACAGGGCTTGCCAAGTGTTTAAGCTCATGCCGTTTGCCCTGAACGGGAGGAGCGCTAGGGGGTATAAGCCCGAAAACGCGCTTTCTCTCGGGCGGTTCAGCACTCGACGTTGGCGCCACTACCGCCACATAGCCGAGCCGGTGCCTGAACTCGGATGTCCCTACCCGCCAGGGTCGAACTCCAAGAGATTTCTGATTTGTCGCGCCCATAGCTGCTATATCTCCACTGCTGCACTTGGTACACTGAATCAGGTATTAGGCCAAAAGATTCAGCCGCATTGGCAGGGAAGGTCTCGAGTTCCTGGACTAAGATGTACCGACTATTTCCGAGAAAACTCACTGACAGCCATTCGGATGGGATGGGACGAAGTCGTAAAATGCATCGACGCAACCGCCAACTTGCCTACATAATAACTTGAAACCTTCTCAAGAAAGCTGTTCCGTTACGCTGTTACAGCCTCGTGAATTACTCAAATTTCAAATTAAAGGCCAGATCGGCGACTGGGAAAAATATAATCGCTAAGTCGCAGTCACGAAATGCTAGCTAGCGACATTACTTACACCACATTGGCTTGCATACTTCAGTACGGCGCACACCAATCTAGAGTGGCAAGCATCCCAGCAGCACTCAGTAGAATTGTGGCTGGCTGGCTCCATCACCCCAAGGCCGAATTGATCGCCATGTTGCCGTATTGGGCATTGCCAATGAGCAAGTCACCTACAGTAACGGCGCTCGTAGGAGTCATTCTATGATGGCTTTCAGTATTGTCCATATTTGTATGAGCGAGTCAGCGCGCCGAGCCTTGTGGCTGGCTGCGAAACGTGTGTTGCTAGCTTCTTGATCTTAACGCCATCATTCGATCGAGCAACAATGCACGCCATGCACGACCAAGGAGAGTCATCGAGACATGGACTTTCTCGGCTGGCATAGGTAGTATATATAACAGATCATCAACTACATCTTTAGACTTCTCTTCGATTGTCTTACACAGTCATTTTTGCTTGTGAGCCTCTCCTTGCCTTTTGGTAGACACTCTTTTAGCAGGGTTTATACCCGATTACTTTCTTTTTGAGAAGATAACGTACCTTCATACTTTCATTTTCAGCAGCTCCTTTGCCCAATTTTCAATTTAATCAGTCAATTCCAATGTTGGTCAAATCTGTTGTGACCGCCTTGGTCACTGCCACCGCAGTACTCAGCGAAGGCTTCAACGTGGTCATCAAACATGTCCAGCCCACCGATGGGGCTTGCACGTGTCCTCACGGCGACAATGTATTTCCTACTCTCTCACTCGCTGGAAGCTCAGAGTCCAGCCCGTCTCATGAGGCTGTCTCGACCCCCTTAGCGACAGTCTCTGAGTCAACTTCAACTGATAATAATGACGGTCCGATCTCCACCATCACACCTGCGGTTCACTGGTCGTACGATACCACCAAAATCGAGAACATTATCCCCAAGGATCCATCTACAGGCTCTCCTCTCTACTATGGTAGCAGTGATCCTACAAAAGAAGGTTACTATGGTTGGTTGACCTATCATTTTTCAACCTGCGCCGTGAACCTCGATGAGTCCATGTATATCTCCTCCGAGTATGACAGCGACTCTGGACTGCGTGTCACTTTCTCCCACCAGATCGCTTTTGACAAGGCGAAGAGTACTTGGAGTGTAGACAATGGCCTCGTCCTCATTGCCTTTGTTGATGGATGTGGCGAAGATCATGACCGCTGCTACTTCAAAGTAACTACACTTGATTTCGATTCGGACAAGTTGTGTATTACCGCGACTGGCTCGTCCGAAGATCCGAATGATCTCATTGATCTGGCGTCTACGGAATGGGGCTGGTATGTTCCTGGTCGTAGTGCCGGAACTGGGAGCGGTTCAGGCACGCAAACAATCTCAGCGACAGTCAGTGCCGCGACCACCTATGCCACGGCCGCCAGCAACTCTTCTTCCATCTATGCAAATTCGACGACAAGCTCCGACAATTCGACAACCTCTACCGAGTGGGCCGACAATTCGACCAGCTGCACGCCGCCAGTCGACAGCGTCTATGGGCTGCCCACGGCTTGTCTTGGAGACTACTTTGACGAAGACCTGAGCGATGAGATGGGCTACATCACTCTGGCCAATAACACTGATTTTGAAGAGTTCATGGATAGCCTCGCACCGGAAGACAGCGATTCAACATCGACGCTTAGACGCCGCGCGAGCATTTTGGACAAAGTCAAGGCAGGAGCCAAGAGCATTGGCAAGAAGCTCGCATCGGTTCCTGCGGCCGTGAAGAAGGCGGCTGGGAGTGTCCTGTCCTTCTCTGGGTCCATTAACAAGTCCCTTTCGTTCCAGCTGCCCAATCCGTCCAGCAGCGACAGCTCGGCCAAGAGGCTCAAGGACACCAGCCTCAAGCAGGTCGAGTCCCCATGGGGTGAAGCTATCCTATTGAAGTCCTTCGGTGACTCATCCAAGTACGAAGATGCCAAGGGCAAGGCTGGGTACCTAAACATTTACTGCGTGGACTGCGGTGCAAAGGGCAGCGTCAAGGTCGTAGGACGTGCCACTTGGACCCCCGTGGGTATGACCTTTACACAGGGTCAGCTCGAGATGACGGCCGACATCAAGATTGGCCTGAAGCTGGGCGTTGACGCCAACATCAAGGCCTCCAAGACATTTAGTAACGACATCTTGGACTTTGGCCTGCCTGGTCTCGCTTACGGCGCTGTGACCATTGGTCCCCGTGTCAGTGTCGGCTCTTCCGTCACTCTCGCCGCCGCTGCCGAAGGTAAACTCCTCGCTGGGGCAGAAATGGGCATCACCGACAGTCTCGTATTGATCGACTGGGTAAACAATGCCAACTCCAAGACTACTGGATGGCAGCCATACTTCCAGCCCGTGTTCCAGGCCGATGGCGAACTCATGGTCTCGGCCGAGCTGGGCCTACCTGTAGGCCTCAAGTGTGGAGTCAAGATTGCAACTTGGGACAAGTCTGTTGGCATTACTGATACTCCGTCCATCAAGGCTGTCGCTCAGATCGCCGCCAGCATTGGTCTATCAGATAGTGGCTTCAGCGGCGGCTTGAACTCTAGTGATGGCTGCCAAGGCATCTCCACCTCTATCAGCTGGCGCAACAAGATTGATGTCGATATCTTCGGCCTCTGGGACAAGACGCTATTCGATACTAATGACAAGACTCTGAAGCAGCAGTGCATCAAGTAAGCCAAAACAATCTATACAATCGTTCCATCAATCAACTGTGCTAACACAAACTGCAAGGCTGGGATCTAGCACAACCAGCACAACAAGTGCCGCCACGGCTGCAGCGACTACAAAGGCCTCGCGTATGCGCATCAGGGATGACTCCAACAGCACCACAACGAGTAACAGCACGATTGTAGACTACACGGACAAAATTTCCGGCAATGACACTCTCTCGTACAACGTCACTGATGTGCAGAACAGCGCTTACAACCAGACCGACGGCTACGAGTACAGTCTGCTGGTCGACGAGGATGTCGAGACCATGGTAGTCGCCTGCAGCAACGGCAATACCTACTTGGCCGGTATTAACTCGACCGGACTCGAGTACTGTACGGAGCTGTTCGCCTCGTACTCTGAGCTGCTCGTCGAGGACGGCGCGGGCCGCTACCTGCACTACTACAACAACACCATGTCCAAGCTGGGCGTCAGCCGCCTCCGCGTCGCCGACGAGGACGACCTCCCCGCCGAGGGCGTCGTGGTGGTCATGATGCCGTACAGCGTGTCCGGCGACGAGGAATCGGATGCTGCTACAGCGGTGGTCCAGAAGCGCGACGGCGAAGAGGCCGACCCCGATACTACCGACTACGACGACTACAGCTACTATGCCGTCGACCCCGAGTACAACTTCTTCTACCCGGCCGTGTGCACCTACACCGACGGCTCGTTGCCTCGCATGTTCCTCGTCAACGACACCGAGGCCGGCGTTGCCAAGCTCAAGGAGTCGGCCCTCATTTACACCGTCACAGGCGGCACCGTCGACGAGTGTTATACGTTGAGCCTGGTCGAGGCCAAGTATAAGAGTGACGATGACTACGCCTCGACTGACGAAACGGAGGAGACGTATCTTGACTATGAGGAATGAAAAGAAAATGAGCTGAACTCGGCGCTCGGGTGCAAATGGTGTCTGAAAACAGTTAAGTAAGGGAAATATACTAATATGGCAAATACTTCCGTATTCCGCATATACACTACATTTGCGGGCTTGCGCAATTTCTTTTTCTTTGCTAGTATTGCTATTATAAAAAATAGGACAAAAAGAAAAGATATCTATACATCTGTCACAGCTAAGGTTCAGGCAGTGCGCTGGGTCGTCGGCTTTTGATCAAACGAGGGAAGAGAGCATAATAGATTTTGTCGGGGTCTTTGCTCATGTGAGCATTGGCTGATATGACGATTGGCCTGTACTGGCTAATGCAACCACTTGTCACTTATAAGTCACTTATAGTAGTCGATATCTTAATATTCTAGGTCAGTCTATCGGCTGTTGTAGCATTCTCGATGCGCAGGATCTCACTCACTCGATTGTTATGCAAAGTGGTATAATTGAAGTCTTAATTATGCTGTACATGAAGACATCAGGAATCTTTTTGCGGCGATTCTTTTGCGCCCGGCGAATCTTTTCTTTCACAAACCAACGCGAAATAACCGCACGACCGTGACCAAGGTGCGCCACCTATTGTGTGGCTTCAATCCTGTCGGCATCAGCTCGGAGATAAAAGAATTCCGAGGCACAAGACCAATCGTCAGATTCTAGAGTACTATTCCGTTTAATACTCCCCGAGACCTTTCCGAGAATCACTAATATTGGGGGCCGCCGCGCTCCCGTAACTCGGTCTTTTTGTCTGTATCTGGAGAAATCAAGCGTGCAGTGTAGGATAATGCAGGGCAAGAGGCAGGGGAGGAGAAGTACTCTGCCGCTGGCTCGGCTGGCTAGTGCAGTGGTACCTCTTCATAGTGCACTGTTTTGCCCCCCTAGGACCCTGGCAAGATCAGATCAGACTAAGATGCGGGCGCCAGACGCCTAGCGGATCCTTCAAATTCGCGAATAGCGGCAACTCCCGCCAGTCCGGGGTAAGTAGATAGAGGATTCAAAAAATTGGGCACACGTACAGAGACCATGGGTTTGAGAGAAGCATGCGTCGTATGTACCATGATGCAAATATAGCCGGCGGCGCTATTGTACCAAAAGTCTTGGCAAAAATGCTTCTCACCACCGAACTTCGGCCCTCGCTATGAGAGACCCTCAAAGTGACTTGCTAACAATTTCCGTGTCTCCGACTTATTTTGCCATCAGACAAGTATCAATGGGACTTGACGAAGCGGAATGAAATGTAACCATTTTTTAGTAGTTTTTCTAGGGAATCTGTGATCCTTTTTGTCCTTTTATGATCTAGTGGTGTAAAAGTAACTATTCACGCTTGACTCCGACAAGCTTTGCCTTGCGCAATCCAAGGACGCTGAGTATACACGTCAAAACCATTTCTGCAAACATCGTCCAGAACACTGCACGGTACCCAGCCATAAGAGCATTGGGTGAGCTCTTGTCAGTGTTGTTTGAGGCGTTGGTCACCGAGGTAGCAATGAGCGAGGTGACGGTCAAACCAATGGCTGTTCCCAGCTGAGCGCAAGTATTGAATACGGCCCCACTGAGCGCCTGCATGTGCGCAGGGAATACATCCGAGACAACGAGCAGACCAACAGTGAATAATATATCACAGCTCAAGGGTGTGAGAATCTACATGAAGGCGGCATGTAAGTCGCGGTCCAATTGAAGGAAGACGTGTAAAGTCAGATTCGACTTGCTGTACGTACCTGAGCAAAGAAGGCGTCGTACCAGTACGGCCATTCTTGATGGATCAAAGCCATTAACAGCGGCGCGACAGCGCTGACAGTGGAGGAAATTAGTACAGACCACATGACCGGCATGCGATTGACAAAGATGCCAGTAGTTATGTTGGTCAGGGCTCCAGAGATGAGAGAGGGCAGGATCTGCAATGAAGCCTGAAGCGCTGAATGGCCTTGCACTTCTTGGAAACTGTGACGGCGTGAGTTATGAACGTATGAAATAGTCTTTGCACAAGCAAACAAGTACTTGCACCAAGCGACTTACAACAGACTGCTATAGAGCTCCATACAGTTGCACACAGCAGTGGTGAGTAACACCATGAGGCAGCAACTGGTAAAAATCCAATTTTTCCAGAGAGAGTTTGGAATAAGCGCTGCACGCTCGCGTTTCTCCTGATATGACATCCATACCACAAATATTGGCATTAAGATGACGCTGATGACCAAAAGGACAATGGTAGATGCCTTGTGGATGTTGTTTATATCAGCAGATAAAACCCTACAATCAATTAGCTCGAGGTCACGGTGCAGGGTGAGAGGTCCTTACGCTAAAACATAGGACAACATGGCCAAGCTTGCAGTCCCAATGCCCGCGCCAGTAATATCAATGTCCCTGACAAGACTCTGCCAGAGCGACTTTCTTTGACGCGCGGGATCCCGGGGCAAGGCCCAGATTCCCAGGAAGAAGAGCGCCATGGTGGTGGCTGCAGCAAAATAGAATGCCGGGCGAAAACCGGTTCGGTCGACAAAGACACCGCCAAGGACCAGGCCAAGAGAGAAACCGATCGGACCGGCAAATCCAAGGCACGCGAAGCCCAGATTCCGGGGCCGTCCTTCTTCCATGCTGGTCGACACGATGGAAACAGAAGATGGGACGATGATGGCATTGGTGACGCCCTGCAGAGCACGAAAGGCAATGAGCTGCCCGCCCGTCTGCGCCAAGCCGCAAGCCATGGCCGAGACAGCGGCCAAAAAGGCTCCAATCAAGTTCATTGTCTTTGTGCCGACAACATCGGCGATTGAGCCGGCCATCAACAAACATGAGCCCGCCGTCAGGTAGAAGACGGAAGTAGGCCAAACTAGAAGGCCCTCTTCAATCTGCAAGGCGGTAGCCATGGCTGGCAGACCGACGACAATAACGCCATTGCAGAAGCTGCTGAACAGGTTCAAGCCCAGTAATTGAGCGACAACAAGCGTAGCCTGGAAGGTGGAGTTGATGGTGCCCTTTGCTGGTGTTTCTCCTTCTGTCACCGGTGCAGTCGCAGTTGGCGCCGTGTTCTTTGGCTCGTGAAGATCCTCAGACGATGCTGATGTGTCGGGATGGACTACACCAGCAGCGACAGGCTGAACCTCAACCAGTCGCGAATCTGTAATGACTTGCGTGGCCATGGTGAAAGATCAATGTGCACAGCCGGACAGCATGAAGCGATGGTCCAAGGTCGTCAAAAGCACCAAAGATTGATCTGTATGAGTCGCTCAAAGATGATAGCAGCATAGGCAGCAATGTTGAGTCACAGCCAGAGCAAGTCCTCACACCCGCCGGTCTTTACGCGTCCTCCCCAGCATGATGAACGGAGATGCTGCTTTCTGTCCCCGCCATCTGGGTGCTGAATCGAAGACAGGGGGTGTGCCTCATACAGCGCTACTGCACAATCCCTAGACAGGTACCCTTGATTCTAGGTTCGAGACAGGGCTTCCCGTCAGCTCTGCTACCTATTGCAGTACGTACGGAGCTCATCAATTCTCGCCCAAACATCTCATTCGCCAATACGCGAGAGGCGCAGATGACGGTCATCAAGTGAATCATTTAAAATAGCCGGCAATCGTTAGAATAAAAAAAAAAAAGACACGCAAATTCCTGACCGGCCTGGGTGAGACGCAATACAATACCGAGGTATTCGCGTAGGAAGGCCAAGGATTATATCGGTCAAGTGGGCACCCGCTGGAATCCCTGCGGCTCAAGCTGAGATAAGCCTCTGGCGGGAGCGCAGGCCCGGTGAAATAGCAGGACCCCGTTCTTGGCTCGCAGCTCGCAATCCTTCCAAACGTGAACTGGTGTTCACCTTTTCAGTGCCTTTCGCCAATGACTTGTCCCCACAATGCCCATGTGGCAGCGCCCCGATTCCGCCGAATCTTATCAGATCTGCTGCTTATTCTGACATTTTGACACATAGAAACTTGTTTGTCGTTCTTATAGGTCCCAAGCTAGAAATATGGTATGACTGGAACTTTCGGCCACTACCGTGAACGGCACCCACCGTTATTCTTTAGCGCATTAACCTGTCACTGGGTTGCACTAATTGTACTCCACTACTTATGGTAATATGATGGACAAGACATAAAACGGTTGACACATTCTTCTCAGGACTCTAATAATAGGAGACGGGCGAGAGTCTGGAAGCAAATTTTCATGTGCATAATTGCCTGTACTATTCTAATAAGTGCACGTCCGCAAGGTCCGCTCCCCTTGCAGCCTTAACCTTGGCTTTGTCTTCGGTCGCATCATCTTTTAGTGCAAATGTGACGATGATGCATATGCCTGCATATTTCAACTTCGACCGCGGCTGGCACTTATGACCCAATCACTGCAGCGTCCCTGGGATACTTGAATTGCAATTGGTGGTAGATTTACCCCACAAGCCACATTATAATCAGAACATGTTTGATCCTATTTGTGGTACTCGAAGGAGAAATTTCCTATTTCCGTAAAGTCGTGAATCATCATCAGCATTATCATGACCACCATTGGCCGGTTCGGTGTATACTGCGTGAATTCTGCATACGTACATTGCTTCAGATTCTCACCATATATATACACTACCCTGCTACCTGAATAGTCAGCTCGCCTCGTCCCAAAACTGCATCGAGGACTCGCCTAGATCTTCTATCCGCATGAGTGGCAGCAAGGATTACAAGTTGCGGTATGCAGCGGAGAATCGTGTACTCCTTTCACGATCCTTCGACTTATCCACATGGGCATACCCGTGAGAGATCTGCAAAATATGGTCGAAAAGTACCCTGAATCCAAAAGCACAGCTGTTTCCCCGGGATGCGCAAAGTTGCACGTCTTGGGCGTCTGCCGTGAGATTGTTGTTTGTCAAATGATCAATACTCGCGCCGACATTTCTCATACGCAAGAAACTCACAAAAGAACTACGTGCAAGAATGACTGGATTTTGTAGATCCCATACTTGACATTCACCGGTGTAGTGATTGGACAAGTGATATGATGGCGCCAGGCTTGCACTGAAAGCCTACCTACTCCGTACCTACCCACCGTAAGCAAGGCACACAGGGACCCTAGATCATGCGGGGCCGCCTCCTTGGGGTCGGCTATGTGGTGCTCAGCTGGACCCCTTGCAGTTGTTAAAGAACCTCGACTGCATATGAGATGCCGGCTGCGGACAAGTTACGCAACTCGTCCGACCGCAGAGGATAATTCAACGATAGTATATCATGTCAGCTTTGCAAGTCGCACCCGCCAGATTCCCAAGCCTATTGACCATGTTCCTCACGGGTACGCTTCTTTCTAGTACTCCCAACGGGCACGGGCCATCGGCATAGTAAGTTTCCATTGCTTTCATAGAGGTCCGTGCGCTATTTGCTTGGCCCATCATAGGCCCATAGAACCATGAACCAATCAGAGCTGATATCAACCTAGGTATAGCACAGTATAGTCAATGTCCGAATACAGACATGACTGCTAGCCAAGAGACTGATACCTATCTATCCTTTGACGACAAGACACATGCATGGATACAGCAATTGCATGAAGCATGGTCCTCTGATGCCCCAATCTCAACCTTTGCTACAATTCGCGACACTCTGTTAGAACGACGCGAACACTTGGACACTTATGTCTCAACTCTGGGGGCCGTGGTCAAGATTGCTCGTCCTAGGGACGTGGAGAGTAACGGCGATGGCAGATGGAATCACTTCTTCAATTTGAGTGCCTTGACTAAGGCACGTGGCAAGGAGAATGACAGAAAACGCAAGCGAACCTATAATGAGGCTAATCGGCTCCGCAATCTCGCTCTCATTGCTGCATTATGGTCCCCAGCCATTGTCTTTCACTATGGCTGGAACACCGCCAGCCAGATTCAAATGAACATGCTGCGCGTCTGCGCTACGCGCTATCCTCGCTTTGTTCAAGACTTTCGTCCGCGGCTGAACCAAGTGCTCTTCAATCGGCACTGCGAGGGAATCAAGAATGGTCGAACCAAATCCTTGACCGAAGCACGTTTACAGCCCCACCGCGATTTTGACATCAACACCTTGGCCTCTGTTGTTCCCGACGAAAGCATATCAATCTGTTGGGTCAACAGCCGGGATGGCAATGTCCCTATTGACGGAGACGGCACTTTACTCCGAGACGTTCGGCCGCAACACTTTCATCAATATCTCCTCAGAAGAGACCGTTACGGTATACTTGACGCAAGACAAGAAGATTGCAGGCCATGTTCTCCACTGGCCTCCGGCTTAGATTTGGTGGTAGAGAAATCTACCCAGGTTGATGCTCAATCTACTATGGAGTACCAAGATCCTAGCGTGCTCCATGTCTTCGGCTCAAACAAGCATACCTCGTCTTTATCTGACCCTTCTTCGCGGAATACCCCGCAGCCAAGCTCTCCGGCATCTACTTCAGTCTTGTCCGAAGACATTCTTTTTTCGAACGCTAGCACAGCAGAGTCAACGGAGGGCACCGCGCCTACGTCGGTAACATCCGCTGAGCGCACCGCATTTGAGGACATTCCCTTCGACATATTATGGGATGACGGCGGGCTTGCAGATCACGACTTTGACATACCGATGATACCCACTGATTTTGATCATCACTTGACAAGTGCAGCAACCATCTCAGAGAGTATGGCCCCGCACTACACACAATGTCAACCTCAATCTTCATTGGACACTTTCCTGAGCCCGGCAACCGACTTGCCGATTATGATACCCTGTAACTCTGGAGGACTCGAGCCAAATATATCACATTTTCTTGAATCACACTCTTCAAGCGATCATCGGCATGATGGATGGTCAATGGAGGAGGCTCTACACGCCAAGTACAAACATGAGATCGCAGCGTATACCAGGAAAACTGTCGCTGAAGCCAACCAAAGAGAAGCTAGACCCTGGCACAAATTACGTGCACAATGGTATACGCCTACTATAGAGATGGCGTCAGCCTGGACAAGTCCTGGGAGCGGCTTACTTGGTGGTCAGGCGCTCTCCCAAGAGGAGGCTGATGTGCTTTACTTGTCTTCAGAAGAAGCCATGAACGGGGCTCAGCGCGGTGACATTTTTGGCAAGCCCATCATTATCAAGCACAAATTCACCGACGCGGGGATGCACACCGTACATAACTGCGCCTCACTGTTGCAAATTGGCACTCATAAGTCCGTCGTGGAGATCGAGTCCTTAGAGCATCGTAGACTAACACCCTCGGCCGCCTTGGGCAAAGTTCTGACAGGATTAAGCTCAGATGGAGACATGGATTGTCCTATATCTCTGAAGCTACGGGACATTATTCGACCACATCGCCCCCCGGTGCTGATGTTACCACGATTCCGCCTGCTGGATATGCTCGCGGAGCGGATTACACCTGCAAACAGCCATCCACAAGAGCAAGACCTAGCAAGCTGCATCAGATTCACTTCTTTGAGCATGGCCGACAGCTTTTCTGGCACTCATCTTGGGGCGGCGGGCGGCATCTGGCTACGAAATCTTGACGGTCTCAAACTCTGTACCTTGATTTCCGAGCGCGATATAGACATGGAAGTGGATCGCCAGCAACAACCCAGTGATATGCAAAGTGCTCAAAATTGGGTGCCAAACGGAAAACAGAAACTTGTCATCCTAGAGCCGGATGATGTACTCTTCATTCCTCCCGGCTTAAACACTGCACATGCTTTGCACTCTCCAACAAGTGGTCTCATAGAAGGCGGCATCGTTTGGGACAGTGACAACATCTTACCAACACTTAAATTGGCGAAATGGTTGTATAGCCACGATCTTGCTAATGAGAGTGCCCTTGGAAATCAGCTGACCCGGCTGATTGAAGAATTAATGGTACTCGTCGAGCACCACCCACACTATCTTCTGGGCAAGTCGCCCCAAGCTAACGCCATAGATACGTTAAAGCAAGGGCTCTCAAAACTCGCAACAATTAATTCTTAGTAGTCTTTGAATAGAACTTCTAGTGGACACAATAGTCGAGTCAGCGGCATTGCTCTTTCATATCATGACTCTTAGAAAGAACGCAATATATGGGAACACTAAAGGAGTAATGTAGTAGATTGAGCGAATTAGCAAAAGTCTCCGTGTAAGGCTATATATCAGGGGTTATTATCTTTCTTATGCTTTTCTTGTTGTTCGGAGTTTTATTTTAAATCGTAACAACAGAAAAAGAAACCCGAAGATCCAGCGGATACCCGTGAATCTACCACATGAAAAGTATGCGAAAACTTCTGCTGACGGAGTATAGATAAAGTATTGATGACTAAAAACTGAGGCTGGACTAGCTGGATGGGGCCTCAAGCTCAGCTGAGAGGTCTGAAGGCCTGAGCTCCTGAGCTCTCCTATAAGGCAACAATTAGGTCAACAACCAGTAGTTGACAAACATTAGATATACGAAGAGATCCTTTCTCAGATGGATCTTGTGTATTACTCCCTTGTTCTAGACTCTTCTCAGCACCACCATTATCACCATGAGGGCTTTTTAAACCCAATTGCCCGCTCGTACGACATTATGAAAACTCCCGTGCTCATATGGAGTATTCTCACTGGTGACCCTGGAGCACAAAACGGCCCTTTACCTTGAGACCATAAGCGCGAAGGAATGCATCCCTGCGGATAGTTGGATCTGGACCACCGTTGTGTGGCAGTATACTTGGGAGATTATGCCTTCAGTCAGCCTGCATAGAGTCACCCGGTAATGGGCACTGTAAAGAGTCAAGCTTCACGTGGCGGAAGTCCCATGAGAGCTCGTATGATCTGAAGGCTACTATTTGTGCCACCATTGTTGCCTTGAGCCGATTGTCTCTTGGTTGACTATATAACCATCATAGTTACGATCACTTCAAACCTGTACGACCTCGTCACAACAACACTCCCTCATTGGGCACCGCCATTTGCTTTGCTTCAACTAGATTTCTCTTTTCTTGTTTGAGTCTTTGCCTCCAGACGGAGCCCTACTTCAGTCATGGCGACCTTGCAAGTGGTTGCTTTTGCTCTTGCTGCTATTGCTTTACTCTTGTTCCGATACGTTCCAGTCTTTCTGGCAAAGAAGTCCAAGGTGCCAATAGAACTCGACGAGAAAAGACAATCGAGAATTCAAGTCAAGAATGCTGAACGAGTCAAACGATACAAGACCCTGTACTACAAAGTGCAGAATCTGGAAGAATTCCCAGAAGTTCTACCTGAAGCCAAAGAGATGTTGATTGAACTTCTGCAACAAGGCTTCTTGATGGCACAATACAACCCACAAACCCGCAGTATCTTGGACATGAAGGAGTTTGACCGCGTTGCGCTGGACAAGTTCCTCGAGGCCGAGCGCCAAGAAGTCTCCGAGGGCTTCGAGGCCTACGTGGCCCGACGCGCCACGGGTTCTCCTCGGGAGCTCTTCAACACCAAAGAAGACGCTGTTCAGTGGCTCAAGCATCTCGCCCCGCTCAACTTTATCGATGGCGCCTGGCTCTGTCGCGTCCACAAGATCACCACGCCCTTTGCGCTCCGCCGCATCACCAAGAATGCCTGGCAGGTCTTTTCCGAAGAGCTGGGTGACGGCGATTTGGAGAAGAATCACGTTTTGATTTATCGTGACCTGCTGCGCAAACATGGTGTTCATCTACCTGACAGCGATTCCATAGACTTTATCCACGACCGTCATGAAATGGGCAACGAACAAGTCTGGAGAAGCTCAATCGGCCAACTCCTTATTTCGCTATTCCCCAACGAATTTCTACCCGAGATCTTGGGTCTGAACCTACACTTTGAGGCACTGGCCCCCACCGGCCTGAAGGCGACCAAGGAATTTCCCGAAGTTGGCATCTCAGCCTACTATTTTGCCCTGCACATTTCCATTGACAATGCCGACTCGGGCCACTCGGGTATGGCTTTGGCCAACATTATCGGTTTCATGGATCTTATTCGCGAGACTGGTCTCATGGATCCACAAGAGGCGTGGAAGCGCATTCAGGCGGGATACTTGTTGTCTCAGAGTCTCGATGAGACAGATACCGTCGACACCTATGAGGAGAAGCTCGTCCAAATTCTGCACAAGAAGGCTAACCTCGCGCGCAAGATCCATTGTACCAGCCGAGCTCGTATCGGCGGACAAAGCCTGTCGGCATGGTTCTCTTCGCCTTTTGCTGATGACGGAGGTGAAAAGGTTACCGGTGATGATAGCTGGAAGTACGAGTTTCTCAATGCCCTCGCCGACTCCAAGCCATGGGTAGTCAGAGGCAATAGTGATAAAAGCCTGTTGATGCGAGAACTGTCCTGGACTGGAAGAATGTTTGGCGCATTTACGGATTCCGAGGTGGAACTTTTGCGCACTTGGATCAACTCACTTGGGCCAAAGGGCGTATCTGCGACCGACGCCTACTGGACAACGGTGGGAGGTCATACGCTTTTGGAAAAGTCATTTCCAGACCAGAGGCAAGATGTAGCCACAACGCATCCATTGTTGTCTCCCGAAAAGGCGTGGTCTCCTGCTGCGTCCCGCGAATTTATCCCCCGACAACCCCTCCACGTTCCACATCTCAAGCTCGACGCCCTGCTGCCGCTATGGTTTGCGCACGCCTGTCTGCTGGAGAATATGGTGTCGTCGCCCTACCAGACCGCCACGACTTTCACCTCCAAGATCCTGCGTATCCTGCGGGTGGAAATGGGTTACAGCCCCGACAACACGGGCATCGCCGGCATGGACGAGCAGACCAACCCGGGTCGCCGCCCCGATCTCATTGCTCTAGGTTGCGAAATGGCGCGTCGGCATAACTTGCCCGAGCCCACGTGCCTGGGCGACATTATTGGCGCGCCCCAGCAAGATGCCAGCGAGGTTACCAAGGTTGCACACTCGTTGCTGGAGTGGTCTATGCGTCCGAACAAGAATGGAATGTTCCTCCTCGGTCTATCCCGAGCATTTCTTGAACTTGAAGTCCTCGTGGCAGCAGATGAGTCGCTATTGAGCAGAAAGGATAGGGAATACCTACAAGATGTCGTTCGGAGAAAGACAGCTGTCATGGAGGAGTGCTTGGAAGAGCTGAAAACAATGCCTGCGAGCAAGTCTCAGGAATTTGTCGATGGTTATGAGTTGGGTCGGGAGCAGTTGGAAAAGATTCTGGCATAAACAAATGCTTTGCATTTTGAAATTAGATCGAGGATGAAATGGTTGCATAAAACGAAGAAATTAGTATGCAGGAAAATGGAGAAAAGTACTTACGAAATTGATTATTTCCAATTCTAGTCCTCAGATATTTCTGGTCACACTTCAAACACAGTCACGCTGACATGAGTAGCTCTCATCGTGTTTCAACGCCCTTGGAATCTTGGATAACTCACCAGGATCCATCTCAAGTTTAACACAGCCGGGTCAGACTTCTTCCGAGGTCTTTGTTTCACCTATATTTACTCAATCCTTTCACTGTTCCGCACTCATATTCTTCGCGATGCGTGTTCCTTTATTTTCTCTTTTACATTTTTCCATAAGCATTCTTTTGAAATATAGCCTTTACTTCTACTGATCATTTCAAAGGCTCCCGCAATCTTCATCCTCAGAACTCAGTACACCTCCTGAACACTAGAGTCCAGATCATACATGATTAGATCTATTTCCTTGGGTGTTTGCGTGACTCGGTGGTAAGGTGCATGAAGCCGGTTGTTGGAGAACTTCTCAAACCTATCACCCACATTCACGATGGGCATGTGTTCGAAGACTTCGACTAGCTTCCACTCCTGCGTCGACCTCTCAAGAACCTCCAAGAAGGGCTCATCGTAGAATGTCATGGTGAGTAGGTCCTCGTCCAGGTGAGAGCCCATGACCGAGGTACCAGTCTTGGCCGCGGATATGCCCAGGCAGAGGTTACTGAGACCGGTGCTCTTTGGGTTGTCAACGACTTGGGTGGGAATGGGAGGATCGAGTGTCCTGCAGAGTAGCAGAGACAGATCTCGGAGAATCCCATCGATTCTCGAGGTGACGTTGTTGACCTTGTCCTCGACTATCTGTAGATCTGCAGGTAGATTCTGGCTACCCAGGACCTGTTCTTCACGCGATAGCTGCAAATGTTGATCGTCAGCAGCTGTACCTTTTGTCTCAACGTAAAGAAAACACCACATGGGTATTTCAATGAATGATACTGACCTTGAGTCTTTGCACGCAAATTTCATCAAAGCTGTCGTATCTATAAATATAAATTAGCATACTCAGATCTCTTTGATACGAATATTTGAAGAGTTATCCCACCCGCGACCATCCCGAGGATCCGCGTAAGGCAGTTTCATATCCGGGTGCTGGCCAAAGAACTTGCGTTGGGCAGCGATGATAGGGTGCAGATCCAACAAAAGTTCGCTCGTGGACGGGCCCCTCAAGTCCAAGAAGAACATGCCCGAATCGGAACAGATTTTGACGAGTTTCTTGACCTCTTCCTCGTCTTGTTTGAGCAGGCGCTCATAGCTGAGAGCCTCCACTGACAACGTCTTCATTCTGAATGTCAGAGAATTTTGTTGAATACAAAATTTGCGAAGATATTCTGACTTTTTGGGCAATAAGGAGAGAACTATTTCAATTACTCAGTTCCTGGGTGTGGGTCGCATTTTATGCTCCTGCAACGTTAGAGACTATGCGAAAAGCCATGGTCATGAACAATTTACAATGCTTATACACAGCCCCCATCTTCCCTTCTCACCCATGCAAGCTCGTGAATCAATTAATCGAAGTATAACTTCCAAACTTCTTTTCTCCCTCTTTTCTTACTCTTTTAACTGACTCTAGATTTCCCCCAATGCCTCATTTTGTACATGCGCGTTGCATACTTAGCACAACATGACAATTTTACATTCAGAAGTCCATGTTCGCCGGACATTTACTCCTCGTGAGAAATTGGATACAGAAGATCTGGACAAGCTTGGAGTAGACTCGCACCATGTCGCTGACTACCAGCTCATCAAGCACGAGCTGGATGAAGGCTCAACTTTCAACGGCCGAGTCCACAAGATTATTTCTAGTGACTCGAAAACCCGCTTTGATTTCATGCTGCGAAAGGGCGATCAGTTCTTCGGCTGCCAGCTGGGACCAGACTCGGACGACTCTGCCTTTGCTCTGGCTCGAAGCTTGACTGTCGAGTCTCTAGTCCGAGTCACTGGAATACCCGACTTGGACGCAACCGATTGTGGCCAGATGGGCGATGATCGCTTGACCGACATCAAAGTCTCAAGCATAGAGCTCCTATCGCAAGCCAAAGCCAATCTTCCGGAAACGCCACAGCTTCATGGAGCTCCTGGGGAGACCTTGCCGTCACCACGTGTCCGAGCGAGTCTCATTGACCAGCGCCTGGACAACAGACTCTTGGACGCCCGGGTGCCGGCAACGGCGGCCATTTTTAAACTATTTTCCGGAGTTCAGCAGCTCGCTGTGGAATTCTTGGCTGCGCAGGACTTTTACCACATTCCCACGCCAGCATTTGTGACCTATGAGTTCCCTGGCGAGGAGGATGACCACTTTTACGTTCCATTCTTTGATAAGAAGGCCATGTTGGCGCCCACTGGTGAGGTACACCTGGGAATGGCGCTCGCTGCAGACCTTGAGCGTGTCTATGACATTCATACCGTCTTCCGACGAGAGCCAAAGAGCGATGGGAGACATTTGACTGAGGTCTGAACTTCCCATCCGATCATTAGTCTATACGCTGATTTTGATTTTTCAGTTTACCATGTTGGAACTTGTATTCGCTCTGGAGAATGACTGGACTGAGATCCTTGAGCTCGCAGACAGTCTGCTGGTGTTCCTCTTGAGATCGCTACAGGAGCGTGAGAAGTACAAGAAGCACACTCTAGCAGCACAAAGGTTGTATACCAGAGCTGGAGACTTCAAGCTAGGCTTGGACAAAGACGGAAAACTACCCCGGGTGACATTTCGCGAAGCCAAAGGGTTTCTCCGAGGTATTCTTGGCAGGGAAGCACATGACGGAGAAGACCTGACGTATGTATATCATTCATCCGCTGGTCTCGGATGAAGACTGACACCCGTGCAGGAGAGAAGAGGAGGCGCTGTTAGGAGACCTTCTTTCTAGTCCCGACACACCCCTCGAAACACCTACGGACGTATTCATAGTAACGCACTTTCCAACGACTGTGCGCCCATGCAATGTTCACCCATCAGAGGAGGATGATACGACAACGTATTCTTTTGACATTCTTCTCCGAGGACAAGAGATTGTTACAGCATGTCAATTGCTTCACAGTTACGAAGACGTGCGCACGGCTTTTCAAAGCCGTGAACATCCCATTGACCCCGATTCACCTGGTTGGCAGCCATACACGACGGCTCACGAGATTGGTATGCCGCCTTGGGGTGGTTTTGGACGTAAGTAAATTCTGTCAGGAGTTGCCCGTCAATCATTCAGTGAGGTCTAACATATTGTGCAGTGGGATTGAACCGTCTTGTTCAGGGATTCTTGGGACTAGACGATATCCGCGAAACCGTGCTTTTCCCGCGGGACGCGTGTCGCCTGGCACCTTAGAAGCATTCAATTACACATGCATGGGAGATTTCTCCAACATCAGCAGGGAAAAATAAGGAGGCTCCGATTTACATGACAGCAACTCAACTTGGGGCATGAAAAGCATGATACAAAAATTAGTCTTTATTGAGAGGTTGAAAAACTTATACTGCCACGAATTGAAGAAAACGTGCTGAACGGAAATGCCGAATTCAATGTGCATCCTTTACGTTGATGATGTTGATTATCACCTGGAAGATAAGAAAAGCCGTAATGTCGGTGTGGATGCAGATGGTCAACACTATACCATATTGGGCGCCTCGCGCTGCACCGCTTGGCAAGTATCCGGCTGTGCCTCTGTGACGGTGTGACAGAAGTCAGATTCTGCATGGATTCGCGGGAATGCAGGGGGAAGACGGCAAAATTTTCATATCTGACATTCTTCCTGATTGATTTTCAGATTCAAAGCATGATCATGAGGTTGGCAAAGACTGCAAGAGAGCAAATACTTGAGATCATACAAGGCAACTCTGTAGCCGTTCTATAGCAATTAATTTACGTAAATAAAATAGTTGATGCAGGTCCCATTATGAACGTAGCTACCAATTGACCAAGGTAAAGGATCACCCAAAGACCGAAATAGGTTTAGCGCATGTCATGGGCCACTGCCTACCCGGTCCCGCCTTCCTACACCTACCTGCATTCCCATCCAAGTATTTTATTTTCTTCGAGTCAAAGTAAATTTTCTCACTCATCACACACTACTATTTTGCATTCTCGTCCAGATTCTGAAGCAAACTATTGTGAGATTCAAATTTTCCTGTCTTCTCTATGTCAAACGCCCTCAACTTCTCCAGCAACAATGACTAAAGGAAAGGTCTGCCTCGCTTACTCCGGTGGCCTGGACACCAGTTGTATTCTTAAGTATCTTTTGGTGAGTTGGAAAAGCTCAAAATATTCCAATGCTGCGAGCTCGTCGCTGATGCTTCGCTACAGGAAGAAGGATACGAGGTCATCTGCTTCACCGCTGACATTGGCCAAGAAGAAGACTTTGATGCCGTCAGAGAAAAGGCTCTACAGATTGGCGCCAGCAAAGTCTACATTGAAGACATCCGCAGAGAGGTAGGGAACTCAGATCACCCTCACGAAAAAAGACTTTTCATTGTTGCTCCCCTGCTGACAGCTTACGTGATAGTTCATTGAGGAGTTGTGCTACCCAGCCATCCAATGCAACGCCATCTATGAGAATGTCTATCTCTTGGGTACCTCGCTCGCCCGTCCCGTGACGGCTCGCGCGCAAATCGTCATTGCCCAAAAGGAGGGCTGCTTTGCCGTATCTCACGGCTGTACCGGCAAGGGCAACGACCAGATCCGCTTCGAGCTCGCGTTTTATGCTCTCCAGCCCACCATCCAAGTCCTTGCACCTTGGCGCGATCCCGTCTTTTACGAGAGATTCAAGGGCCGCAATGACTTGCTCGACTATGCAGCCGAGAAGGGCATCCCCGTCACAAGCACCAAGAGCAAGCCGTGGTCCATGGACGAGAACCTGGCCCACTGCAGCTATGAGGCTGGTATCCTGGAGGACCCCAACACCAGCCCGCCCGATGACATGTGGAAGTTGACAGTAGACCCAATGTCGGCTCCTGACCAGCCCGAGGATTTCACTCTCACCTTTGAAAAGGGTCTCCCCGTCAAGCTCGAGTATGACGGCGGGAAAAAGACGGCCACAGACTCGGTTGACCTGTTTCTGACTGCCAATACCATTGCCCGCAGGAATGGAGTTGGTCGTATCGACATTGTCGAGAATCGCTTCATTGGACTCAAGTCGCGCGGCTGCTACGAGACTCCCGGCCTGACCATGCTGCGCGCCGCACATGTGGACCTCGAGGGCCTGGTCTTGGACCGCGAGGTGCGCGCACTCCGTGATCAGTTCATCACGTTCAACTTTGCCAAGCTGCTGTACAATGGCATGTACTTTTCGCCCGAGCGCGAGTTCCTGTCCAAGAGCATCATTGCCTCGCAGGAAGATGTGAATGGTTCCGTGCGCTGCCGGGCTTACAAAGGCTCCTTCAGTGTCCTTGGACGCTGGTCCGACACGGCCAACCTGTATGATGCCAGCGAGAGCTCCATGGATGAGATTGGTGACTTCTCCCCCAAGGATACTACTGGTTTTATCAGTGTCAATGCCATTCGCTTGAAGAAGTATGGAAAGGCCAAGGAGGAACGTGGTGAGAGTCTGGTCAAGAAGTTGTGAAAGGTAGCTGTCATTTGATTTAGATATCGACACATAGATCATTCGGTAGAGCTCAAAGGGAAAAAGCATCATGGAAGATAGATAGGAAAAGTCAAGTATCCCGCCTGACTAATCAAGCATGTGTTTATTTGCCTCATGGAATCTCTTAATACGCCATCCGTGGCTGATGTGGCTATCCGTATACAGCTTCATAGAGATGGTCGGTTTTACGGGAAAGACTTCCTTTCCCATTCGTATGCACTTTGGACTTTTGAAATTGAAGGTCCATCCTTGATATTATCTTCATTCTTCGATACGGTCGTATGTGCCCCTTTCTCTGCTAAAATTGCTCACAACATCGCTGTCTTGCAAAGAGTAGAGCGTTCAAGGGTACCGCGGTGGCATCAAGGACTCGCTCAACATGAGCTCGGGAATAATAATAAAAAAATAGAAATAATCTCTGAGGAACCTGTCTACATTATGACCACCTGTTCGACTTGTACGATAGAAAGGGATGAGGAGAAAATATGAAAAGAAGCCATCAGATCTGCATCGCAGCAACCGACGCCGGGGCTTAAAGGTGTAAAAAGACAAGAAAGGAACGAACATATTAGTTATATCGCGAAGTAGGACTAGTAGTGCGGAGTTTCTCAAATAGGACAACTTCGATCATATACACATGGCTTGGCGTTGGGGGACGTCGAAAAAGAACAAGCAGGCGTCCTCCAGATTTGATCCCGTGCGAGTCATATATAAACTCGAGCAGTTATTCTGCATTGGCCAATTTCAGAAGTAAGCACTATGGTCGCGGTGTCTGGTTCAGAAAAATCCAATAGACAACAGACTGATTTATTGGCTTCTGCTTCTTGCTATTATTTGCCAACTCTTTACACTGCAGAACGAGGGGCTTGCTAGTCAATGCCACGCATGTTGAACATACCTTTTGACGGCTTTGCCCTAGATGACCTAGAAAGCGCTCGTCCTGTAGTTGCATTGGTGACGATCGATGACCTTTCAAAGTTTTGGTTAATAGATGTCGTTTGTCGGACTGGATGTAAGTAGGTCTAAAAGTTTCGAGAGAATCGGGATGTCGCTACGAGAAGACAGGGAGCGTGGTTCGTTTTGCGTTGCAGCACACTCGTCGCGACTCATGATAATGACGTTGGAGTTGCTAGCGGCCTGTCATGCCGCATCTCAGTGGCTCGGGTAATCGCAGGCATTATGAGAGGACTTGTATTGTTCAATAGAGCAGGAGTCGATCGCCCGCCCGTTCCTCAACAACCAGAAGAAAAGAGAAGAGAGACCATGTAAGTGATGAAAACACCAATTTCTGGGACTACCAATTGTGAGGCTCCGAGAGATAAGGTGGGTTAGTCGGTACTTGACTCGGCAACATTTCAGCTCGGCACTTCTCCACCCTGCCGCAAGGCGTTCTAGTCCCCGCAAGGCGTTCAGCTGCAGCATTGCGAACCAGGCGAACAGTCGAACGAGGCTCAAGAATGCCTTGGGCGCCCAGGTGTTCTTCAAACATTCTGCTGCCGCTTTTAGTATACAGTTGTCATGACTCAACAGTGCCGCGCGTCCCCCAAAGGATCGCATATTTAATTGATAAATGGCCTCTACTGCTAAGACATTTTCTGCCAATTCCGATCTGGGGAGTAAGGATGCATGCACAGTCGGGCGATAAATGCTGCCTGAAATATAGCTCGCCTTTTATTGATAGGCTGTAAATACATGAGCAGCACGAATCAAAAGACACCCCATCACCGAACATTTATGCATTTGGCTGCAGGAATCTAGACTCTTGGTGCAAGACCTCGATGTCCTTCCAATTGCAACAAGTATTACCGAAGCTCATGATGATGCTCTGACCGGTCAAGAGGGCGACGGGGGTTGTAGGTTAGCTGAAAATTGTACAGCTTGGCAGGGGTTTGCTCCGAGGTGACCACGTAGCCCTCGCTTGGGGAATCTCCGCGGTTGCTGGACTCCACTTCTCCGCCAAATAATAAGGCATGTTATAACTTCAAAATAAGTTGCCGTATACTCAGGGTACGTGAATGGATCGCCACCACGCAGCAGTCTGCCTCGTGACAGTCATTCAGATGCACGATTGTGCCCCCCCTTGCCATATTGCCTTGCCACCAAATGAGCGGCTTAAGCTCAATTACAGTACAACCTGAGTTTACTCGAATTTAGTCATCACTGAACGACCGGATATAGCAGGCGACATGAAAAGATACGAAGGTTCTGATATGATGATTTAAGCCTGTTGCCTCCTTCCTTTAACAACCTTCCGACTCAACAGGGAATTTGCGTGTATCGACTTGAAATCAGCGAATAGGTGAATCATTCCGAAGATTTCGATAGTGCTTCTCAAGATTTGAAGCTTCTAATGTATTCGTTACATATGGATCCAAGATAGACCACTTTAGATCCAGCTGCAAGCCTCCACCTTGCCACAATTAATTCCAGTACGCTAATAAAATTCGAGAGGTGCATGATTCGTCCCCGCGATCACTGGTTCAATTAAATAATATCAATCACGCCTGATAACTTCTCCGAACACAGCGAGAGCCACTGGAAGTGCTATTTCTCCAACACGGTAGAGGGAGTCCTTCTTGGCCCGTTGCAACTCGATCACCTTCCTATTCAGTTCGTATTGCTGATCCTGGGAGGCTCGAAGCTTATTCTCGAGTCTTGTGACTTCGCGCTCGAGTTTCAAATGACTTCCTTGGCCGTTTCCTATGAACCGCTCAAGTTTGTCGATCTTCTCCTGAAGTCTCTGTTGCTCCTGAGCGTAGCGCTCCGGCAGATGTTGGAAAGCTGTCGTCTCTGTGATACTCCTATTCTCTACAGCCACTTCTTGCAGCAGTTTAGGAACGATGATTCGATTGAGTCCAGTAACTTCGTTTATAATCCCAAGCGCTGACGATTTGGTGTTGTGGTAACGCAACACTTTCGCACCGCCTTTGACGAGTGAACCCCAATATTTTTCTTCTGTACGAAGCTCGTACTCTCGTTGCTCGTACTGGTCGTACTCTCCTTGATCACCCGTAGTGGTTTCGACGTGGTCCCACATCGTTGTCACTAGGGCAGTGGCGCTCCAGCAACTATCGCCACATATTGCTTGAAACAATTCCAAGTTCTCCTGGGATGAGTTCGACATACGGTTGTCGATGATCTTGTGCAGATACAACACGCCGCTGAGTTTGATGTTTCTGGAGCTCGATCCTTTCAGCCATTCCGCTAAGCCCTGGATAGTTTCCAGATCAGAGCCGTCGGAGTCGTCGAGGCCTGGTGTATCTATGAGATGGATCTTCGCTCCATCTGGTCCAGTGAACGAGAAGGATCGAATCGAGGATGTGCCTGGTGATATGAGAATCATGATGTGTCGGAAAAGAGGAATGGACTCACATGACTCAAGTCCATGGCCAATCTTCGGACCGTCTCCGTCACAAACTTTTTTGATGAACGTGCTCTTTCCAGTCCCTGTTGCGCCCATTACCATCAGGTATATCTCGTTGCGTGAGCATTGTCGAGCCATAACGAGTCAAAGCTGACCACTACGATGCTCTCTCTTTCGGGAGTGAGAAAAATATGGAAGAAACGAATATATGGGGGGTAGTGGCCAACCTTAATATAGGCAAGGGATTGAACGATTGGCTTGAGCTTTTTTTTGAATGACTCAATGAAGGTGTGGTGGTGTGCTGGCGTGGTATTCGTTGGGACCGACAATGGATTGATCAGACGAGCGACATACATCTGGAAAGCCAGGATGAATATATCAATACTTCCCGAACTAGAGTAGTCTCGCTTGATTGTTTGCGGCCGTAGCGACAACCAACCCTTGAGAACCAAGATGTTAGAAAAAAAGGAAAGGTAACGAGTCAGGAACTATCTAAAATCATTTCCTCGTATTGTCAAATAAAGGCAAAGACGGACTGCTACTTCACCTGCATGTATATCTATCTATCCGTCGCTTGTGGAGTATGTACCACTCCATTGAAAAAACAAATACGATACACATATGACTACAAGACCTCTTGATCTCTATTCGATACTGAGCATGAAACTAAAAAGATTGGCGGCATGAAAGCTGTGTAGGATCCGACAAAGCTCGATCTCTCCGATCTCAAATGCTGTAGACCCACAACTGCAACACTCGGTCACTTTACATGTTGCTGCCCGGGTCAAACTCTTTCCATGTCTGCTCCCCGGATAAGGGGAGCGCAATAGCGATATTTGTAAAAGCCGAAGCAAAACATTTCGTGGACGGAGGATACGAGTAGTACCTGGCCACAAACATGGAAGACTTTTGTAGGAGGGCCTTGAGAATACGACAACACCAAACGCGCAATGACGACGACCGAATAGAGTCAATAGGAAAGCAAGCTCTGATCGGCTCACACCGATGGGTCGCCATGCAGTCTCCTGGCGCGACCCGTGTTGTTCATTCCCTGCCATTTTAAAGGCAAATCTGGGTTTGGAGGACCTCACTCTCTTGAACAGAATGAACATTAGAATTCGGAACGCGACCCAGTCCGTGAAAGAATCGGAAATCAAGCATAAGTGCATCAAATGTTGTTTGGGTCGATCATGGGACGTTTCTGACCTGGGCGAGGAAATACAGGCGATGCTGGTTGACTTCCTGGTGCGCGAACTTGGTGAGGCAACCGCGAGCAATTTAGCGGCGGAAGCACTTCATCTCAGACCCGTCGTTGGACAATGTGTGTCCGCGCGTATCTCGGCTATAAGCCAGAAACGTAAGACAAAGGCTATTTTTAAGGCTCTGGGGATAATAGCTGATGATATACATTGCGAAGTATATTTGCCATCTATACTCATAAATATTGCCTAGCCCGATTTGTAATACCAAGAAGTTATGTGATCCTGAGACATCATATAACAAGCTCAAGCCATTTTGAGGCCTCGCAAACTTATGGCTCGACGATTAACCAAATCGGAGAATACTTCTCTGCATTTGCGTGTCTAATATTAGTCGTTGGCTTGACCCCTGCGGGTTAACAAACAGCACACAGCAACGGCTTCACTATTGCGTTTCTTACCTTCAGTACATACGCTTTCTGGCTAGATGAACGCACAGAGAATGTCGGTCAGTATTGCAATATTTGATCAAATACGAACAGAAGCGAGTAATTGAATATACTGAGTTAGGCAGAAGTGTACATTCAGCTTGGCAAGGATCAAAGCATTTCCAGCAAGTCTCTTTCTGCAGGCCGGAGCGACTAGGCAAGGGCTTCAACCAATCAAGGTGAGATCCAAGTTACGTGAAAGCTCTTTCTAGTTTATTCCACTTACAATTGGAATCCAACGCCGATGCCTGTGTCAATAGTCTGCTGCAATCTGCTGTTTCCATGCATGAAGTCGGAACAATGCAATGATACGTTACAAGGTGCCGGTGTAAGGCTCTCTCGACAGCACCCCGCACGAACGCCCGCGTGTGCATATATCAATATACCAGATTTAATCGGTGACCTGGCGTAGGTTTTCGCCACTTCTTGTCTGCTGTAGAATGCAGATAAGAGTGATAAGGCTAACAGTGAGTGTGTTCGGTACTGATAGCGAAAGCCTGGAGAGCTCAGTACAATTAGGAGCGCTATAGTGTCTGTAATTATAGCGCCATCGTAGCGGCGGATTGCCGAAATCAGTAACCCGGCCAGGAACAAACACTATATCAAAGTGACCATATGTCACGACTCCCAATATATGCATGGGGCCCCGTGCCAATTATGTAAGCCCTCACCAATACAGTTAAAACCGCCTAACCTTACTGTACTCTGTAGCCCCCATTGCACTGCACCACCCATTGAGCTGTTGCTTGGATTGATAATGCAGCTGCTTATTGCCTCCCGATGCAGGCCTAAGGACTAAGTTATTGCCAGAACCATATAGGCCGGGTGAATCGCAGTACGTCTTGTAGTGCATCAAGTGGTATTATTTAGTGGGTGGTATAGCGCAGTAGGTGGTATAGCGCAGCGCCAGGACCAAAGGTACAGCGCCAGAACTAGAAATACAGCGTACCACTACCACGAACAGCACTCAATATCACAATCTCTTCCACCGCGCCCGTCATACTACGTAAAACTGGTCGCTAAAATTCATAATAGTAGATATAAGAACAAGAAATATGAACATTATAGCGAATTGGAAATTGCATTTACGGCGAGGAAGACAGCAGGATGCGCAGCTCCCGGAGGATACGTATTCACAGAATTGGCACGGGCCCGTACGAACTTAAATGCACGGGGCCCCGTGCATGTATAGGGAGCTATATGTCACCACTCAATTACAAATCGAGAATGGTTGACCGGATTACTTCCGTCTCATTGGAATCCCTCTTTTGAGAAGTCGAACCATCTTTACAAACACAATTCCCAGTGTAACGGCCATGACAGACCACACCACCCATATTTCTATCTCCTTGATGTGATCTGCAAACTCGTTGAAGAAGACTCCGTCTACACTATGCCACGACCTTCCGGCAGCATGTCCCACCATGGTCTTGGTGAAACCATGATTCAGGAGTGCTACCTCGCTGCTTGGCGCATCACGCAAGATCCAGTATTGCCAGAATGCCGCTGTCACCATCATTGGTCCGGTAGACCAGAACACCTGCAGGTATGGCAGTAATATTCGCTTATAGTGTGAGCCACCGCGTTGTTTGGCTGTGCGGAGGGTCTCGTATAGGAACATGGAACCCTTCTCGGCCATGAAAAAGTGGTTGCTAAAGCCCGAGTTACCAGAGGTCGAGCTGAATATGGCTCGTATCCCGGACCGGCGAAGGCAGTCAATACTACCAGAATCCTTGGGGAACACATCCAGGTCTGCGTAGATTCCTCCTCTTGCGTGAACAACCACAAGTCTCGCCAGGTCCGCTCGTTGAATATCTTGTGTGTATCCGGTATATGTCGACAATAGCCAAGTGTATTCGGACTCTATGAGCCGCCGGATGTCTCGATCGGTCCACAGTGTCACTGTGTAATTGAGGGGCCCGAAGTTGTCTTTCCAGAATTCGCACGACGCTTTCGACGAGTATGTATCGGTGTTTGCTGTCTTCCAAATTTGATGGATCGTATTTTGGATGCTACGGCGCATAGGAATTTCGTCATCGTCAAGCTGGGTGGTTTTCTCGGCGTCACATCTCTCGAGGAGGTTGATCGTGTCTGTCACATCATCTAGCTCCAGGTAGCTTAATTGATGGATGATGGTGAATGTGATGCCCATAAGCGTCAGGACAATGGTGCATTTTCGAATGTTCCAGCGGACAAATGAAGCCATGTTGCTTTCGTTTTCTCGCGAGTTGTGCCTCTATCGCCTTTTTGGTTAGCTGACAAGGGAGAACGTAGAAGAGAAGAACAGACTTGGGACTGAATGAATATGCTTTATGTATGAACAAAGGGTCGTTACAAAGGCAGTCTCAGCTCATTTTTTGTAGATGATGCTCTTGGCCATCGAATCGTCCCGCAACAAGTCACCCAAGTTATCTAATTAGGAGAGTCTCGACATGAGGTCTTTCACAGCGCAACCATAATCAGAAGAACAGACAACCTGATCATCACGAGCACCACTGAAACGTTACAACAGCATTGGACATTCACACAAGCATCAGGCCTCGCATCAATTGATTTACGCTGATCCATATGAATAGAGTTTGCACTGCCATTATAGAATTGGTAACAGACAAGCAGGTAGAGCGCTAGAGCTTTATCTCCATAGCACCCTATTAGCAAATCACCTAATCTGTATCACTTTATTTTCGCATGCGCGGATCGCTGAGAGGTTTCATAGTACAAGAATCTTGAAACCATGCTAGGAGGGCATGATATCAGATTGGCTAAAATTCCGCATTTCGATGTGGTCTATGCTTGAGCGCAGTTCAGGCAGCCGTTTAGCTATAAACCAGGCAGCTGCCAAGCGTTGTGTGGTGCTATTGACATTCTTAGCGGGTTCCACTTTAACACTCTCAATGTCCTGAATACGACCACTGGGACCAATTATTCTAAAAACAGAACTTCGCAGAAAAGAAGGAGAGAAACAAATGAGTACGGGCTTCAGTCCTGCCGACGTTATCCGGGCAAAGATCATTCGGATACATGTGAGTATCTCACTGCCCTCCAATACTGTATTCGCGACTATCAATTGCTATGATGTCTGTCCGCAAATATCAATTGTATCTTCTACATGATGGTAATGCAAAATCGTACCGCATGTAGCTGGAATTGAAGCACGAATAAAATACCTACAGCCGTAATGTAGTGTAAACTGTTTTGGATCACATCCGGCGCGAACAGATGACTGGGCTTCCAGCGTGGCACTGCCCAATTAGTACCCAACAGCCGCTCTCGATCATGATTAATCATAACAACATCTTTTTGAGTTCTTGGCCGGTACAATTTGCATACACTATCCTCTGGCGGTTTCTCAAGCGTTCCGCTGGACGCGGCTAAGAATTTGTGCTACTCTGTGGCGACGGAAGAGAATATTGGATCTATGAATGCTTCAACACTTCAATGGCACTCCTTTCCGCCTTATGCTTAGCATCAAAAGGAACAAGCGCACTCATGAGTAATTCCTCCTGGCATTCATGCCTTGTAGTATACCGAGCTTCACCTGTCAAGCCATAAGTGCTGTGACAAGCAATATGAATTTTATGCTCAATTGCGCTTTACAATGGCGATAACAATCGTCACTACATATTTTTTTTTTTTTTTTTTTAGAAACTTTAAAGAATGGAGAGATCCTGGGTTTGGATCATTGAGTGCATTCCTGTATAGATCGAGACGTATACAAAGCTGAGTAGCAAGACCGGACGATTTATGTATGAGACTTGAAGAGGATCTACTTTGATTGGAGTCACTGGAGGGTGTTTTCACCCCCTTGGCTAAAAGTTATCGACTTTCTGCACAATACCTGCGAGTCAATCGCAAAGAGATTGAAAGTGGCGAATGAGACCAATTCGATAACAATGGAACCATCTGATAGGCAAGGTACCGACTTATAAGCTTTTTGCTTTGGGCCGTCGCTTTGCAGACCCACTGCACTGAAGAAGGTCTAGTTTTCCCACGCCTCATGCAGGTGTAACCAACACCAAGAAACCCCTGTCTACATGGGTTGCCGTCGCCAAACTGTGTTTCTTGTCACCAACCAACACGGCGCATTAGTTATACGACCGGGGAACTCTCATTCCCTTCATCCATCGCAACCCCTTCCACCATCACCGACAGGAGACACATTTTTAATGGTGCGAGTGTCTTGATTCTCCTCAGACTGCAGTAATCCCACAGTATTCAGCTTGTATTCCACTCGCTCTGATCTTCCTTTTCCCTCATAGCGCACCTTTCTTTGAGTGTTGTCAGCAGCGTCGTGAGCCGCCTTTGATATGCTGGCACCTCTTCTGCTTGCGGCTCTGCCGTTGCTCGGACTCTACCTCTACAACAAAGTATACTACAAGCGCTTCCAGCAATATGCTAGCCTGCCGCAGTTGCCGCCCTCACTGGCATGGGGCCATCTCGCAGCGTTTGATGAGTATATCAAACGTGGTAAAAAAGACCGCCATCCCGGTAAAGCGTCCCACAAATAAGGAAAAATATTGAACCAAAAGCTAATATACTAATATATCACCAGACCTTGTATTTTCCGAGATGCACGAGACCCTTGGAAAACCACCGCTAATGTTTGTTGACCTTCGCCCCGTCAACCGTCCTATGGTTCTTGTTACTAGCCATGAGATTGCTGAGCAAATATCCAAACCCTCCACACTCTTCCCAACTAGTGTGCCCAAGGCAAACTTGAAATATCTCAATCATGTCATTGGCACAACATCAATTCTAGCAGCTGAGGGTGACCATTGGAAGGGTCTTCGCAAAAGATTTAATCCAGGCTTTGCCCCGCAACACCTCTTGACGCTCCTGCCCGCCATTTTAGACAAGACCTCACTCTTTGCTGGTCAACTAGACAAGCTCGTCAGCACCGGAGAAGAGTTCGCCTTGCTTCCTCTTGTCGTGAACCTAACGTTCGATATCATAGGAGCAGTGGTCATGAGCGTCGACCTCGAAGCACAGCGCACTGACGACCAAGGCGAGATGATACAACTCTTCAGCGAGCTCCTGAGCTGCTACCTGGACGACAAGGCCGACTTTCCTTGGTGGGTTATTCCTCATGTGGAGTTGAAGCGCCGCCGACTGGGGAAGCGCATAGACGCATTACTTCGGGATATTGTTCAACACCAGCAGAAGCAGGATGGAAGCAGCACATCGCGCAGCATTCTTTCTCTGAGTTTCCAAGATATAACAGAGCTGACTCCTGAACTGCTCCACGCGACGTGCGATCAGATAAAAACTTTCCTCTTGGCCGGACACGACACAACCAGTACGACACTCGCGTGGGCCTTCTATGAGTTATCGCGCACTCCACGTGTTCTGGAGGCAGTACGTAGGGAGCTCAACGAGGTTCTGGGCGCTGATACAGATGCAACCGCTATACATGACCGGCTCCTTGCTCCAGATGGGGCGGACCTGATCAACCGGATGCCGTACATCTCTGCAGTTGTCAAGGAGACATTGCGAATCCATCCGCCGGCCGCCACCGCACGAACATCCCCGTACGGTAGCTCCCTCACCGTGAAGACACCTGACGGTAAAAGCCACTGCCTCGACGGAACCATTATATACAATTGCAATAGTATCATTCACCGCGACCCAGCTGTCTATGGAGACACAGCAGAGATATTTAGACCTGAAAGATGGCTCAGCGATGCTGGCTCAAATTCTCATGGTGTACCCGCTAGTGCCTGGAGGCCGTTTGAAAGAGGGCCCCGGAGCTGCATCGGTCTGGAATTCGCAAACATCGAGGCCCGGGTCATTATTGCCGTTGTTGCCCGCAGGTATGAGTTCACCAAGGTGGGGTTGGGCGAGCTGGCCCAGGACGACAATGGCCAGGCAATACTACTCAATGACACGGAGCAATTCAAAGTCAAGTCTGAGCTCTACACAGTCAGTACAACCAGTGGAGCCACTACCACTCACCTCGCAATGAGCGGCCTCTTGCTAACGAATTTTCGTACAGACAAGACAGATCACGACCAAGCCGGTCGACGCGATGAGGATGAGGGTTCAGTTCGCGGCGGCCAAGATTTAATCATAGCATTACGGATACATCCCGACTTCTCCATGGTTATTGTATCTCCTGATTCGCGCACCGTGTCCACGACAATGTTATTCTTCTATTGGAGAACGTTGTACATATCTATTTGTCTCAATAGTGACATCATCGGGAACAAAGACGATGAAGTCTGGACGTTCATTGGGAGTACTTACTTCGAAAGAGAACTAGCCGTTTATATGTTCTTGAGATTTGTATTTGATTGAGAGACCTATAGATGGCAGGATCTATCCAAAACCAGAGTGTAAGGAGGTTTTGCTCATTTTGTCATTCGTAACAAGATTCTTGCCAAATAATAATGATAGCCACATGGCTTCTTTTTGTTTCTAATGAATTCGAAGCGAAGTAAGAAGTGAACGTCTCAACTAGCTAAATTGAAAGACAGATATATTGGAGTTAAAACTGTGAAGATACAATGAAAGCTCATGAAGAGCCACCGCCTTCACCCAAACAGTCAATCTGAGCTGATCACTGCGATTACAGTGCGATCAAGTCAAATGTTAATGCTTAGCGCAAAATGTAAATCTACAATTATACAAACGATCCATTCTAAGTAAGAAACTATCCAAGTTCCTTGAGAAAATCTTAACTGGCCCTACAGCCTTTTAGCCGCTTCGGCCAACAAATTCCCTGGTCCTCGCGAGACTGCATAACCCCGAGTTCAACAGGGAAACATGTTCCTACCGTAAACCTCACACAAGTATCGTCAAGATTGTTGCATGTTGGTATGCAATAGCCCTTTGTTGCAGAACATTCCTTCCACTCGAGACATCGCGATGTTACTCTTGCATGTGGGCATAGTTCACCAATGTTTGTGCATGATGGGAGCTCATATCCGCCAAAACGTGGACGGACAGCATCAAGTGGGCCGTCAAGCGACCCTTGAGGTACATCGGTTGTGTTGCCAATGCTCGCGAGAAAGTCATTCAAGTCGAAGGCCGAGGCATTGTTAACAGGCGCGGAGCTAATGGATTCATTTCCGCTGTTGCTATTTGCTGCAGTCACAGCATAGCCTGTGGAACCTTCCACACAAAGAGATGTGTCAGCCCAGATTGCGTCGGCAGCGTACATCCACAGTGCTGACATGTTCGCTGCGGTTTGAGGTGTGAAGTAGATGCGGCAGTCAGCAGCATCATAGAGAAATTGTAGGGGTGTGGTACCACCCGGGCGAACCTGGTCACGCAAATTGACGGTGGCTTCCACGATATAGACATCCAAGGCTTCGGTCCGGTTTGGCAAAAAGTGCACATCGGCTGAGTCGTCCGGTTTGCCTGCCAGAAGCCGCTGGACGAAATCGATGTTGCTGTCCAGAGCCGTTGTGTCATATACTCGCGCACCTCTGGATCCGCTCGCTCCCTGCATAGGGCCTGTCCTTGGCTGGCCGCCCACTGTTACAACACGTACACCAGCGTAATGATGCATCAGTTCTAAGAAGATCGCACAGGAGGAACCGCAGATGCCGTCGGTCAGCTACCAAGTCTGGTTAGTGGGGATTACGCCAGAACTCGAGGATGGGTAAACAAACCAGGATGATGTTTTCTGCATCATATGGTGGGGTAGCCGAGTTCTCATGCTCTGGGAGTATCTTGTCATCAAAACCGTACTCGTCGTCGAGAGCTGCCTTAATGAACGCTAAGTTTGATAGGTTGTATTGTTGCTGTGAAAAGGTCAGACCTTTGAATTTGGCAATCAGTTTAAAGGTGGTCAAAATAACGTACCGTAGTAGTAAAGTTATCGTTGTTGTATACGTGAGGGCCAAAGAACTCATCCCATGATGTGAAGTTACGGTGGGTGTCGGCGTTGATTCTCGTGGTGGCAACCCATTCATCACCTACAAGTGTACTGTAGTCTTTATCGGAAGGGTTTAGCGACTCGAAATACCCCGTTAATGTACTGCCCATGACATTTGCAGCATGTTGTGCACGTAATCGAGACCCGCCGAATGGAGCTATATTTGGAAAGAATCGCTCAAAGCTGTCCAGTGCCAGGAGGACTTGTCCTCCGGCGTTATTCTGGAGATCAATGACAATTTCTTTGAGGCCAGCTGCCTGACTCTTGGATATAAATTCGTCGATTGTCGATCCCCATGTGCCGAGGGCGGCGCCGTACTCGTCAAAGCTTGGAATACTCAATACACCGAGTGCCTGAGTATGAAAAATGTATCCTGTAACAAGAACAGATTAAACTCAGAATCACTTGACCAAAACAGAGATATCAGTTCAAGTTGACTGACCAGAAATGTAACCTCCTCCATATTCGCCCAAGTCGGGCTGAGCCACGTCAGGCTTAGGATATGCGGATGATCTCCAGGATGGGGTTATTGATGGCGACGCTGATACCACAGACACCGTCACAGTGCTTATTGTAGATGCTTGCGTTGATGATTCTGCACTTTCACTCTCATCTGTGTCAGATTCATCATAAAAGTCCTCAGGATCAAAAGATGCAGGATAAAAGCCCAGAACAAAGAAATTGTAGAAATCGCCTCCAGTCGTCAAAGGGCCCGTCGGTCCCTGAGACCAGTACACAGCTTGGTTGTTTTCTGTGTATGTCGTGCCGTTCTCATGCTCGATAGTTGTTGTATCCCCTTTCGACCATTAGCGATCAAATTGAACTCGATGGAGTGCTTGTTTGTACCTGGGTAGAAAGTCGCGCCTCCTCTGTAAACGTTGAACAAATTAAGAACATCCTGAACAGGAGACCACATTAATTGATTCCAATCGGCATGCGGTTCTAAGCTGCCAACAGCGTTGTTTGCCGCAAATGACTCGAGGTAAGTCGTGGCGTCTTGGCCATTGATATTTTTGATAGCCGATGGCTCAAAAGTCGTGAATGAATCGCTATCAATCAGGTCTGATTTTCGGTATACCTTTGGGAGCTGCATCCCGTCTACCGACAAAGAGACAATGTCGAAGGGACTTGCGAAGCTAAAGGCCGCAAGGATTCCCGCCTGTAAATACAGATGACCATCATGCGCGCTGTATAACAGCATTTGTAGGGCTGCCTCGAAATCGTACTGATTGAGAAAAGAGTTGCTGTCAATTAAGCGTTGAAGCTGATGCAGCCCCGCCATGAGGTCGGTGTTAGGCTGTTGATAGCCGAACGGAGGATCTTTGAGGTAGGCCAAAGTGCTTTGAAATAAGAGGGTATCATTGTAGTACTTGATAAACTTTGTCGCAACGGCTGCATTGAAAGGAACACTTGTGAGGCATTCGTAAGCCAGGCTGGCGTTGAATAGAACGTTATCTAGAAACAAGTTCAATCTCAAGGCATCGCGGGAATGGTCATCAGCAAGAACCATGGGGAACCTTACAGTCAGGGTCATTCACAATCGCCCCGCATGCCGTAGACTGAGGAGCAGCGGATGATAGAGTCGACGATTGCGCCGCTGCCCCTACGATCCATGATGCAAAGACCAAGAACTGTCGCAAGCAAACCATGGCTGAGAACGAGGGGATCGAGCAATGCGCTACCAATCACTTTACAATAGAAGAAAAGCAATAATCACAAACAAAAGTAATGAACGTTTAACGAAATGGATGATGCAACTTGATCTGCTTTTGAGTGAACGAAAATCTGCTAGCAAATGCATTGTCAGTAGGGCTGGGGAGTAGCACACTCGCTGTTTTCGCAGCCTCGTCCCTTATAACCATGTCAGGAACAGGGGATCACTGAGGCGCAGCGGACAAGTCACGTAGTACGGAGGCGTTAAATTTAACCATCCCGCGTGTGATTCGTTGCTCAAAATGAGCCAAATATAGACGACCCAGTAATGTAACACAAAAACATACGTGTGTCAGAAAATGTAATCTTTGAAGCCTCGTGGATTTCCTTATTATTGTACGATGACACCCCCTCTAGCCTTTTATCCAATGAACTCTAGGTACTCATGGTCTCAGATGCCGGTCCTCGTCACATGAAATCTCAACATATGCATCCAACGGGATTGCGCCATGCAGATAAATTTGGGGTCCGAAACCAGTCATGGTGATATCTTGCTAGCTAGCCCCCATCGTTTGCTGTAAACAATGCCATAATTAGCCCGCAGTTCTAGAAATTCCATCCATTGTCATTACCTAGGTAGTCTGCGCACTTCCCCCTTTTCACTTCTGCTCAAATTGAAATTTCCCAATTGCCAGAACAACGCGAGTATTCGAGCTCCTGTCATTCAACCATCAATCCGCAGCTCCTTGTTGCAGTCACTCAGTAATTCATTATCAGAAATATGTCAGACAAGAATGCGCCACAGTATTGCTATACTCGTTTACCAGCGAATTGTATTCGCGTTTTGCAAATATTATCTCCACCCACAAAAATCGATGTTGAGATCGCGTTGAGAGTCATTAGTCTCGATGAGAATCACTTGTATGACTGCCTGTCGTATACCTGGGGCGACCCACAGGGCCCCGGCCGCTCGGATCCCAAGAGTGGAGCAATGACCGGGAAATTGACTAAAATTTACATTCAAGACCATTATATCGAAGTCACTCAGAACTGTCTCCATGCACTGAAACGCTTGAGTGGTGATACCCACCGCCAAACCTGGATATGGATCGATGCAATTTGTATCGACCAGAAGACTACGGCAGAAAAGAATGAACAGATCCCCTTGATGGGAGAAATCTACAAGAATGCGTATGGCGTGATCGTATGGCTTGGTCAGGAGGATCGGGGGACACGACACGCACAAAAGCTTTTGCGCAGCTTGTCCTCAGTTACTCTCAGTTCAGACAACTTAGCATCATGGGCTTATAATGTCGACCCCCCACAAGCCTTCGAGCAACTCATGGACGCGGCCAAAATCTTGGGCCTGACCGATATTAAAGGTGATGAATGGCTGCAACTCGCTTACTTCCTCCAACGAACCTGGTTCAGTCGCGTCTGGGTAGTGCAAGAAGTATTCTTCTCTAAACGTCCGCCGAGGGTCCTCATTGGTGAACAATATTTGGACTGGGACGAGATGATGAACAGCATGGAAATCCTTGCAAAGACTCATCTGGACACAGTATTGGAGGCTTATATATCGCTTTTGGAAGACGATATGCCTGGAAACATTGCCAATGCAACGGCTGGAATTGTCGAAAACCGTCTGGCTAATGCGCGTATCTTTGGGATCATGCATACCAAAAAAAGAAGCCAGAACTTTCGTCTTGATCAGTTGCTCTACTACACACGCTACTTCAATGCGACTGAACCCAAGGATCACATATATGGCATTCAAGGACTATGGACTTCTTTCGGTGTTGGCAATGAGTCGGCAAAAGCTCTGCCCCACTACGAGTCTCCGCTCCAGAAGATATGCATCGATTCAATGAGGATAGCGATAAACGAGACAGGAAGACTGGACGTTTTGGCTCTTCGCGGAAACATTTCCAAAGATCTGCCGTCATGGGTTGTGGACTTCGGCCAGAGGCCTCAGCTGTATCCGCTGACGCGCAATCTTGAATTGGAGGACTTCCCTAGACGGTGGCAAGCAGGAAGGGGTTTAAACCCAGCGCCAGTGCATGCAACGAATCCCGGCGATCCGAAAAAGCTGCTAGTGTATGGCCTCGAATTCGACGAGGTTGTCGGCGGGCCAGCGCCTTCTTTCGATGATGTCGACACCAATTTTCGCATCGGAGAACTGCTTCAGATTCTTGTTCAGTCCCAATTTTACCAATATGGTGCTTCAGATTCATATGCATCCTTTGTGAGAACCATAATCAAAGACACCTACACCGGTGAGCCGACAGACGCCGAGCTATATGATGCCTTCTCGGCATTCCTTGCAATGCGTATATGGGAGCATGAGTTGGCACTCCGGCCTGGTGAAACCACCAAGGCCAGAGACACAAAGCGTGCACTCGCAAAGTCATTGAAAGACACAGAAGATATTTTGAATGAACTCTCAGCAAAATACTCGGTGTTTCCATCCTGGAACAAGATTAAAGAAATCAGACGCTTTCTCGAACAAGATGGTACACCTGAGAAGATTGAGCTCGACCGCCAGGTCATGGAGTTTAGTGAAAGCTTTCGTATTGCTTACTTCGGACGGAGACTTTTTCAGACGGAAAAGGGTTACTTTGGAATAACGTCCGAGATGGTAGAAGAAGGTGATAGGATTTGGATATCGTCCAGTTCAGATACTCCCCTTGTACTCAGGCCGCAGAGAGATGGGGAGTATATTTTAGTTGGCGAAGCTTACATACATGGAATCATGAACGGTGAGGCTGTTGGTGGGTCCCGATCCGGACGTGCATATGTCATCTAAATGGTATAGAACAATTTCGCAACTGTGATAGTAGCCTCCCCATAATTTGCAGATATTGATACCCTACAAACACCTTTATTCATGAAGACTTCTGGAAAGAAGGACGTGCCATGCGATAAACCATATTCATTCACGAGAAATCTGCAAAACAATACAAAAAGGTGCAAAACTAAGGGTCTTGCCGTGGATCGAACACGGGGCCTCGCGCAAACAATGTTCAGGGTTTTCCCTAAGCGCGAATCATACCACTAGACCACAAGACCTGTTGATTTGTTGTTGATGAAGAGAATGTGCTTATTACGTACTGAGAAGGAAGGTATCGAGCTGGTTGTGAATAGTGAGGTCTCGTTCAAGGTCGGCGACGAGGTCTCACAATGACTCAACACAATGACATTAGTGGGACAACACATACGAAATAATAAGCCAGATACGAAAGAGCTATCTGATAAAAATTACAAGCCGCATTTTACTCGTGACGCAATGCTAGTCAAGGATGACAATTTGTTTCCTTGTTCTGCCAAGATGTAAGTGCACCGAAAGGATGCAGAGACTCTTTTTCGTAATCGTTCGGCTGCTTGTATGCTTGCCACTCGGACGCAAAGTCAACCATCTTCGGTACTATGTGACTTGTCAAAAGTCATGTAGCAATTTTTTGGTCAATACGATTGTAGTTGTGCATAACTGAAGTGGACTCCGAGAGCCAAACAAATCAGTAGTAAATTACGGCACAATTTATTCATCGAAACTCCCACCTCTTCCGTCGTTGGTTGCCAGGTGGCTCGCTTTATCCAATGCAGATTGAGAAAAACATCAGATACTACTTATGTTCAAGCGATTTAATGGCTCTGACACATTCACTAAGAATCGGTAAGGCATGACTTTTCGATAAAACGTTATGCGCTACGATGTGAGGTCAAGATTCAATCGAGTATTATTTCACTCAAACTATGCTGTTGCAATACAACATCACATGCAAAATCGAGCGATGTGGCAGAAATCGATGAGTATTATTGAAATATAATAGTGACAGCGACCGCTTTGACAATAGTCCAGCGACACAAACTGAGGAAAGAAACCCATTTGTTGGCCTGGATTTCGAGTCTGAATTTCGAGATCTATTTATCCCGAGCATGTATGCCTGTACTCCAATTGCCAAATGAAGAATAAGGCAAATCGGATCCCAAACCTGACTACAGACGTGCGTAAGCTCGCTAAAGCCGCATGCGCGCAGTGCTCTGTACTGGCGAATGAGGTGGCCATCAAGTTGTACCCTCGTTGATATCCTGCCACTAAGTCTCTTCAGCATACACGTACCGTACTTTGTAAATGGATTCCCAAATTTTACCCAATCCATACCCAAGATAAATGTGCAGCGTGGACTTCCTACTGCGTATTGGCTGCTAGTAATGCGCCTTCTTTCCCTCCCGCCTTGGCATGGAGCCAACAATGGGGCAAGCTCTACAACCCAACGCCGATGCAAGTAAGTGTCCTGAGCTTCGAAGAAAATACTCAAGTTCAACTGCGCGAAATATGATGAAAGCCACATTTTAGGATTGAGGATTTGCTCAGAGAGAAAGTGAATGAAGATGAGGAGAAATATACTTCCCGGGCTATGGCTCAACATAACAAACGTGATGTGGCGTCGATTTCGGGAGTCGCCGGTATTATTCGACGCTGAAAACAGCCTAAGAAACATTTGAACTCTCTTTAATAGGTCGGAGCTGTACTCAGCCACATAGCTATGTGTGGGTGTGACAAGGTAGCATGTAGGAATTTTCCACAATACCCCGCGCTGAGAGCCATCATTTAAAAAGATTACCAACCCAGCCTGCCCAAGTCAATTACACCCAGTTTTTTACCTATCGGTTTGCCAAGCAACATGGCCGACAAGTATTCTGGGGAAGCCACTTCCGTCTGGTCCACCATCGACGAATATCGGGTACTTGAACAAGTGCTACTACAATACCTCAGATGGCGATACAGTCATTACGGGCAGTCTGCGAGGGATAACATTATTGTCGAGGTCAGTAGATATCGGCGATTGTGATTGCTCGAGTACTGAGAAGCGAGAACAGAAAAAGGAATATGGTGATGGTTTCAATGTATGGGCACCCGAAGCACTTGGGTCTGTAAGTAACGCAACGTGACAACGACCATTTATTAGTGTAGCTAACTCACTTGACAAAGGACGAAAAAAGGGCTATCAGGAGGCTCAAGGGAAAAGACAAGTTTGTGCCTCCACGTGAGGCTAGGCCTCCACGTCAGGGAAGGTCTCCACGTCAGGCTGCGACACGCGACACTTTATCTCGGCCCCAGAGGACATACAGCACGGAGGCGCGCAGCTTGATGAATGAGTTTTCTAGCGATCTAGAGCGGTACGCAAGTGCTGAAAAATGTTTCGGAATGAACGGTACAGATGGGGCTACGATGTTCATTCCCAAGAACTTCCTCGCCGATTACTGGACGCAGGATAATTTAAATCTCTTACTGGCGAGTTCATCGGAACCCAACTTCACAGCGGACGACCATCTGCACATCCTCAACGACTACATTGTTGTTGTTTCAATCCTCGCAAAACTTGAGAGACCGCACGAGATACGTCGATTTCTCAACTCTCAAATCAAGGACAGTTCCTTGCCGCTACGTGACTCCATCAAACCAATATCATGGGGAGATGAGCTTTATAACACAGAGCTTTGGAACAGCTTCATCTCGGAGCAATGGATGTTTTGCCCGCACATATTTGGCATTTCATTCGATGCCGAACTATCAGAAAGGTGTATTTTGCCAATACAAAGCAAGAAACGCCTTCAAAACGAAGCGGATGAGGGTGATCTCGCTATCTTATACAAAGTACAGATCCACCCCGCCTGCAGAGGTGAGGTACCAGTAAGTAGATAACCAGATTACCCCATGGTGTTCCATTCTGACAGGCCGATAGGAGCATATCGTTTTCAAAGAGTATCGAACAGAAGATCCTGTGGCAGCAGCAACGTATGACAACGAGATATCTATCTACAGAAAACTGAACCCGTATTCGGCGGCCCTTACAAACGTAATCAGATGTTACGGTTCATTTCAGATGGCAGATGGAAGCCGCACCATTGTCCTCGAATATGCTGACGGTGGCGACTTATTGGCATTTTTCAAGAAAGTACCACCTCCGATAGAGGTAGAGCACCTCACTATTTTCTGGACCAAGTTCTTTGAGCTTCTTTTGGCATTAGAGGCCATACACAATCTTGAATTCTCTAAAATCGACAACGAAAGTTGGTTTTTAGAAGGGTAATTCTACTTTCATAGACTACTGATCCTAGGTATTTTAGCTGATTGGGCCCAGACTTCACCAAGACATTCGCCCTCAAAATGTTGTGCTAATTCGAAACTCCTATCAGCACCCGTACGATATTACATTCAAATTAGTCGACTTTGGGACTGGATCTATCAAGAGGCGGCCCCTCATCCAGCGGGGAGGGGGGCATCAAGACAATCTTGGCAATTCCATCTACTGTGAGCTCATCATGTTATGCGATCGACCAAGGCGATTGACAATGAGATAGCTTCGCCGGAGAACCTGAAAGGAAGGCTGAGTCCAGAGTCCGATATCTGGTCACTTGGAGCCCTTGCCAGTGAAACCTTTGTCTGGTCTTTAGCTGGCTGGACCGGTGTACAGAACTACTACAATCTCAGGGCAGCAAAAACCGTGCAAGGTTTGAAGGATACCCATCATGCATGTTTCCATGATGGCGACCATAGACTTCCAATCATTGATGATCACCACCACGAACTTCTTCAGCACAAGCGTGTCAAAGACAACATTTCTCCCTTGGTCAGCCAGATGATACTCCAGCATATGCTTGTTAAACATCCGAGTCAGATCAAAAGGGAAGCCTCCCGCAATCAACAAGCCAGAGAGATATATCGCTTATGGCAGAAATTTGAAGCTTCTTTGCATCACTGGATCGATGCCGAATCCGATCTTTCAGATGCCCACTCCGAAATCTTTTCCGATGTCGCATCGCAGTCCTCATTCACTTCAAGCGGCTCAATGGCTCAACCCTTTATTGCGGATGTTGTAGAGCGCATTGCAAACTTCTTGATTGAACATTCTGAGATAGGTGCTTTGTTACAAGAAGCTGTTGCGAATTCGTCCCACGATATGAACGGGTTTCAAGGTATCTTGGGAGCATTGCTTAAAAGATACGGAATCGAGCTTTCGAAGGTTGCAGAGCCAGGTCTACAGAAAAGAGTAGCAGCATTGGTGAAGTATAGGTCAAAGGATATCGCTCAAGTGATCCGCAGGCAATTAGAGCAAACGAGTGGAGGCACAACGTTGAAGGACATCGAGCGAAATTTTCCAGAGCCGCAAGATGCTGACAAACAGATTTTAGTGGGTCAGTATCTTTGTAACCAAATTCCCGAGATAGTGCCTGAGGAAGATTTAAGAACTGGCGATTTCGTCCACCTCGAACAAACACAGCACGATGCAGAGGACGAGATAGATGATGAAGACAGGAATGAGCTTCACACATACATTCGAGACAACCATCTGGAAGCAACACAGTTCCTAAGCACCGAAGTGCCACTGAACAACTTCATCCGAAAGCTCAAAAAGGTCGTCTCATCACGTGAGGCATTGGCGACCATAGTGGAAGAAACCGAAGAGAACCCCTCTCCCAAGCCTTTGGCAACTATACCGGAAGCAGGAGATGAATCTGATCCCGATCCCGAACATCGTGGTGACACAATATCTTTTGCAGCGCATAGCTGGAGAAGTAGGTAAAACTTCGTGTCATATCGCGACAGGTCAAACTAACAAGTATAGACACACTGCCCAACCTTCCATCGCTAATCGATAAGGTATTCAATGCAGTGGTACTGGCTCAGAATGAGCCACCGGTACGCCACGGAATGCAGCGCGTGAGATGGGTTTGTGTAAGTTCTGCAGATATCATGTCAGGCCAAACACTAATATCAATTTAGCATCATTGTGGCACAAATTTATTTGATGACTTCGAGATGGCGGACACTGCTGCTATACGTAATCTCGAGACCCAACTTCGGACTAATAATCCAGGCCGGCATGGTCGAATGGACAATTTGAAGAACCTTGGTGCTCAGATCGCGGGTGGAGCTTGGACTCTCATATCAAGTATGATACTTCGAGGACGGTCGACATTGTCTCACAATAGCACTGGACTTCCGCTTCATAATGCTGACGCTACTCAACTGCAAACACACCGACCCACTGCGACGCAAGACGAACTTTATCTACTCTTATGCGTGGATACTGGAGACTTCAACACCATGCTCCTTCAATTAGGAATGCAACACGTCAAAAATGATCGTGCTCTCTTTGAATACTTACGCCAGACATACTACGGGAATCAGAATCAAAGCAGGTGGTTCACATTGAGGAGTGTAAACTCACTACATTTACGGCGAGTAAGTATCAAGTTCATGTTTAGAATACTTACAATAACTAAGTTATCTGTTAGTTCAAACTCGATTTAAGCAACTATCCGGAAACTCATAAACATGAAGACCAATGCCAGCGACTGGATTGCATCTGTTTGCCACCAAAGGAGTCCGTAGGCCCAGGCCCTGACAAGGAATATCGTTGTGGGCCGGCGCCCAGACAACAAGGAACAGAACCTGCAATTGGGTGCAATCGCTTGACACATTACTTCTTTTGCCCCAATGCCGTCGACGAAAGTCAAGAGACAATCCTCGAGCAACTGCCCAAAAGAGCATGTGGGAAGCTGCGCGCTGAGCGGCGGCAAGAAGTATTGGGCTGGGGCGTTCACTTCGAGGAAGGGTGGCACTGGCGCACGATAAAAGTGTTGGTATTGTTTTTCTCATTGTCAAGTTGTGTATTTGGTCTTATCTGGGCCTTAATACGCGGGGATATGGGTGATGCTTTTACTGTGTCGAGTTGGTGGATGGCATTGGGAGCAGGTTTGCTTAGCTTTTTGGCGCTCAGGAGTAAGACATGACGAATGATATCATTGACTTGGTCATATTGGTCAGCTAGAAATAACATCATACTGGGAGCAACAAAGAGCTTCATTCCACGAGTTTTTATAATAACTTTACCACGGGTGCTGACCAAGTTGGTCGCAACGATGTGCGAACAGCATGCATGATTTTCCAAACGCTCTGTGCATAAGCAAAATTCTCGCGATAGATACATATCCAGTGTGACTGCGTCGCGATATGATGAAGGCAGATGATCTACTGCCCAAGTCAATCCATACCTTGCAACTCGCACGGTTAGAACTGTCCAAATCTCCAATCTGAGACATCTTGCTTTTGTCAATTCATATTCTGAAACAAGCGTGAGGGTCTGGAAAAAGTCGTACTGCCACTATGCGGGATTCCCTTAGCCTTTGAGCTCCTTGAGCTTAATTGAAAGGCTATTGCGGGCAAAATATTAATGAGGGTTCTATGTCATCGGTATATACTGTATAATTATGCCTATATATGTTTAGCCGGGGTCAGTAGTATGGATTGCTGACTTGGCTTCGACCGTCCTAGTAACCGAACGGCTTCGGCGGGCTTGGTAATGCGAGCTTCGCCCCGATAAGACACTCCATCAGCTGTGAATATCCACCAATCTCCTTGGGATCTTCGCCAATAAAGTTCAATGGGAAGCCGATATCGAACGGCTTCACGCTTTCGAGAAAGTGCATCTGGTCGTCGGACAAGCGGATGCTTAGTGCCTTGATGTTGTCCTCCAGGTGCGACTGCTTGCGACATCCTACGAGTGGGAAGACATTTCGAGCCTTTCTCATGACGTATGCCAGAGCAATTTGCTGAATGCTGTCGGTTCCGTGCTGAGTAGCTACTTCTGCAAGGGCATCGCTGACTTTTTGAGCATACTCGCTCTGCTCCTTGTGCCGAGCAGTGTCGCCATCACGCTCGCGAACCTCGAGCTGTGCCTTGGTCTTGAGCTCTCCCCCTCCCAGAACATTCCAAGGGCACAGTGCCATACCAAAATGGCGCGCCATGGGGATAATGTCTCTCTCAAAATCACGATCCATCACATTCCAGCGACCTTGGTAGACAGAGAATGGTGTCTTGCCATGTGCTTTGGCATAAGTATTGGCGGCAGCCACAACCCATGCGGGTGTATCCGAGATACCCAGATACAGAATCTTTCCTTGTTCAACCCAAATGTGGAGCGAGTCCATCAACTCCTCGACAGAGGTAGTCCAGTCCCACCAGTGGACGTACAAGAGATCGATATATGTCGTCTGCAGTTTCTTCAGTGAAGCATTGACCGAAAGCATCAGCGACTTTTTATGGTTGCCGCCGTAGTTGACGGTACTCCCGGTACCAAGATCGTGAGTGCGGAATGCGTTGGTAAACTTTGTGGCGATAAAAAGTAGATCACGGTTGCCTCGGGTAGCCGACCATTCCCCTAGAATCGTCTCGGACTCTTCATTTTGGTAATTGTTGGCCGTGTCGATGAAGTTACCGCCAGACTCTACAAAGTAGTCCAACAGCTTGAACGAGTCCTCCTTGGTGACTCCACCTAGAACTCCCGCCCATTCTGTGCCTAGAGACATTGCTCCTAAAGCTAGAGGGGAGACACGCACTCCGGCATTGCTAGAGAGGACACGATAGCGGCCAAGCTCTGTCTTCGGAATCTCAACGGGCCTGAAAGCCATAGTAGATAATTGCGATTTTGTTGATCCGTTTGCTCTTGGTTTGCTGGTGTTTTGAACGACTATCGCAAAAGCTACATCATGTCCGAGAACGTCTCTATTTAAGTTTGGTCGACTCACTATGAATGTATAATGTTCACTCGTCCGTCCATCGGCGGTCGAATCCTTAGATCACATTATTGTCCCGATTAACCACTAACATTTTGTTATGTCCAGGGATGCACGGGTCGGCCTTAGCGGGATTAGGGGCAAAACTCCCGAAGCGCGCCCAAGTAAATGGCAAGCTGCCAAATTCGTGAAGATCATGGCTGGCATTGTGTTAATTTTGTCCTTCGGGATTACGGTGACAGCAAAATGTATGCTACTACTTCTTTGAATTTGCCGGCAGAATTTGTGACAAATCCGTACTTGCAGCAAGACTACCTAGGTACCTAGGTAGAGATACTATGCCAAGCAGTGCCTTCTTGTTGTGCTGTTTTCTCGTACCATTCCCTTAGGGGTGGGGCCCAGTTACTCAGCAGACACTACATAGGAGTTAGATATTTTATCAATTTAAATGTATACTAGCACTCGCTCTTGCACACTGCTATTCTATCACCTGAGCCAATAAGAAGGGGAATAAGTGATCGTAAACGCAACGAAAGTAGATTGAGTTGGTCATATAGTGCTACAAAAGAGACGCGCTGAAGAGGCATTTAATATACCCAAGCAGGTGATCTGCATTGGGTCATACTACGTCACGTCACATATTCCTACACTAACAGATTTTTGATCTCTGCTCATTGAAATTCAACTACCAAAATTGATTCGCGTCGGCGCAGATGCCTTCTGTTGCGATGTACCGCCAGGCCATATCTGCAAAAGCGTGTGCCCCACATCCAGCTTAGGCTAATAATGTCAACATAGATGCTCTGCAACATGCTAGAATTAAAACATCGGTGCGGGTTTCTGCTCGGCTATTATACTACAAAGCTCGCGGATCAGTGATTTTGATGAGGGGGCGTAATACGAGCTTTGCGTTGGTTACTGGGTCGTTTATCAACACGCAACACCAATTTTGGAGAAAATATTCAGCAGTACTTGCTCCTGTCGGAAGGAAATTTCGAGCACAGTTGGTGGTACGTAGCCATTGAAAACGCCATCCTTCCTGCACTTTTGTAGAGGTTATTCAAATACTGGTTCGCATAATTTTTGACAGCTCCGTTCTAATGAAGGTCCGGACGCACGCGAGAGGCATAAAATCCTCCAACATTTTTAACGCTACCGCACTCCGCGACCGACCTTGTCCTATCATTGGAAATTTAAAGTGCTATGCGAAGAGAATGAGGCGTGGTCACCGATTAGGAAGAAAGCAAGGCAGTTCGTTGCCCAGAATTCTTCAGCCATCCAGAATTATTACAATATCAAGCTCCATCACACATCTGCTTGAAATTGAGAGCTTTCCGTGTAATGATATATTCGTGCTGGAAGACTTTTGGTATGCATTCCTGCTGACCCTTCGGTTCTGACTGTGGCCATGACGAACATGGAGAATGCATGTGTCTGCGCTATCAACAATGCTCGGTTTCGGTTGTTTAATGCCTGGTATACTGGAGTGCGTGCGAGATTGTTATCAATTAGTCTGGCATGGAATACATGATGTGGTGTATGCATTTAACTCAGTATCGCAGCATAGAATGGGCAATTGATCAGACTCTCTTAGCGCACAGCGAGTAAAAGACGATTAGGAAGCCCAAGAACCATACCTAATTTGTACCTTTGCGGGAACATTGATCATAAGGCACTAGGAATACCCAGTGGCGGAGGCATAAATGCCAAGTCCACCCTCGAGCGCCAAGATTGATGACTGGCCAAAGCTGGCAGAAGAGCAAATCCGCCTTGGAAGCAGTTTGAGCGCAATCTAGCGCCCTGGTAAGTTTGAGACATGTGTGGCTGTGTTCTATCTAAGCCTGATGGTTGGGGGAGAAGATTGTTCGCGGTGTGATGGTAATCCGAACTGGTATAGGGAGCGGGGTAAACTGGTTCACAAGGCATTCTCGAGGCGATCCGTGATCAAGGCACCTTTTGAAATTTTGTGCGTTGACGCCTGTTACAGGGATCGAACAAATATTTTACCTTGGAATCTACCAATTTTGGCTCTTTGTGTGGACAATTCTCGAGATGCAGTATGACAGCCCCAATGAACAGGTTCCAGCGCCATAAGATCATGTGCGCGAAGTCGGCGTTATATCCTCAAACTCTGCTACGCAATCCTCGACCCTATGAGGTCCATGTACTCAAAAACCATGCGGAATACTTGGCAAGAAATGACGAAAGATTATTCAATGACGAGTCGAATGAGCACCTAGTCGAAATTCTGGACTTGGAGGCTGAAAAGCGTAAGAATATATCCGTTTCTGTTTACTCTACGAGTTGACACTGAATGCAGCGGCACATCCTGAAACGCTATCGTTCCGTACATCCGATGCTCAAGCACAGCATATGGAGCAGAAGGCGGAGCGATGGGATATTCGATACGTGTAGGTCTTACTTTATCTCTGAATGCTTCTTTCCAACTAACCAGCAACAGATTCTTTGAGTCAAGTGACTCGAGATCTCCTCTAAACTGTTCTTCGGAAATGCTCAAGTTTTGTTTCACTTTTCATCAAGTTGAGCCTTCATTCTTAGAATCTTTGTATACATTCGGAGACCAGGAGACCCCATTGGATGTATGTCTTGCTCAATTCAAAAGCTCGCATACTGTTGAGGTAAAAGATGGTGACTTGTACGCTATTCCTGAACTCCGTCGATCGGGACGCGAGCTGCGAATGTCCTACCTTGTGAGATCCATGGAATTTGATAGCAACCTGAGTACTGGAAACAAATGGAAGTGGAACTTGCGCCAAACTGCGGTATACCACTCCTTCGACGTCGAGACTGGACAGTCATTTTGGTGCAACATCAAAGCAGACAATGAGTTCAAGAGAAGGATCCAGGACAGCACATCGCATCTGAATCTAGGTAAAGCAGGACTGAAGCAAGATGACCGCGTTCATTGTCTGTTCGCAGCAGCTTTGTCAACACACTTGATATATTTGTTATGGTGTGATGAGAACTGGAGGTGGTGCATTAACGATATGGAGGTCGCAATCAACGCGATTCTGCAAAAGGCACGGCTCGCGGAGATCGACGATTCAAGATCCACGGTACCTGAGCATCTCCTCAGAAGAGCCGCCGCCGCCACAATGGACTCGACTATATCAACACGAGTACAAGGAAACGCTACGCAAGCCTCATCAGAACTCACAAACCACTGGCTGCAGGCTCCGCAGAAACAAGTGCTCACACTGCGTGAGCTGTTATTTGGGCCACAAAATTCTATTGACGACGTGGAAATGGGCAGTGTAGGCAGTTCTACTAACCAAAAACCTCAGCGCGATCGGAACCCGAAACCTGTGCAGCATCCCCTTCTCACTCTGGATCAATTCCGCATCAGCGAGCTACAAGCGCTGCAGCTGTGGAGTGAAAGAATAGAGCGATGGATCTTGGCGGTGCAACTGGATATCAAAGTTCTCCGTGAAATATCTGCATATTATAGCAGTCTAACAGGCCCATTGATTCAACTGCACCCCAATTTGGGAAAACAATACGAGCTAGAGATTGGAAGTTTTGGAGAAGAAATCACAAACATTGTAAGGGGGCTTGAGACAAGAAAGATACAACTGCAATCCCTTGCTGCTGAGCTCTCTGTTGGGCAAAAATTGGTCAGTCGTCAGCACAGCCAAGTTGACCTCCTGCTGATTCTTTTAAAACAGTACGATGGTCTTTTACAGTATCGAAATATTCAAATCGGTCAAACATTTGCAGAAAGCGCCGAGACTTTAGCCAACAAGATGCAGACTATTGCGCATCAGACGGAACAGGAGTCGGTAGCGATGCACATCCTTACGATGGTCACTGTGATATTCCTCCCAGGCACCTTCGTCGCTGTAAGTATATGCTAGTTGGCTCTTTCCTGGTTCAAATAACTGACTCAAATCCAACGGAACAGAGTTTTCTTTCGACTGGTGTGTTTGGGTGGAAGGATGTACCTGATGATATGGAGGAAACATGGAGCTATCGTGGGAACGCTTTCGCTTCCTTCACATCCTTGTTCTTCCCACTTATCGTAGCCACGCTTGGGGTCTGGTTTTATGCCTGGTCTAAGATGCGGAGGAATTGGCGGAGAGACGAGCGAAACTTGAAGCGCAAGAAAGAAGTATGATAAGACAATGTTGAGCATTGTTTAGGGACTACTGGCTATACTTGGTACAGGCGCTCTATCTCATTATCTTATTGTTTTAAGAAAATGTGCTTAATGTGCTCTCCGCAACCACCCCATGCGCTGATCGGACCGCCCATGGCGACCGAGCATTAGAGCCCGATTTGCAAGGCAGGAATATCCCTTCTAGTTCTAACAAACTCATTTCAGATTTATTAAATCATTACCAACTCTTCTACACGAGCTGACGAACCCTGATCGTCTATTGCTAACTCGTTTATCCCTGGGTTTCATATACTTGCTTGGAACTGGTTCCAGAGACGAGGCTTCGCCACTCAAGCATCCGACGCTACTCAAAGTCAATGCTCGACAAATCCATCGAGAGAGTCGGTCAAAATGGCATCAGCGGAGACCTTGACCTGGTGGGATGACTTGATCACTAGCACACCAAACCACATAATCTAGTAATCAATCAAGTCGATAAAGATCTGTGTTTCTTCACTGTTAAGCCTTGAACAGCATTTGTATGAGGAATACACTGTCCTACTCCATATTTGAGTGCCGACCAAACCCGGCGTGGTTTCCTAACCGTTCCTTGACCCAGCAAAGGCTTACTATGACTTCCTTCGCTTTTCAGCTTTTGAGGATTTGTATACACGGTATCGCTGAATGACGACAAATGATCGATTGGCAGGTCTTGTCTAGATGTTGCGACTCGCATAGTCACCAATAATCAAAAGTTTTCACCCCAAGCCGCCTTTTTACTGACAGTCTAGATTTCGACTCAAGCGTGACAATCTCGAGAACGTCAGACTGTCACTGTACGGAATGTTCCGCGTTTTGGTGCAGATTAGAGGCATTAAAATACCGCTGATCAGAAACGGCGGCTGATTTTGCCTCGGAGGCTTTGCGTCGAGCAAACCCAATCACCAGATTGCGGGTAAAACAAAGACCACGTTTTTGTGCTGATTATACTATGTATTTGTTCTTTTTTATGTCTTGGTTGGGGGATTCTTGTGGCTTAAAAACAAGCGAAAAACCAAAACTCGAAATCTTGATCTAATGCATGGTCGGTGTATGTGTATCCAATGCCCGCCAACTCCCTGCTTTCAAATCCAGAATGCTGATACCGCGAGTTCCATAATTCTCGCAACCATGAGCGATATGCGAACCACTTCAAAGTCTCTTTGACCATCGTCCAAACAAGACTGAACTTTGATTCGTCGTCTAGGGTATCATATATATGCATACGCAATGCAAAAAATCAAGGTCGCAGCCCCTCCTGGCTCGCTGTACCTCTTCATCACTACTTCTTTCGTCTCTGGTTACCACTTGCGATTGCAAGTGGCATTCTTCTCTTCTTACGAGAGTGTTGCGTCGACACCGCTAGCCTTTACGACTCCATCCTTGCCGTTCTGGGCAGGCATAGCGATTGGGCGTCCTTGTGCCTTTTCGGTCAAGGCAACGAGTTCCTCCAGCATGCGTTCGCGGACCGTTCGGGCAAGTTCGTCAACGTCGGCAGCCGTAAGGCCAGCGGTCGGGATCGGGTCGAGCACTAGAGCTGCGTCAGCGAATTGAAACAAACAAAGATGCTGAGACGAGCACTCAGACTATACCTTTGCAGGGGACTCTGCCAGACTTGAAGGTAAAGTTCTTCAGGTAGAGGACATGTGAGTAGTTGGCGACCACGACCGGGACAATGGGCACACCGGCCTGAACGGCAAGGTGGAAAGCACCCTTCTTGAAGGGCAAGAGGACAGGGTCCTTGGCGTAGCTGCGGGTTCCCTCGGGGAACATATATACACTCTGCTTGCGCGATCGGATCTCTTCGGCGGCGCCGCTCATGGCTTGCCTTGCGTCCTTGGAGTTCTTGCGGTCAATGAAGACGGTTCCGCTCAGGGTCATGAACCAGCCCAGAAACGGCCAGTTCTTGAGCGACTTCTTGGCGGTGACGCTGCAGTACTTGGGGAACATGCAGCCGAGCATGAGGACGTCGAGTTCGGTTTGGTGGTTACCGATGAAGACGGCGGGTCGGACTTTTTCGAGGTGGTGCTCGGGATCGCTGATTTCGAAGGTGATGCCAGTGGTGGCGGCCATGACATACTTGAAGGCGCGCGCCGTGGTCCATTGCGCAATCTGCTGCATGCCGACGAGGCGAAGGGCTATCGAGGCCAGCACTCCGTAGAGGGCGCACACCACCAGGGCCATGTAGGAGGCAAGCGACCGGGCCACGAAGCCCGCCTTGGGCACGACGATGGACAGCATGTAGAAGGCGATGGTGAGGGCAACTTGGCCGCCGATGAAGTAGGAGAGAAAGGTAACGAATCCCATCGTGTCGGAAGGGGAGACTCTAGTTTGTGAGGTCGACCGTCTGACAATAATATAATGCAACGAAGGGCACGGCACGCGACGTCACGCTCGAGCAAACTATTTTATTGCATGTGAGAGAGAGCTGATCGGTGGTCGCTAATTGCTGCGTGTGGGCGGCGGCGGGCGGATGGGCAGCAGACGAGCTGGGAGGTGAAGGAGCGAGAGAAAAGGTTTAGGTGTTGTAGGCAACCACCTAGTAAGACAGTTGACTATCAATGATTTGGCGCGAATGCGGTGAGTGCTTCGTTCCAAATTGGAGGGCTTTGGAGGGCTTTGGAGGGGGTGGTTCAATAATAAAACATGTGGTTTTCTTTCATTGAATCCCCGTCCATTCCATTTTCCCAACCTGCCTACCCACCAAGGGACCCCACACTCTTTCCACTCTCAAGCCCGATCGCCTCTCACCGACCGACCGCGGCATCGGTTCTGATTTGTTGAGGGGCAGACAGACGGTGGGAAGCGAACGCGGGTCATTGGGTCGGCTCTGACTTTCCGCCTGACAGGGACAATGTGACCCACTGCAGCAACTCTAAAAAATTCCCATAATAGTGTACATCTTTAGCACTGTTACTACGCCGTGACTTGCATTTGAATGTCAGGTCAACAATAAAAGGGCAACGCATTCTCGTCACTTGACAGCTTTGCAATCATGGCTGCTACCTTTTATACATTTCATGTTTGATATTATTCTCTCTTTCGTTTTCTAGCAACGCCTTTCATCAAATGTTGTATGGCAAGATTGACGACCTCTTCTAATGCGATGCGCGATCTCCGAACATCGGGTTTGTACTGACTAGTGACCACCCATGTCCATCAGTTTCGTGCAAGTCATGCCGTCTCGGGCGGTTGTCTTTGTGATATAATGCTGCGTGCATTCGTATTGGTAGATGAAGATTGCATTTACCATCCGCTACGTTGCAAGGAGGGAAAAGATGAATTGAGGTGTGCCATCATTTAATGGTCATCATCAATAGCGTGCTCTACAGATGCAGGGGAAAGTCTATACCCACCTAGGTTACCTAGGCTTCGGCTTTCAAAGGATTTGGAAAGTCGACAGCTACAACAGACTCTCGAGTCGCAACCCTCGGGAAGCATGGAAGAACAAATGGTAAAGGATCATATTGAGGTGTCTAGTCAGGAACAGCAACAGGCACCAGTGACGGCAGCACCATTGGTGGAAGAACCATTGGCGGCACACAGAAGAACCGGAGACCATGGCGTCGTTCGAAGAAGGTCAGCAACAATCTGAAGCCACAGAAGTTCAAGGCGGCATGACTTCCGACTCAGAAGATTCTTGGATATTCAGAATTCGTGGACCTTGGAAACCTCACTCGGAAAAAATCGGAGACTGCTGCAGGTAATCTACCAGAGGGTCCCAGGTCAACGATAACAGCGGAAGAGTACTCGGATACGTCGATCAATCCATCTATCTAGTTTTCTCGCGAGTAAAGTGAAGAAGCATCGCGGACATACGTGTGCGGACTCTGGCTCATCACGTACTGCATTGTTCTCTCGTTCTCCTGAGACGTCCATTGCGAGAGACCATCCCACCTCGACTGGCTGTCATCGTCATCTTCGGACTTCTTCTGCTTTGGAGGCCTTGCTTTCCTCGCTCCGCCGCCAGAAGGCCGGGTCAGCTGGGTACGCTGGCCGTGTTTGTCCACCTTTTCGACCCAGATCCCCCGGGAGCTCTTCTTGCGGACGTAGTAGAGACCCGGTCTGCGCTCTGATGCCCTGGCGCTCCGCACCGCGGTCTTCGTTCGCAGCGTTGGCTGGTAATAGTCTGTTGTTGTCGCTGTCGTTGACGTCGCTGCGTAGGAGCTGTTCCAACCACTAATCTCTGACTGTGATTTGTCTGAAGGTTCGCCATCCCTTCGAGTGGTTGCCTGACATATAAGTTTCGTCAAGACGGAGCGGAGTGTGCTGATGACCTTCATCCTGGACTCTAGATATCACAGTACCGTCGATCAATCTTGATTATGTTCTTGTCTGATATATATTCTCAAGGACACTTCCAAATAATACCATCTATCAAAGCCAAGAGTCTTCTCGAAACCGCGGGTTCGAGACATTGCATGTGAGGAACCCTATCAATTAAAAGTACGTCTGAACATACGGACAAGAGTCTTGTCACTATGATACAATGCTTCTTCTTTGTCCTGGTATCTTGTCATAAGACAAAAGGTTTCTGCCGTAGAATGACGGGCGGGTCCACAAAGGAGACAACCCAAAGAAAAGACCACGTACCTTCTATAGTATTACTTTTTATGTTCTCCACAGGATTGAGGCTCTTTCAGACTCTCGAGACAGGATTGCAACTACTGAAATCCCGTAAAGAGGAGGATGTCCACAATCATGCTCGTCTGGGGATCGGCATACTGGAAACAGATAAAAACAAAGCGGGAAACTGATTTATGGTAGAAATATTATTTCCTTTATTTCTAATCTGGTGATGATGCGATTTTTGTTACGTGACGTAGATGACCCACCGCAGATCACCTGCTTGGGTATATTAGATAGCTCTTCAGCGCTTCTCTTTTGTAGCTCTACAGGATCAACTCAATCTACTTTCGTTGCGTTTACGATCACTTATTCCCCTTCGTTATCGGCTCAGGTGAGAATTTTTGTAACATTTCTATCATGCGTCTTTCCAAACGATCTTTGGCCGACGTGCACAAAATCTCCTAGGTCAGTGTATCTAGTCAACTTGGCTCCAAGCCAAGATGTCAAGCCTCCTGAAACCTAATTTACCAAGGACATATCTCTTAAAGGACATATTTGAAGCGGCGGTCACGCAAGTCAGTCTCGTCGGGAGTTTCGTCAAAGTCGACATCTTCGTTCTCGTCTTCTGGAGATAGTGCCTGGCCGCGGGATCGATTTTGATATACCATGAAATACCGTAGAACTAATATAGATGCACAGGCGATACCCAAAGATATCATGATGGCATTCCAGGCGCTCTGAAGGTCAATTCGTTAGTCTATGTCATATTCCTGACTCTCAGTGGTGCTTGGTGTCAACTTACGGGATAGGAGGGGTATTCACGCGAGAAAAAGAAAAACGGGCCCAGGATATTTCCCGTACAATATCCAAGGAAGACAAGCGCATTGACCGTGGTTTTCTTGGTGTATCCCGAAATGTTGGAGGCCGTGAGACTGAGGACAATCGGAAAGCCTGCGGAAAATGCACCAAAGAGCCAAATGCCGGCCAGTCTAGTCATTTTGTGGCTGCTGGACACCTGGGAGACGAGCAGGCACCCCGCGATGCTGATGAGTTGGAGGAAAGCAATCGTGAAGCAGCGGGCGTGCTTGACTTTCCAGGACACCATGGTGGAGATGGCGAGCCATATCAGGGTAAAGACGTAGGCGGGGATCGAGACGAGGAGTGTATCTAGTGTGGAAAATCCGAAGCCTTTAACAACGATGCCACCGAACTTGGAGTTGAGTAATGTTAGACATCCAATTTGTTACAAGTGTTATAGTGGGAAGAAGATTGCTTACACTGGTGAGACCGCCATTGGGAATCGAAGATGCCAGCGAATAGATGAAGAGAAGCCAAGATTTCGGGTCAGTAATGGCCTCTAAAGCTTGGTCACGAGACCACGCATTCGTCTTCTTGGTCCGCATCTCTGCCTGTGTTCGTTGAACCGCGACTTGGGCCTCAGCTGGGGTCAAAAAGCGAGCCTGTGTAGGTGAGCTGGGAAGCAGGAAGAAGAAGACGATTCCGTAGGCGAACGTGATAAGGCCGAGTATGATGAAGATCCACTATAATCTGTCAGTATTAACTGGATGATATTGGTGGGAAATGATAATGGAATTAGTAGAAATACTTACCCTCCAAGATTCGATTGAGCTGTTGATATGGCCAATGCCGTATGTAAGCACACCGCCGAAAATGCTCGCGATGCAGTTACCGGCAAACCAAATTCCATGCCGCAAAGCATGCTCTGATCTCTTGTACCATATAGCAGTCATCAAAGACAGTCCCGGACTGATAGTGCTTTCGAGCATACCCAATAAGATTCTCAATACCAAAAGGCTCGCGAATCCTGATGCAGCACCATGGCAAGCCAATACAACAGCCCAGACAATGCTTTTAATCGTTAGTCGATATCGATTTCAACGTGTAAGTCGTATGTTTCGTATGCCAAACGTACAATGAGATGGAGAGCAATTTCGCGATTGGAAAGTGAACGAAGCATAATGATGTCGGATAGCTGGCTACGAGGTAACCGGAATAGAATGCGCTCGAGGCCCACGAATATTGTACGCCGTTAATGCTCTGTTCCACATACCATTTAGCATTTTTCTTTATCAAGATCGAGATGACTGGATCTTACCAACGACTCTTGAATGCCAAAAATGGCTGTATAACCCAAAACCGTCTTGTCAAGGAACTGAAGCATATAAGCGCCAAGCATCAATGGGAGTAGACTAGATGTCAATTGTAAGTCACGAACTTGCTAACAAAATTAAGGTGCACTACTCACTGTAGGTCAATCTTTCTTGTAACATGACGTTCCTCAATGACAAGTGTCGTGTCCATGCCGTGGGCATTTTCAGAGTCCTTCTCGTTTCCCATGTGCAATTCAATTTTGTCTTTGCTTGCTGAGACGACTTTGGTAGCAGCCATGTCTTCCATTATGATGTGCTTCTCGGACTGTAGCATGATTGAGTGTTGTTGAGTTGTCCATTATGCTCTGATGATTGCTTTGGTTTTGACTATATAGACCAACGTTTCGATCGTACTGGCGATCAATCTCTATCTTGCTCCAACGATAACGTGTCGTGCCGTCGACTTAGTCGTGTCCGAATGCAGCAAAGGGTCGGGAAAATCCTGGTATATGATTGGAGCTCGGGAAATTGACCATCTTATCGAGCGTTGCCGCTTGTGCTTTAGTGGCCCGCGAGTCGTTGACACACATGGCCACTGACTCCAACTCGAGATACTTTTTTCCGAGCTGAAACTGGGGGCGAAGGGGGGCTTCATCATTCCCAGATTGTGTGATCCGATGATGCATCGTCTTATCTGTGTATAGTGTTTATGCTCTCGCGCGATGTTCCAGCAGTCTGGTCAAACGTATCGGCGCCCCCCCGGGGTCGCCCGCGTTGCGCTGCGTGCGAGACGTGCCGTGCAAAGAAGGTCAAATGTGACGAGAGGACTCCCATTTGCACGCGATGCGACCGTCTTCAACTGCCCTGCCATTGGCCTCGTGAGAGCTCGCATGCCTCTGCGCTGGGTCCCACCTCGGATGGCACTTCGCTCGTGCATCAATTTGTGCCTTCCGGTGGTCTTCAGGAGCATTATCCTTTGTCGCCTCGCACAATTGCCAATCTGTGCCCAAGATTGCCGACTAAGTCCCAGGGAGGCTCTGGGACACCTATGGGCGAATATTACATGGGCGAAATGGCGCACCTGACACCCGATTCGGATACTTCGCTGGTCTCAAGTCTTGGGGAGATGTGGAACTTCGACTTTACGAGCAACTTTTTGGAAGATGTCACTGGGCAAGAGTAACTAATCAATGACTCCTTATTTTTAAATCGCACCGACAATGTAAACCGGAGTCGTCCTGGTTCCAAGGGAAATTGCAGCTACCAGACCATATCGCAGGGTACTATTCCAAGGTTGATCACTGGGGACAGTCTCCTGCTCAACACATGTCTCGAGATAAACGAAGGCGACCAACGAGCTTTAGATCACTATCAGCACTGGTATATTCGCAGAAGGGTGGTCAAGGCGCCGGAATGGTCAACATATGGCTGTATACTCAGGGTCGCATCCCAAAAGCCCATCATTCTCCATCTCTTGATTGCAGTCTCGGCGCTGGAAATGAGCCACTTGGACTCGATACCATCTGAGCAAATGCAAGTCAGTAAGAATCACTTCCGATCGGGAGCCGATATGTTGGTAAAGGGGATCGATTCTAGCAATCGGTATGGACCGGCCGACATCTTGCTGGCACTGTTCCTCATATATAATCATATGACTGGCCGTGAGAGAATAGATCCTTATGCCATTGATCGCTTGAGCGCTACAGCTCTAACTCACATCACGCACGTCATGCCACTTCGGGACTCCAGCACATTTACTTCAGTCGACAGCGTATATCCCGTGGCAGATCCTGATCACAGTCTGATTTGCAGGATCATCATCCTTCTGTGCTGGAACGATGCCGTGGCAGCCTTTCAAGGATTTGGTGGTCACGTAGCTGGGTTGCTATGCACTCGTCCTGATGAGATCAGATATGTTTTTGCCCAGCAAGTGAACACTCTGGCTACCTTCTAGGGAAATCAGTATCCTGCCCAGGAGATGGCTCATGACCTTCAGCACGTGGCGATCATGGAATTTGGGAATGAAACAATGTGTCTGTTGCAAGCAGTAAACCAACTGAGCTATCAGTGTCCGCCCAAAGACGGCACCGCTGGCAACGAATTACAACAGAAGATCACGGATCTCGGTACAGTGAGTCTCACAAATCTGCAAATGAGTTGCGTGTTTCCCCGCTGATTTCCTGAATCCAGAGGTATCAAGCTGTCTTAGAAGTCAGTCGAGCCAAGTCCTCTGTAGACTTCCAACTAAACTTGGTGGCTTCTCTGGCCGCCGCGACATTCTATTTTGTTCAAGTCTACTTGTACCGAGTGACAGTGGTGGATCTCAAGCAGACTACTCCAGCCCACGTGTCCACCTGCCTTTTCGAAACGATGCAGTGTGCACGTCGGCTCCTTTCTTCTCCATACCCAAACGGCCAGAAGCTTCTCGATTTCCCGCTATTCATGGTGGGCATTGAGACTGCCGACCAGATTTACATCGATTGGATTCAAGAGCGTCTGATATCACCCAGACTAAGAGCAACGCTATCACAGACCTTGTCTCGGCAGGAACAGACCGGACAAAGAGTATCTATTAGTATACTACGGAGTATCTTGCAGTCACAATCTATATAGAGCCGCATTTGGCATAACATATACGTAAACACCTGCAAATATTCTCCACCACATGGGATCGAAAACTAGCTGTAATGCAGACATGGACAAACTGTGTCCTCAAACTTTGAGTGGCTTCTTCTTGTTGTCCTCTTTAGAAGCGGATGTTTCTTGGGCAATGAAAAGAGGCAGGGATAGCATGCACTGGATCGAATGCTAGAAAGTCGCTGATGAAATTCTGCTGCTGTTATCCTTGTGGATGAATCCATGACGCATTTCAACTTTCTCAATCTTGTTCAACTAGAATATCCAGCAACCAACGTCATATCCATGTATATTATATTTGTGTTCAAGACCATGCTTCTCGTACCAGAATGAGCGTGCACCTATCATGGGCAAAACCATAGGGTATTTTCCCGACCATCGCGGGGTCACCCGCAACCCCAGTTTGACTATCATTCGCCCGATGGGATGATGACTGTCGGAATATTCTAAACTAGTCTTCTTTTCCCGACCAAGGCTAGTTCGGCTAGCCATGCCTCTTCCGATTATTCATGCGACATGTATATAGTTGATTCATGAATGTATTTTTTGTCCTGTCTTTTCTCCATCGTTTACTTGCAATCCACGACCCTGGTCATAATCTCCTTCTCTTCCATAACAAGCCTTGCTGTCTTATTCCTACAAGGGCTAGGCTTCTCACATCGATCGATCATGACGACTCAAGAAGTCCGAAACGCGGTTTGCCATTCAATCGATACTGCAAACTCGAAATTGTGGGACATTAACAAGTTGGTGAGTCTCCAAGAGTCGCTCTTCCTCTTGCCGAGTAGTAGACTAACTGAGTACAGATCTTTGACAACCCTGAGCTTGCCTTTGAAGAATACCAAGCCCATGACAATATAGTCACGCTCCTTCGATCACTGGACTTTGATGTCACCGAACATGCATATGGACTAAAGACGGCATTTGTTGCCGAGTACGGGTCCGGTGGAAGAGTTGTCTGTTTCAACGCAGAGTATGATGCATTGCCTGGCATCGGACATGCGTGCGGCCACAATCTCATTGCAGTCTCCGCGCTGGCTTCCTTCATAGGTCTGGCCGCCGCGCTCAAGGCCAGTGGTGCCCCCGGGCGCGTCCGGATACTTGGCACGCCCGCCGAAGAAGGCGGCGGCGGCAAAGCCTTGCTCATCGAGGCCGGTGCTTACAAGGACGTGGATGCATGTATGATGGCGCACCCCGGCCCGGCATTCTCCGTCAAGGATCCTTCCGTGTCCGGCTCTGCGTACATGACGAGCCTGGCCATGGCCAAGTTCACGGCTTCGTTTTCGGGCAAGCCTGCTCACGCCGCCATGGCTCCGTATCAGGGAGTCAATGCCCTCGATGCGGCAACTCTGAGCTACAATGGTATAAGCATGTCGAGACAGCAGACGAAAGAGTACGACCGCATTCATGCCGTAGTCAAGGAAGGTGGATCGTACAGCAATGTCATTCCAGACGCAACATTGTGCGAGTACCAGGTCAGGAGCAAGACGAGGCGTGAGGCGTTGGAACTGCGCGAGAGAGTCATGAACTGCGCAAAGGGTGCCTGCCTCGCGACTGGGTGCACGGTAGAATTCGAACAGTAAGTTCAATGCTGTCAAAGGGTGGCCAATCACACTTTGACTTATACAAGGGCATGGCGCTAATAAGAGTAATCAGGGTGATGGAGTACGCAGACTTGAGACCCAATAAGTCTCTATGCCTCCAGTACGCCGAGGCCATGGAGAGCCTAGGATCACCTGTTCTGTGCCAGACTGACAGAGAAGCTCCTGGGCCTGGCTCAACTGACCAAGGTAAGAGTCTGCCGCTATGGCTACACATGTATACACACATAACCTTCTCGCGAGAGCGTGTGATAAGTAGCCCGACATGAATATTGCCGCTAACATTTCATGATAGGAAATGTGTCATATGTCTGTCCCTCCTTTCAGTCTGGGTTTATTATCAAGACAGATCCAGGGGCATTCAACCACACGCCCGGGTTCACGAGCGCTGCCGGCACAAGTGATTCGCATAATCGCGCCGTCACAGTTGGAAAGGGAATGGCCTTGACGGGGTGGTCTATACTATCAAACGAGAATTTTGCACTTCAGGTGAAGAGCGATTTTTCAAATGATCCGAGAACATGATTAATGGATGGTGGACGATGAGATTCTATTATCTATATACCCTCAAACTCATCAAATTATGCTTCATTATCGTTGGTCTCAAGAGGTCGTTTCCCCAGCGGACGGAAATTGTCCATTGTCGACATCTGGTGCTTTGGCTCGCCGCTCATATGCATGAAATTCTGAACTGTTGCAACTCGCAAATAACATGATTGACTTGAGCGCTCAACAGCCACAATCATTACTGTCAGACACAGAGTCACTCCATGCAAACAGTCTAAATGTTGTAAGAAAGCAAATGAGAATACTACAATGAAGAAGACGTGTATATTTGGGATTTTATGCAAAGGTTCAGTGGCACGACAATTGTCAAGAAACACACACAATCGGAGTTGACATAGGCAAGTTATGTTGCATAACTTTAGACGGGCTAAGGCTTATGCACGGTGGGGCTACAAGCTGGACTGGAGGCTTAGGTAATGTGAGTGGGCCCGTGCATCCCCGGGAACCGTCGTCATCGCTGGCTGGGGCTTGGGCTAAGCTCCAACCTCAAGGCACCCAACTGTGAGCTCCCAGCCAGACCTCAGCCATTTTGCGACAAAAGATAACGGGCGACAACACCGAGAGCTATTTTCTAGCCCATAGCCGCGTATCTGAGTGCCTACAAAACAAGGATGCAACTTCAATAATCACGAGCCCGTCTCTTCTACTCCATTCGACTGCCGGTACCTGTGTAACCGCCCGACGGACCTCTTCCCCTCCCCCGCCTTCATCCGGCCTCGCCGTCGCCTTGCTCTGGTCGCAAGTCTCCTGCGATATTTGGACACATCTGTGACTTGATTCACCCTGAAGCGTCGTCGCCAACAGTCATTGTTAGCCATCGGCGCGTGACTGACTCTGTCTGAAGAGTCTTTCCGGCAAAATGTGGAACGACGAGGAAGACAACAATCCGTACGGCACCAGCTTTGACCGTAGGGACTCTATAACTTCTTCCTCAGCCAATCCTACGTCTCCCATCTCACGAGAATGTAAGTTCTTCCCCGTCGCTCCTATGCGCGCAATCTCCCCTCGGTGTTGTGTTTTGCTTTTTTCGTTGAGGATACATAATGTGGCAATCAATAGCGCTGGATGACTCGCCGGATGAAGCTGATCCCGAGTGGGAATTTCTAGACCCTCGATACGACGCACCACACACTCCCTCAACTACCAGTGAGGAAGCACCGCCTCAGCAACCTTTTGGTGGGCAGGAGTCCAGCGATGCCGACAGCGATGAAGAGTACGCCGCGCAAGCAAGAAGCCAGGTTCCTAGGAGGAAGCCTGGTGGCTATGACAGTCGTATCGAGCAGATCCTCTACGAGAATCCAGACCTGCCCATCCTGATTACAGATGCTGGAAAGAGCTTGGAGAATGGAGGCAAATACATTGTCTACACTATTCGAACTGGGGTGAGTCTCGCATCACCGCCCATGTACCCATTAGCCGTGGACCAAGTCTAATGTCTAGCAGGACCTCGAGGTGCGCCGACGATACTCCGAGTTTTCTTCTCTAAGAGATGCCCTCACAAGACTTCACCCTACGCTCATCATTCCTCCGATTCCAGAGAAGCACACTATGGCTGACTATGCCGCAAACCCTACGAATGCGAAGCAAGACCAGCAGATCATTGATCTACGGAAGCGCATGCTGGCAGTCTTCTTGAACCGGTGCCGACGTATGGAGCAAGTTAGAAATGATGGAGTTTGGTGGCGGTTCCTTGATCCCAACGCAAGTTGGAGCGAGGTGCTTCACACCCACCCCGTCGCATCCATCCCCAAGCAGGTTCTGAAGGCTCCGCCCTTGGACACCGCCAACGCATCGGCAGCACATTCTTATCTTCCCGTCCCTGCTGCTTCTGCCAAGCTGAGGACGGGCTCATCATCGGGCTTCGATGGCTCAGCTAGTGTCACTGGATCTCAAGTCGTTCGACGCTTCCCTCCCGACAGTCATGATCTGAACGAGCAGGAGCTCGATCCGTATTTTATCAGCTTCGAGACGTCAATCAAAGAGCTGGAGAAACTTTTAGCTGGACCCATGGAGAAGGTCAATCGCCGCACGCTCAACCACCTCACCTCGCTAGCGACTGATCTTTCGGATTTGGGCGCCAAGTACAACGCTTTTGCTTTATCAGAGCCTTCTCAGACGCTTGGTGCAGCTATCGAACGCATCGGGCAAGCTACTGATACATCATATATTGCGACGGAAGAGTTGGCAGGATCTCTCGGCGCAAGTTTTGCCGAGCCTATGAGAGAGAATGCGCAATTTGCGAGCGTAGTGCGCAGTGTTCTGCAGTATCGTTTGATGAAGCGGGTACAGCAGGAGATGACGAATGATGATCTTCACAAAAAGCGCGCCCTTCTCGATCAACTCGAGCGCAGTGAGGCTGAGGCACAGAGAATTGACCAATACCTCAGCAGCTCGCAACAAATCAGTGGCAACCGACAGGTGCAAGCTCCTCGGAGGTCATCCAGTATGAGGGAGACCTCGACGCAGCACCATAGAGAGGGCAGCGGAGAGGATACAGCATCCATCGATTCCGACTTTCCTCCCACCCATGGAGACTTTTCTTCAGCGCCTTCAGCCAGAGTCGGAGCACCAGAGCACTCTAGCCACGCTCCTGCTCACAAGAAGGCTCCGAGCAGCAACTCAATCACGAACAAGATCTTTGGTCCCATTCGACATGCTATTCAGGGGGTAGCAGATGTGGATCCCGAGAGAACACGACGTGATACAATTGGCAAGACCAAGGAAAGCATTGAGCAGCTTGAGCAGGCCCAAGTTGTATCTGCTCAAGACGTGAAGGACGCAAGCTCCAGTATCCTCAAGGACCTGAAGAGATTCCAGGGCGAGAAGGAGGATGATTTGAAGCGGTACATGGTAAGTCGAAGATCAATCACAGAATCCAGTCTGCATTATACTGACAACTTCAAGCTTGCATATGCAAAGAGCCAGATTGAATGGGCACGCAAGTGCAAGGAGACATGGGAGGAAGCAAAAGCAGAGGTTGACAAGATTGACGAGTCATAGATACCCGATGATTGTCATGAGACAGACAGTTCACGAGTTGGCGTTTTATAATTCAGGTGGCAGCAAGCGTCGATATTGCGCATGACGTTACATACATACTACAATTCAGAAGGTGCATAATTCGCTTGGAATGCCTTCAAGCTACAGCACTGAGGATATGCATGCCGGCCTCGACCAAGCCGTAGATGATTTGGAGAGATCCTCTAATAAACCAAACTCATTCATCAGATTCTTTTCAGAAAAGCCGGGTGTTGATTTTCCCGCTTATCTAACGAGCAGCTGGTAGGCGAATGCGAGTGAACAGACCATCTTTGCATGCGAATACCATGACGAGTCTGTGGGCAGATATCTAAGCGATATGCGCGTGGAATCGATTCCAATTCCTGTTTGCGCAGGTGGGGGAAGTGCTTTTGAAGGAGTGATTATTTGACTAATAACTTGGTAAGAGGATTCAACGCATGTCAGCTGCCAACACGGGGGTAAAAGAAAACATGCTCAAACCCCGAACCGACCGCAAGTCGGTCTCTCCCTTTTTGGGGATCTGGTTTTCCCCGGCAGTCGGTGTGCGGGAGGGGGACGCGTACAATAGGAAATCTAAGCGGCCGGCTTCCGTTTCTCATTTGGGGTCGAGGAATCTGCTGATTGGTCGTATAGGCGAACCGCTCTGCCTTCCGACCCGCGGGCCAAGGAGTTGGAGATATATTGGATTTTCTACGTGAACGTGCCAAGAGGAAGGCGGCGCGGAGGACGTCGTCATGTGTTTGGCGATTCGGCTGTCTGGATATACTCGGAATCAATGGACAAGTCGATGAATATATGCAGTCAGACACCAAATGCAAGTTGTAAATATCATGGTTAGTAACGATAGTACGAATATTGATTCTAGGTTTACATTGAAGTATTGCAATTAATATCTGAACCTACATTTGCAAGTGGTTCAAGCTTGGCAACTTGTGTGTCTTGGGCCTAGATTCGTCCTCCCACAACGTGGCCCGGTCGCTGGGCCGAAGGCAACTACAGTACTCGCTTGTGTACCCTTACAAATTGCTCACCACACCACTCGTGCATACTATTACATTACATACCTACCCAAAGGCGGGTATTGTTGTAAACTTGCAGAGTTCCATTCGCCGATGCGATCGGTCTCGGAGCGGAGATATGCAAAGCAGCACATATTGATGCACTTTTATCAGTAATGATAGATAAGCGTTGAAAGTAGAGTCCTTGTCGAAATATGAGAAGCAAGGCCAAAATGACTGACTTACATGAACGAAGTAGGTTAGGTGTGCTTTGAAGAGTGCTACACTACTTCCCTAGTAGTATTGTAAAACGCTACCTTTGCGCCCATTGACACGTCAGGTAGCATAGCATGCCTTACCTAACTGGACATGTTTACATAATGCCTTGTGCATAATGGGTCATTTCAATAATTATGTTTTATTTTCATATTGCTTTAATCCATGGTGATTCAGGACGATTGTAATGTTTTTGACGAGATTGCGCGAATGACGACTAACCTGGTGACTAAGAATGGCCGGGAGGGTTTAATTGATGCGATTGCGCGTGTGTTTCACCGAGAGCGCCGTGATGTTTCACAGGTTGCCATTTTTACTAGCACCCCAAGAAGCATGACCAGCACCTTAAATCACTGATAATTTACAAATAAGGATACAGGGCAAAGGGAAAACTCGGGGGCTCTAGCTCTCAAAATGACAGCAAAGCTTGGACAGACGACCGGGGACATGGACATGGAAGTACGTACGTCGACGAAGAATATATTCATTGTCAGGGTTGCCAGCAGACCAGCAGACCCAGCAGGCTCCATAGCACCAGTGAGTGTCAAGCATTTTCTCGGCTTTGGGGGGGGGAGGCGTCAGGGCGTTTTGGGGCCACAGATGAGGCTCCGTGCCCCAACCAATCGCTGAGATCTATTTGGGGAACGGAGAGAAAGTGCCGACGCCCACATTGCCGCTAGTGGGATTGCGACACCAGATGCATCGCCGCTGCTGCTCACTCTCACTGCCTCTTGATCTTCGCTCTTGACTGTTTGCACGCATGCCCCAAGGTCAGCAGTCCAATGAAATCTGCAGTCCCTCTTCCGAGAGCCCGGTCAGGTTGCCTGGGGTTGGATTCTGTTCCGGTACTTTTTCATTGAAAATGGTAACATCACAATCTTGTGTGTGCCTATCGTTTTAATTCGGGTCTACATTTTTCGCCGCATTTTCCATATCAGCTGCGGTTGTTGATTCTCGAAAGCCTGCAAAGGAAAGAAGCAGCAAAAGTTACAGCAGCCAAGTCAGCCTCAACGAGCCATCGTCTACCCCGAACCAAAAATGTCTTGGGTGGATAATCGCAGAGGCTGAACAAGACTCCGCCCACAGTTGACGCTACCTGCGTACTACTCGGCACATTCACAACCTTTTAGAGTCAGAATCCTAGATCCTTCTTGAGTTGTCCGTTGCCCGACAAGTGGAGGGCAGGCAGTGCACGGTACAACGTACGTACGCACAACGCATTCACTCGCTCCATTTGCAGTGCCCTTACAATTCGATCCAATCCCCATACAATTGTCTGATCATGATGCCTATCTTTAAGCATTGAGGCCTGGGCAGCAGACAGCCGGTCACACGTCTGTATGGGAAGCGCAAAAGGGCATTGGTGCGCACCTGGCACTTGGGCCCCTGACACATCCAAACGTCTCACAGCCCTGTAACAACCCCGGGAGTTCCGCTCGGGGTCCCGGCGGCAGAGTCTGTGTTTCTCTTCATGCCTCTGGGCTTTTGCGTACACTCAAAGCCTTGGGGCTGGCTTGGGGCCTTTTTTCTGCTGCACCTTGGCCACCCCTTGGGCCCTTGGCCACCTTGGCCGAGCCATCAGCGAACCATGCTGCCGGGATGGGCAAACATGTTGACTGTTTCCGGTCGTCTGTGGGGTTTCCATCCATGGAGTCGACGTTGCTGGCCGCGCGTCAGATGCGCCAAGTCTTCCCACTCTGGTGGATTGGTCCCCACTCCCATCCGATGGAGGGGGGCAACAAGGAGGGTGTCAGCCAGCCTCAAGTCCCGCCGTTGTAACCATTCCTCGCCGTTCCTAGATGGAGATGTGCAAGTCTGCGCTTCAGTGTACGTACAAACTACAACATGAAAGAGAGAGAAAGAGCAGCATGGGCAGGCCCTGCGCTGCCGATGCAGTGCCCGTCCCATCTTCTCACTTGATCGTATCTCTTGAGACTTCCAAGCTGGCTTGGCGGGTCTCTCTTTTTTCTTCTCGATCTTTTTGCCTTCCTTACACTACTGTTACTCTGTTGCTGCTCGGCCATCCATGCGCAAAAGCTTCAAAGACCACCCCCGTGTGAAGGAACTCCTGTCCTCGCCCCGGGGCTGACGACAACGTCGACGACGGCGCAGGCTGACTACGACTGGGTTAAAAAAAAAACACATACTCGGGTGCCCATGCCCACAGCCATGCTAGTACTAGAGGATAAACTGCTTGAACCTCTTTTTATACACTCTTGTTTCGCCGCTTAACCAAAACCCCGGCCCTTTCGGTTCACATCGCTCTGCTTTTAGACTTCTAGCTGCAGCTATTTCCAAACTAAGCCCCAGGGGGGACGCGCACGAGTTTCCACCTTTACGTCTTCTAGTGCCTCAAGTGGGCTCATCGCTACACTTTCATAAAACCGAAAGGGTCTGCAGTTTACCATAATAACCTTACCCTCATCTACATGCTTCGATGTTGCTGTTATAGCATTCACTTTTTTTGTTTTCACTTTGGATACTCGATAAGGGCTTGGAGAGGGATCAACTGGGAGCTGGGAAAAGAGAAACACAAGGTTGAGGAACATTATAAGAAAAACAAGGTTCGATCAAATATGAAGTCCGCCTCAGTTGCCGCCCTAGTGGCTGGCCTATTATCGACATCGGCGGAGGCTCTCGCCATCCGGGATAACAGCAACACGGCATCTTCAGGAGTGGTTGCCATGGACGTTCAGAGGAGAAAAGTGGCCGACCCAGTAAAAAGAGACAAATTAAGAAGAAGAGGCTCTGTCGCAGCATCTTTAGAAAACGAGGTGGGTAATCTTACTGCAAGCTGCCGTTGGAGGTTTGTATAGCATTGCTAAACTCATATACAGGAAACTTTATATTTTGTCAACGCCACGATAGGAACGCCCGCTCAGTCACTACGATTACATTTGGATACCGGTAGCAGCGATCTCTGGGTCAATACTCCCAGCTCATCGCTATGTCTCGGAAAGTCAAAGCCATGTTCATATGCGGGAACTTATTCGGCCAACTCGTCATCGTCGTACGAATACGTCGGAAGCTGGTTCAATATTTCTTATGTGGACGGATCAGGAGCAAGTGGCGATTATGTGACCGATACAATAACTATTGGAAGCACGACAGTCGACGCTCTTCAATTTGGAATCGGCTACACGAGCTCGTCGGCGCAGGGTATTTTGGGTGTCGGCTATCCAGTAAACGAAGTGCAGGTTGGCAGGGCCAAGAAGGACTCCTATGACAACCTGCCTGCCAAGATGGCAACTGATGGCACCATCAACTCCAACGCTTACAGCTTGTGGCTAAACGACCTCGACGCCAGCACTGGCAGCATCTTGTTTGGTGGCGTGGACACGGAACAATATACTGGAACCTTGGAGACGCTGCCTATCCAGGCCTCGAGTGGTGTCTACTCTGAATTTTTGATCACATTGACGAGCGTTGTCCTCGATAATGTCACCATTGCCGAGGATCAGGCATTGGCGGTTCTGCTGGATTCGGGCTCATCTTTGACCTATCTTCCCGATACTTGGGTCGAGCAAATTTATACCGAAACCGGCGCTCAGTACGATTCGAACGAGGGTGCTGCTTACGTCCCTTGCTCTCTCGCCGAAGATACCAGGACATTGGACTTTACATTTACCTCGCCTACAATCAAGGTGGACATGAACGAGCTCGTCCTGGATCTTGTCACGACCAGCGGCAAGCGACCGACTTTTACCAATGGAGTCACGGCCTGTCTTTTCGGCATTGCGCCAGCCGGTTCCAGCACAAACGTTTTGGGCGACACATTTTTGCGTTCCGCCTACGTGGTCTACGACATTGACAACAATGAGATCTCGCTAGCGCAGACCAACTTTAACGCCACGGCGACCAATGTCAAGGAGATTGGCACGGGCACCAGCGCAGTACCGGATGCTGTCGCTGTTGCCAATGCGGCCACGGCCACGGCCGGAATCTCCTCGAGCACCACCAGTGCCCTGGGTCTCGACGACTCTAGTGCTGCAAGCCACGTCTTGTCTAGATCTTCGGCGGTACTGTCGCTCCTCATTGGACTGGGCGCATCAATCATTCTGTTGTAAAATGCAGAATGTATCAATCATGATGTACGGCCGGATTGTATATTTGATTTTTCTTTTTTATCTATTTGGGAGCTGCATTTCACTAGCATTGCGAGGCGTTCAGGTTATGATCACATGGTGGTGAGCATATTGGATTTGTCCAGCCATTGATGGCGAACCATGGAGAGAAATATTGCATCATGCATGAAAAGGCGCTATCTACATTGTATGCTTCTGGCACTTTGGCGGGATGAATCATTGGGGGTGGACATGTTTATTGGATACTGGCGATGGTAGAAAACAGGGGGTCTTATCCGGCTCTAGAAGTGCTGGCCATAGAGAAACACAACAAAGAATTGAAGGCGCGCATTGTCTTTGTTGGCAATGCGCCATTTCACAAACTATTGAATCCTCGACTATCTGAACAATGGTTCCATATCTGCGCACTATTACCCGGGACGGGCTGCCCACATCGGAACCTGGCGAACAACCAAAGGGTAGTATTCCGCGCTTGTAATCCATAGATTCTGAAAGAGCAGTCGGCAGAATTAGGCTTAGTCTGGGTGCCATGTGCAGGTTTCCACCACTTACACGAGGAATTGTAACCCGTGCAAAAAGAGAGAGAGACAGAGACAGAGAGTATGCAGACCCTTGGCGACCTTAATCAGCATGACAAAGGGACCCCACTCTGCCGAAACCCAGGTGTACGCATACCCATAGAAGTTACAGACACAAGCTTGCGTCGTCAACGCCGGAGGCGCCGCTTCATCTATCGGAGCTCTTTTATTACTCTAACAACCCTTGCGGGTCCGGAGAAAAGAAACTGCATGGTGGTGGTCTAATTATTTCCCCCATGAGAGGAGGGATTGAGCACAATGCACTCGTACAAAGGCTGCATATACAGTGGATAGTCAAATTCCCCTAGAAACTCAGAGTCGAGTGCTGCTGATACCAAACACCTTGCATTTCTCTCTCTCTCTTTCCCTCAGGGCAGGCAAGAAACAAGCAAGGGCCAATTTCGGGAGACGTCTCGTATTCTAACGTCGTCGTCGTCGTCATCCCAACGAAAAGCAGGAACGGACGTCGGCCTTTTATGGGGCCGACAGGATTCCCGCTGTCCACTGTTGCATGGACGCAATGGACAGAAGGGTGGAAGAGTCAGTTTTCCCATTGCGATAGTTGAACACATGAAAAAGTATTGAGATGAATACGATCTTTGTCGGGGAGATAAGGGAGCGGATCCCCCCCGTTTGGGGATGGGGCGGGAATGGCGGCAAGGTGGAAAAGTTCACGATTGTACGACGCTCTTGAGATGGGTCTGTGCGGTTATGTTTCTTGTTCGGAGAGATATAAAAAGTGCTGCAAGGTAGGTCGACTCACAAGTTGCGCTCAGTGCAAAGAATGCACTGGTCGACTGGTGTGGTGTCTGGCATTTACCAAAGTCATTTGCATTCGATCCACAAACGATGTGTACAGTAGCCCAACTTCGCGCTTATATTGTTACTGATGTCAAGTACTCTATTGAAGAACTGGTCGTCGGTGGAAAGTCATCCTATGACCATGGGAGCTCGACCAAAGGTCTCCCAAAGCCATGAGATATACAGTTAACGGTTTCCTGTTCGTCCAACTTATAGGCCGCCTTACCGGCTTGCGACGCTGCACCTGTATATGTAATCATCAGTGTTCTCTGAATCATTATTATGCTCGAGTCCTCGTACTCTTGGCTGAGTTAACATCCTGAACACACTTGACGAATTCTTACTCCTTCTCCGAGAAGCGCACTGATGGTGAGTGTCCTGCAGGAAGCAGCTTTGCCAACAGGAGGGTCTTATCACCATCTATCCCTTTACTCGTACCTGGTGATATTGAACCCTCAAACTGACAGAAAAGACCAAACAGTGGATTAGGCGATTCGAAAATGTAGAAAGTAAAACTGGTGTATCGTGTCTGGTGACTCAAAGCTGACCCGGCCATCCCATGCGTACGCGCGGTGAGGTTTGCAAAACAGTCGCTGGCACCATCATTACAATTTGCCTGAGACCTCGTACAATGCATACCTCTACCCTTGCAACATTCTAAATTCTGCTAGGCCAAAGTTCTTCATGATGTTTCGTTCCTCGCGTTCGATTTTATGTGCCAAGTGGATGCTCTCTTTCTTTCTTTCGTTCTTATCTCTTTCTCTCGCACAGTTCGAGTGTAAGCTATCCGACGCTCAGTTCCATCGCTGCTTCATAAGTTCGTCCCGCGTGATGGGAAGACCGGCACTGTAAGCACGCAATCATTATTCAATATCGAGGTCAGAAGGTGGTAGATAATAATACGTCAATTGTCACGATAGGTATGCTGTGTTTTGGTCACGATAATGCTCGAAGTTACATGTAAAATGCCTCGATTCAACAAGACGAAACAAAACAAGTCGATGTATAAGAGTCTAGGCATATACATATTCCGTGATTGTCGAAAATGAATGTCAACCTGTCAAACGATCTCTCGGATACCCGCGATGTAATTCTGTACGACTTGATCAACGTGCTTTTATTTCTAGTTCTTTTGCCAGAAAAACTGGTTTCAGAACACATGTAAGCAGTTGTGGTAGCCTCTCAACTACCTCAAATGCTTACAGGTGAAGCAAATCTGTAGCCAATGTCTGGCAATTGAGTCGAGTTGGTAAAGATTAGACATGTCATCATTCAGAGGGTTCACGGTAATTTAAATTGAGGTAAAAATCTCAGAGGGGCGGATGATCAATCTTGCATGTAAGTTTTGCCGAGACGTGCTTTAAAGCCGTAATGATATACAGCTCGTGTTCTCGCAGCGAGTCGATCGTGGTCAAGAGAGCTCAGCATATCGATTCCGCACGTTTCAATGTATCTTTTTGTTTTTCTGAATAATTCCGTGGTAAAGTAGACTAGGCAATATCAAAGGCGAGCCAAAATGGACATTTCGCAATAAATGAGGCCGTTGCATCTCTCAAGCTGCCTATAGGCCGTGGTGAACCGTACACATTAGTCCGTACAGAATTACCATTCTCCGTTCCACACATAACTGGCATTTGTCTCTCGCTTTCATAACCTGTTGAAATCCTGGTCGCTTCTTGGCCCTTGGGCCTCGACGACAAATATATCGCAATGAGCGATCTGAGATACTCGTTGACTCTGCTGAAATTGCTTTCTCGATGCTTTCTTTTCCCATGCGGTCTACGATCATCTGTAGGTCCAGGGAGAAAGCTACGATAATGCGCGCTAGTCACTTCCAGTGACGTTCCTTTGGAAGTATTCAAGGTTCCATTAGGCTGACATGCTCCGTCTCTCCAGAATCAGAGAATGTCCGAATCCACGATGAGACGGTCCTTTTGCTTCGAATAACCCACAGGCCACTTTCTGACATGAAGGCAAATTTCTTTTCGAATCGTTTGCATGGATGAGGTGAGATCGAGAAACCGGACAAGTAGTATTCCAAACCCGACGCACAAAAGTCATCTAGGGATCCCGCTTCAGCCATCTCACCATGTCGTCGCACACAACATGAGGCAAGTCATGCTCGACGTGGTTCCAAAACTGCCAGTCCTTGTACTGGCCCACGCCCTCGCTGCGCTTCATCTTTTGCTCGTACTCCTCGCGGCTCTTGACGGCGTACTTGTGCAAGGCGACGCGGTCGCGAGAGATGGGCTGGCGGACCGCGTCGTCGAGCAAGGAATTGACGGTCCGCCCGTCCTCGCCCACCGTCACTTTACCCGGGGCGAGGCGAAACACGTGCGGCGCCGCGGCGGTGTCGGCGCCGTCGTAGTCGCGGAGCCGCACGATGCTCTTGACGCGGCGGTTGTCCGAGTTCTCGCCTCCCCGCGCCTCGTCGTCGTAGACGCAGTGCGTGTAGGACCAGCGCACCGACTTTTGCCGCTTGAGCAGGCCGTTGGACGTGTGCAGCTGCCAGTTGACAGCCAGGGCGCCGACGTCGTCGCGCGCCGCCTCGAGGGACGCCAGCACGTCCAGCAGGGTCTCGCTATCGCCGCTGCCGTCGCCGAGGCTCGGCGTCGTGTCGAGAAACTCGTCAACGTCTATAAAGGCCAGCCAGGTGTGCCGGCGGCCGCTGGCCACGGCGTGCACGCGCGCGCAGTCGTCGTACATTTTCTGCCGCTGCTGCATCTCGGGCACGCGCTGGCCCTCACCTTCGCCCTCGCCCGCGCCCTGGCCGCCGTCGTAGTAGACAAAGCTCAGGGCCTCGAGCGGCACGCCAAACGTGTCGACGGCGTCGCTCAGGGGCGGGTTCGAGCCGTCGTCCAGGATGTAAAAGTGGCCCACGCCCATGTTGTGGTAGTGGTGCTGGAGGAACTCGGGAAGGTCGAGCGCCTGGTCGCGAACCGCGAGGCAGACGGCTAGGTACTCGGGGTCCTCCACGTGGTGGACTTTGCTCGTTGCTATCGGATCTTGCTCGTTGGTCTCGCCTCCTCCTCCGCCTCCTCCTCTCCACGAACCATAGGAAGACTTGAGGCCGGCCACGAGTCCCGAGCCGGCCTCCTGATTATAGTCGATGGATGATTTGCCGTAGAAAGTAAAGGCCGGTATTAGCAAGCACAGTAGTATACACATGACTAACAGGCCGCCATTTGGGCCGGATAAGGTGGTTGCCATGACATTCGATTTCGGACCTCTGACGAGGACATGTGATGCAATCTTTCACATAGCTGTAGTTGAAGAAAAGAACAATTGATCAAAAGAAAAAGGCAATGAGAAGAAAAGAAGACTTCTTCTCTGGACACAATAAAGTGAACAGGGAAGTGGCTGCGCAATGGAGGGGTGGCCCGGTGGACTAGACACAGCTGCTGACGACTACAGGACCCACCAGTCAATCTATTCGGATGTGGTCGATGGTCAGCGAATGCTCTTGTGCGAGACTGGTCAAGTAGGATGAAAGTTATTGGTGCGTATAAAGGATCGTCATACCCTACCATTTCGATCTTTTGGGAGATCCATCAGACGCTCATGCCCGAGAGTGATGGGAAGAGTACCGACCTATACGCCTCCGTCTGCTGTCGAATTTTGAGACTCTTTCACAACAGAGAGATGCTGGACAGAGGAGACTCGCTTGCAGTCATTGCGCACATCATTTCCACATCAAATTAGACAACAGGACGTCATATGCGTAGGGAAGCCCGTGGCTGGCGATTCCCAGTTGAACTTCCCCCGGGGCTTGCTCAGGGTCGGTTCCATTGCAAGCGAGGTCAGTGACCACGCGTCGTGCACACACTTAATCCAATCACTTAACCAGTCCATCTTTGCAGCATTGCAACATGACACTGACAGTGTCGCCGTGTGCGCGCTTATCGAGGGCCATCATGTGTCGCACATCTTCTGGAGACGTATTGACAAACGTTCAATTACTTCCGTGCAGGGGATTTCCTGCTTGCTCCTTTTAGCTTGAATTGAGCTAAACCTCGACCAACTGCTAGGTCAACCTCTCTAACGGCTCAGCTCAGCGGGGCTATGGCTGAAAGCAACGCGCGTTATGTGTAGAGAGAGACCTGCGACTAGGGCCATAACAGTCAGAACTAATCTACCTAGTTTCCAACTAATCAGGGCCAGTCTTTCTCGCCCAAGTTTTTGGCTGCTGTGTTGGCCAAAAAGTCGACTATAAGTTGAGTATAACTAGTCGCAGCACCTCTTTGCAACCAATCAAAATAATGCCAAGACATGATGGCCCTATGCTATAACAAAGCAAAGGTGCCAAGCATTGCCCGAACTGATCAAAGTTACACTTTTAGAAATCGTTGGTCGAGGTATCAAAGATGGGATCATTGAACAAGTTCATGTCGTAACGAAATTCCCGCGCCTTCAGACACGCGCGAATTCGGATTGTGTCCCCATCAAGGGGGTGGCTGTGTCCTGGAGCATTTCACGCATATTGTTCACATACTTTCAGGGCTAAGATAGGAGATATCAGCACTCGGTACTTCCATGATGACGTGCATGTCATCATTTGGCTTTGAAATCTGATTCATGGAATATCTTCTTCACGGGACTGTCTAGTCTCGCCTTGGGACCTTGGCGAAATCATCTCATGATGATATGCTTCCCCTGAAGCCAAAGGATGATTCTAAAAAGGCTCCTCCAAGAAAGAAGTCTCCATTTCTGTCTGAGAGTGAAGACAGAACCATCAAACTTGCTCGTTTGGTCGATGCCCATAACACCGGGCGGGTATGTGTTAAATGAAACCAAAACGCCGTGAACTCCCAAATCAATATGAAAGCAATTCAGGCTGATTTTCAAGCCTTGCCTCCACCACGAGCTTTGTGCTGGATCATGACGATCGAATAGCTGTAGTCATTCAGTCGACATGTTCAATTGAGAGGGATGGTACAAACACTTACGCAATGATGCCTCCAATGGCAACAAACACGCCCAGGACGGACTTGTCTCCTACGGATCGACCCGACGTGGCCCAGCCCAGCGCAACGATAGTACACGTCTTCAAATGACCAACCACAGTACTCGACACTGGCCCAGTCTTGGCAATGATGAAGAATTGAGAAATGTTGATCAAAGAGGCAAAAACGCCAGACTAGTAAAAGTTAGATCCTGATCGGTCATCACGCAGGACGACATAAGAAACTCACCATGAGAATCATGACCCATCGGTTGAATGGCACTTCGGACCACACGGGAAATGTATCAACAAATGGGATGACATAGAGCAGCAAGAAGGCTGAGACCGGTGCCTGATTGAAGAGAAGTTGCATGCTTGTCATCTGTAGCTTGCGGTGGTAGCTGGCGATCCAGACAGTGTACAGAGAAGATGCGAATATGCCGGCAAATGCAAATGCAACACCCAATCCCGACGTTGTCTTGACGCTGGCGTCACTAGAGGGTAGAGAGTCGTAGTAGGAGACCATGCCGACGCCAAGACAAGCTGGGATGAGGGCGAAAATCGCATTTCTGGGCAAGGTCGCCTGGTAGAGAACATAGTTCATCAATGCGACCGTGGGAGTAAGCAGAATGCGCGCAACCTGGTAAAAGGTCACACTAGAAAATGCCAACGAGAGATTCGGCAGAATGACGTTGAGAGACATGGAGATCGCAAGCGGAATGATCTCGCGAATGGTGGTTCGGCGCGGGACGAAGAAGGCGAGTTGAGGCCGGGATAGAACAAAAAGCGTCAACCACGTAATGGCAAAATGAAAGGCAGCAAAGCTGAGCTGCGCAAGCTTCAAGGAAGGATCCGAGAAGATGGCCTTGTTGGTGAAGACGATACCAATGGTTGCCAGGGTGTTGATGACCATCCAAATGACAGCTTTCGTCATGCCTCCGCTCTCCTTGTTGGGAGCCTGAGGGGACTGCATGACTTCGTCCTTTTCCAAGAGGCCCTCCTCCTCGTGTCCATCGCGTTCCTCGACGGCGGTGTGTTGTGATGCAAGGTCGTTGTCTGAACCCTCGTAGCTGCTCCGGTACTTTTCGTTGTCGTCGTGGGCGTCGGTAGCGGTGGAGGACGATACCGATGCCGGCGGGCTATTGTAAGCATGTGTTGCCATGCTGTATGACTCGTGTGAGCGGAGTGTTGGGTGACGAGTTCTGTTGTTGGTTGGCCAGCTTGGAGCGAGCAATCAAGTTTCAAGCTGGAGGCAGTTGAGAAGGATTCCCAAGGTTTTGCGACCAGGCAAACGGGGAGGGTGGGAGATGTTGTTGTTATGGGCTAGAGCATCGGGAAGACGATAAGCTGGAGAGCGAATGCAACGATGGACCAGCCCTATTGTAAAAGGGGGAAAGGGAAACGAACGGGATGCGACAATGTCAACGACAACAATGCGATTGATGATGATGATTCAGAGACAGCCAATTTGGAAATGTCGACTGTGTTTGGACAGGAAACTTGAGACTTGGCCGCCTGGAATCTGGGACGGGCGGGCGGCTGCAAAGCCCCGCTTTAGCGTGGGTTAGCTGCACAATTGGCGTAAGAGCCTACGGCAGTGGAGGGATCTTTGCCTTGGTTGGCCTTGCTAGGCCTTGTGGTGGCGCAAATTGGCGTGGGAAGTCAAACGGCAGCAGGGGCCCGAGGGGGCCGTTTAGGGCATTCCCCACTCCTACGTACCCGAACCACACTACGCCGCGAGGGGTCTGGTATAACTCAAGGTTTGCGCACATACATCACACTACATGAGGCGCGATCGCGACCTCACAGAAAGGCTGTATGATAAGCTATTGTGTGATGGGCCACGTTCAGCAGCTGCAAAGGGTACCTGCTGTATGCCGCCCTCGTCAGCTGCCACAACACAAACTTTGACTCAAAACTTACTCCCCTCTTCCCAAAGGGTTTGTTTGATTGCTTGCTTTGAGTGTGATGTCTCAGAGGAAACTCACGATCTGCAGCCGATACCAATAAATGCTTGCTCCTTTGGCTCCTGTGCCCACCGCTCGTTCCTCCCCCCGGCCCCACCACATTCCTGAAACAGATACAACCTCTCTCATTTCTCGAGGGATTCTTCTGTGTAATGCGTATAACTTTGTCTAGAGGCTCGGATATATGTTGGCGGGAGAAGTCAGCATTGTGTATCTTGTTGTGCAACCAATCTGTAAGTGTCAGCATCGATTCATTAACTGCGCATGTCATTGGTTGCACGGGTATCGCCAAGCAGTCAGCTCGGCACAGGTTGTGCTACCGTGGGGGGATCGAAAATGAAGCCCCAGGATTTCGAGGATCATTTGCTTTTCGGGGTGAGACATGACTATACAGCTGTCAATCCAACTCGGAATGTGGCTCAAGGACAGCTTTCCTTTTTGAAAACTGTCCTTTTCTTGCGAGTAAACTCAACATGTCTCACTCTCAATCAATCGTGTCTCTTTAGCTCAAGAAGTAATTGATTGATCTCGACTGCTGTCACCTGGGGTCATTGCAAAGCAAGATAGAGTATTGTTCCACAGAATCTGGGCTGAGAATGCATTACTTACCTGCACAACCCCCCATCGGCCAGGGATAATGACAGGTCTCCCGCGTGCGTGCATCTCGCCTCATCTGTATACACCGATCCATACATACCTTTCGAGGTTGATATCGAGAGGCGAACTATTTATTGTCATGTCGAAAGTACCATACTGAGCAACATGGAGTGTTCTCCAACTCTTCCGTCTTTAAGCCCTACCAGCCGGCCGTCCCCTGAACACGAGATAATCCAAGGCACGCACGGTCTTGGTGAGACAGGAACATGTGCTACGTTCCAGGCTGAACGTACATCAGCCGGCCGGCACCCTTTTGCCGTCGACTTTCCTGGCTCCTGGTGCGATTTTACAAAACTGTATTGCCCATGGCAAAAGACCTCAATGATGTCTGGTGGCTCAATTTACTGAATGACACCAAACGTGTACCCCATTTGCACATCTATGGCCAGCTGGACTCTGTGTCTGAGAATCGTGCTCTTCTGTGCACAGTGAACTGCAACATGTTTATATTGCGTAGCCTCAGCCTTTAATTGGCCAAGAAGAAGTGGTCTGGATCCCGTGATACGCACATGCCGCGTTGGACAATATCATAAACTCTATCCATTGCCTCCCACGTGCGGTAATCACTCTGAACGATAACACTCCGAAACGCGATTAGCCGAGTATACTCATGCCATGATACCGTCCCGCTATTATTGCTATTCCCAAGGTATCCATATTACTGTATACTCAGATACACTTTGTGCATACTACTGCTAACAAACTCCCCATCTCCACCAAGTGCTTCGTTAGACCATTGGGGCTCGGAACCATTGATATTACAACCATAGTGCAGCCTCTCATTGCGTAGGATGGCTCGAGGGTGTAAAGTACTGCTCAGTCTAGCAAGACATGCAGCGTCTTTGGCCACACGAAAAGAAATATATAATGCTAAGCAATAAAGTAAGCTGGATTTGAGGCGTAGGCTTGCGTATGTAGGTTCGGAGGCTTACGTGATAGCGATACGAAGATAGTGGCGCTGAAACCTCTCTTTTCTTTCTAATGGTAGCGGAGGGGTAAGAAGACAAAGATGGAAGTATACTATAGGGCCCAGCTGCCGTAGTCTGGTTGTTTGGCTGCTCAGACCCCTGTTCCGATCAATAAGATACCAAGCAAGTCAGCCGAGCTCACGACCGTCGCATACGCCCCGGATTCGAGGCCCCATCCGCCGGCCGACTTGGCGGGCGACCGACGTTCCGTGCAAGAAATCTGGACACCTATCACACTTTGCAGGGCTGGCAGGGTACATCACGTACATATGCATAATGCTGCAATTCCTCTGCTATGCCAAATACGCCAAGCTGCCTTGACCAAACTACGAATGACGTTCATATATTATCATTTGACAATATAAGCAATCAAATGTAATTAGGATTTCTACCCTGCTGATCTGAATGGTCAAGTTCCAAGTTGATTCCTATTCGCAGGGGCTTTTCCTGTCATTCCAAAAATGTAGGTGGCTTGATTTGTGCCTGGGTGCGTTCCTAGCGGCCGCGCGCATCTTTTTTTGTTTAATTTGGGCGCCTTCGATGTTGTTGGTACAATAACTTTTTCTACATACCTTGCTTTTCCTTCTATTTTTCTTTTCACCTTGTAGAATCGCCATTCCTAGAGAAAAAACAAACAACATTGCCCATATCAACTGACCTAGGGCTGGGGACGGGGTGGCTAAAGTGTACTTTACTTTTGAGGCATTCGTCTATTAGTACCCAGCTGCGCGGATCGATTTCAGGCCCCAGACGCACCGTCGCCAGTTTGTCCCGCGATTGCCCAGCGCTCTGGTGAGCTAATAACTCTAGCTCTGCACGGCTATTTTTGCTTGCTAACACCAACTACCCAAGTACCACCTACTTTTGACTCTTTCTCAGCTCAGCCGCTGCACACATCATTCCCCTTTGGTGGTTGAACTGATTCAGACCTAGTCCGTCAGACTTCAAGTGAGACCGAAGGGCGAAAAGAAAAGAAAAAGACTTAATCGCCTAGCACAGGGAAGAAGAGGGAACGCGGGCGCTTCCTGCGCATCGTCTGTCATAAGCTCAAGGAACCCACCTTTAGAATCAGACGTCACATCCAAATAAGACAGACATCCGCCTCATACGCCAATCCCTACCCTTCTTTCACTTGCGTTGTCGTCGGACCCTGCGCCGTGCATCAGATCAATCCAAGACAGCGACATCTGCCACTCATTCGAGGGTTGACGACTGAGAATACGCTCGTTTCCTGACTTTCGGACCCGATTGGAGGAAACCATCAGCCAAGGGATCCCTTCCGGTCATTCTTTTGATGAAATTTCCCGCCCGCCCTGGGCAGAAACATTGACCTCTTGTAATAATCGCTCTGCGCTCGCTCACTACCTACTTTGAGAGAACACACTTCTCGCCCCTCTTTCGACACTTGGTCATTGAGCTAGTCCAAAACAACAGCAACCAAAAAACGTATCAAGATTTCGGTGCACACGGCTGGACAAGATGACCGCCAGCCATCATAACAACACCAATGGCCACCATCCTGGTAAGTCACAGCATCACACCCAATCTCCAGGCCACAATCGCTGACACAGCTTGCCATTCCCACCACAGCCGTCGCCAACGGAAATGGATACAATTACGGCAACGGAGATGTCTGGCAGGATGCACCGGTGCTGACAGGCACTACCAAGTTTGAGCCGCTGCCCGATGTCAAGAACATCATGATCACGGGCGGCGCTGGCTTCATGTGAGTGAGGCTAAGAATTCTCTCGGGGGAAGGCACCCCCCCATTTCTGAGATCGGGCGACTAATCAGTGTATTCGAGCTATGCAGCGCTTGCTGGCTGGTCCGGCATTTGACTTTGACCTACCCACACGCGTACAACATTGTGTCTTTTGACAAGCTGGACTATTGCTCGTCCCTGAACAATACGCGCATGCTCAACAACAAGCGCAACTTCACCTTCTATCATGGTGACATTACAAAACCAGAGGAGGTCCTCGACTGCATGGAGCGCCACAACATTGACACCATTTTTCACTTTGCAGCGCAGTCCCACGTCGATTTGAGTTTCGGCAACTCCTATGGCTTCACCCACACCAATGTCTATGGAACGCATGTCATGCTGGAGAGTGCCAAGAAGCTTGGTATCAGGAGATTCATTCACATCTCCACAGATGAGGTCTATGGAGAGGTCAAGGACGACGATGACGACCTGCTGGAGACCAGCATTCTGGCTCCAACCAATCCCTATGCTGCAAGCAAGGCTGCTGCTGAAATGCTTGTAAACTCGTACATGAAGAGCTTCAAGCTGCCAGTCATTATTGTGCGAAGCAACAACGTGTACGGCCCCCATCAATTTCCAGAGAGTAAGTTGCAGGCCAAACCACTGCCCTTCATGCGCAGCTCACTGATATCGAACCACTAGAAATCATTCCAAAGTTTACTGCGCTTCTCAACCGTGGACAGCCTGTTGTTCTGCACGGTGACGGAAGCCCTACACGCAGATATCTCTTTGCCGGAGACGCGGCAGACGCCTTTGACACGATCCTGCACAAGGGTACACTCGGTCATATTTACAATGTTGGATCGTATGACGAAATTTCCAACATGGACTTGTGCGTCAAGCTGCTCAAGGAGATGGGCCTCCCGAATAACAGCAAGGCCGACTTTGACAAGTGGGTCAAGTACACACATGACAGACCCTTCAACGACCACCGTTACGCCGTCGACGGAACCAAGCTCCGTAAATTGGGCTGGGACCAGAAGACACCCTTCGAGGCTGGCCTCAAGATCACAGTCAACTGGTACAGACTGTATGGAGAGAAGTGGTGGGGCGACATTAGCAATGTGCTCAGCCCGTTCCCAGTCGTCAAGACAAATGGCGACATTAGTACAGTCGAAAAGGATGACAACGCTGAGATCTCGGAACACCCGCATGTCAAGAAGCGAAAGGTTAGTGAGACCAACGGGACGCTTGGTGCTGTCGCCGCTTGAGCCAATCTCGAAGACTGTGTACGAATATAATGACAATACTTGCTTGATCAAGGAGTTATGGGAGTCGACACCAATGCACAAGGGCCACCATTTGGGGGGATCAGTCTAGACTGCTTTGTACCATGAAAATTACGCTAGAGGCGTCAAAATTTGAACAATACAAACGGAGCGACATCTTTTCGAGCGCATAATTGCTAATTGTGAAGGGCGCTGCTCATGTGAAGTAAAAGTGATGCGCGCCAACTGTATAGCTAGAACTCGTCAAGCATGTCTGGGGCATTGCTCGAGCCACCAAGAGTCTTCTTTTTTTGCAAAATCAAAAAGTGCAGAAAAGCCAAACATGGACGAAGTAATCGCGTGTACAATAGCAAAGGTGGTCGCGACATTTACCCACGTGCGCCCTTCATCCTGCACGCCCTGGGCGCATGCAGCCTACCATTGAGTCAATTTGGGTTGGCTCACTCACATATTCCTAATTGGGAGGAAGCAAACATTTATCTGCCTGGGACCATGCAAAATCGCTTAGTCACCCCATGTCTCCTGCATCGTTTATCATGAAATTAGTGATATGATGGTCAACTAAGCCACGGTTGGCTCTCGCTCCGAAGTCCGTAGGACTATATGCAGGAGGGCGGCCAAGTTGAACACCGGGCTTTCTTTGTCCTAATCCTTTCGTATCTGGCTCCAAACAAATTGGGAGACTTTGTCGGTTTTCTTGATAGCGGTCAAGTCAATGTTAACAAGCTAGCAATCTAAAATGCCTGCCACCTAGTTTATACGATACGAAAAAAACAAATCAAGATAATCTTGCGAGGCATCTTGCTTCGTCGTACATGTAGCCTAGCCCAGTCCGTGTCACAGCCTGGTCGTACACCCAAAGTCGGAGCTCGGGAGGGTTGCTGGTGAATCTGGGACCCTGGAAAACCGTTCAAGCCAACCACTGGCAACCCCGGCGCAGGACCCAGCCAGTACATTAGCGAGTTTGGTGGAGAATCTCGCTGGAGATGTGCTCCCCGCAGCTGAGCCGGGGAGTCGGCCAAGTTGCACGGGTCAGCCTGGAGGGCAGCGTCTGATAGGGCACCTGCAGCCTGTGCCCCAGGGCGTCACCGTGCCATCCCTGGAAGGATCTGGGCTTGCTTGCTGGGTTATGGTTGCTGACAGCCAACTGGGGCACGGAACGGCCTCGAACGAATCAATGTGTGAACCAACTTCCCCAAACCTTCTTTCACTTGCCAAAGGGCCTCGAGCTCCCATTATCTTGACTCACACCCACCTTCTTTTTCCCTTTGCTCACACATCCATCTGTCTGTCTGATATGTGCCTGGTCGTTTCGTAGAAGCTGATACGGCCGTGTACTCTTCTGGCAGCTCATTCCATCACACGCCCAGTCTAGGCACACGGACGTAGGCAGCAAAGTTGGCGCCTCGTTCACACTTGTGTTTCTCGATCCGCCCCCATTTCAACGCCAACATATCGTATGCGACACACTCCGTCAGATTGCGAGACAAACAACTTTACAACTCACCTAGGTCAGACACGAATTGGCAGGGTATAGATGAAGTAACTACCCACCAACATCTGCAACCATCTAGACATATAAAGTTATTCGTGTCTATAAGCCAGTACACAGCGCCAGGTGAAGGGTGTCTTTTTCTCGATAACACAAACATTTCTCACACCAGAAAGTGACCATGAACATTGGCTTGGACTACAACAGCAACACTTCTTTATAATACGGACTATTTCGACAGCCAGCCAAACACGTGTTTTCGAAGGCATACACTTTCAAAGGACCAGAAGAGAAGAGAAAAAAAAAAAGAGTGAAAAGATAGCTGTGCAGTAATGGAATCCAGCGCCCACATGGAATGCGCCTTGCCAGGGGGCGAACACAAGCCGACTTTGGACGTGCCCGTTGATGACGAGATGTCGATTGGCGATCAGTCGAGCGAGCAGCAGAGCACGGACGATGCTAGCCCTATGCTAACCGACCTTGAACTCGAAGAGGGTCCCAAGACCACACGCGGGTACCATCATGATGATACGACGTCCCTATATGCGCGCAGCCATTTTCCTGCATCGGTTTTAGACCATGGGTTCCATAGAAGATTTGACGATTATACTACCCTGTAAGTTAAATATGTTATTGTCCCGGCTTGGCACTTTCCCACTGCTAATGCGACTTGCCACAAAGTAATTCAAATCGCTCCATTGCCCCTGCAGAGGTGGAATATGTATGGGAAAATGGGAGACGATATACCGGATCTTACTTTATGCCAAACGATGAAGAGGAACAAACGCGCCTCCTGTTGGTCAATGAGTGCTACAAGAGCGCTTTCGGGGACGTGCCGACGACTGTGGATTTGGAGGATCCGACATCCATCCTGGATATTGGTACCGGAACCGGGGAATGGGCCATGGACATGGCCGATCGTTTCCCCGACTGCGAAGTTACTGGTACTGATATAGCAGACATTTTTCCCAAGTATGCCGGCCAGAACATCTTTTGGGAAATTGACAATGCCGAGCTGGAGTGGCTGCGTCCTCCCGACTCCTTTGACCTCGTCCACCTTCGCAACATGGATGGCGCCTTCAAGGATTGGCCTTTTGTGTACGAACAAGCATTCAAGGTCTGCAAACCCGGGGGCTGGATCGAGGTCATGGATTACGATCTGTGGCATTCGGAGAACTATCTCGCCAATGTCCCTCCAGAGTCGGGTGTTCATCGTTGCGCAAAGGATTGGAAAGAGGCCGCCATGGAGTCGGGGTACACGATCGAGAATTCTCACCTCAAGTCAGAATTACTTGACGCTGCTGGTTTTGTGGATATTGAGGTGATAGAGACTGACATGCCAATCAATCCGAAGCAAATGTCCTCTGGCCACTTGCTCATGAAAGCGATATTGGATGGCCTCGAAGCGCACGCTCTGAGACTTCTCACCTCCAGGAAAGGTTACACGGCCGAGGAGCTTCGGTGGGAGATCAAGGAATTTCGCAAGGTGTTCACCAACATTGCTTTGGACAGCGAAAAGTCCAGGACATTCAATATGAGAATGAAGGTCATGAAGGGGAGAAAGCCGTTGGACGGGGAGCGACCTGTCTCCGTGGACAATGCGCACGAAACTATGGACATCGAAACGCAAGGCCCAGCTGTAGGAGAAGACCTACCCGCATTCGCTGCTGCAGGCAACGCGAATACACTGGCCCCGGTATAGAGTTGCAACAGACATATTCCTCTACGCGCAACTTTAAGGCAGTGAGCATATTCGCTGAACAACCCAAGTCAATACAGCAGGAGATGGAGACATCCGCGATGACTTTAGTCTCAACACACCGAACCTTGGAAGCACGAAAGGCGAATACTGGTAAACAAAACACCGAGCTCTGTAGCCCACAAGGTCAACTCAACAACGGTACTGCGCTTCAAGAGCTCGTTGCAACAATTTCATTAAATCATCAAGTTCAAGAAATCACGACAGATACGAGTTACTTCCCCAAGAATCAAGGCAAAGACAAGATCAGAGCACATCAATGAGACATGATACAGATAGAATGTAGGGCCGACCGGTTTGTTGATTGCTGGCAGCTTAGTGAACAGGGTCGGCCATTTATGTGTGGGCGGAGAATTGTTGCTGGAAGATTTCTCGCGGATCGGAAAAGAGATGTGTAATTTGTATGAATTTATCAAATGGGGAGGGGGGTCTTTTGCTTATTTAGCGACCGCGATATCCTCTTTTCTTGGATCATATATGATCAATCTGATTCCTCACTCTAATTTTAGGATATTTCATAAATTCAACAGTCTGCTCAATCATTTTCAAGCTTCATGAGTAATTGTCTGGATTTTCCTAGATCTGATCGCAGTCGTTCCAGACTTTTATCTTCTTATTTTATGTATTCGCCCGCAATGGTCCCAGAGATGTCAAATATGTATTCCTTGCAGCTTAAAGGACCTGCTACGCTAGGCAAGGTACTTGGGTTACATGTCTCCCCCGACGTCATGGGTCACATCTCGGTATCTGCATAAGCCCCGCTTATCTGCGCTGGCGGTCCCAACTACCTGTCAAGCCTGTGCTCTAATCGGTACAATACCTACTCCAAGCCCAACAGCTAGGTTAGGAAATAGCAGCGTGCAACTTCGACAGCTCAAACCTTCTACTCGCCAGCCTCCCCCCCAAGCTGCCCCCAGCGCGTGCTGTCGTGACGACGACCGACGGGACTTGACAACAAACTGCAGGCCGATATGCTCAGTTGAAAGAGAACAAGGAAATCATGGCTTTCGACGGCACCGACGGCTTTTCGGCTGTCACCAATGGCGTCGCTGGCCTGTCGCTCGACGATGGTGCCGGCGGCGGTCTACCCATCTTCGACATTGAGCCGGTGCAGTTGCAGTTCAGCATCGCCGCCGACTTTGTAGCCGCCCAAGTTGCCAACAACGTCCTGGTGCTGGCCCTGTCCAACGGTCGCATCTTGCGCATCGACCTCAACCGACCCGAAGACATCGACGACATTGACCTCCCCAAGCGCCCGTCCGAGGTCGGGGTCATACGCCACATGTTCCTCGACCCGACAGCTTCGCATCTGCTCATTTGCACCAGCCTCGGAGAGAACTACTATTTACACTCGCAGAGCAGGCAGCCCCGACCCTTAACTCGCTTGCGCGGCGTCACAATTGAGAGTGTTGCCTGGAATCCTAGCTTGCCAACCGCTTCAACGAGGGAAATCTTACTCGGCGCCAGTGACGGGAACATTTACGAAACATTTATTGAGAGCACAAACGAGTTCTACAGGAAGGAGGAAAAGTATCTCAAGGTACTGCAAAAGCTGCCCGATGGCCCGGTCACCGGACTATGGGTCGATAACCTCGGTGGAAGGTCAGACATGAGAAGGGTGCTCATAAGCACTCAGAGCCGCCTCTTTCACCTGGTTGGCAAGGTCGGCCGAAGTCATAACGAGGGTAGCGGCTCGATTTACACCAAGCTTTTCGATTCCGAACAGCCCACCATTCACGAATTATCCAGGGTCTCTGGGTCTGCGCCGTCTACATTGGCCGTGTCTCCCGACTCGCCCAGCGCAAACGCTTACGATGACGTGTCAATCGAAAGGGCCTTTGCATGGCTTTCGTCACATGGTGTCTACCATGGCAAGCTGCTGTCCGCACCAACGACCTCGGATCTGGGCTCAAAGATTTATGCCGAGTCAAAGTTGCTGCCTAGGGCCCAGATAGTGACGCCGGACACCTCTGGTCGGAAGAAGACGTCAGCTGACTTCGTTGATGCCACCATATTAACGCAGTGGCACGTAGTCAATCTAGTTGGCGGAAGGGTCGTCGCTGCCAACCGTCTGACGGGCGCCGTGATTTATGATCAAGTCATCCTAGAGCCGGGGCAAAAAGCGCTGGGTCTTTATGTGGACCAGCAGAAGAATACGTTCTGGCTATTCACACCTCAAGAGATCTTTGAAATCGTCGTTCGGGATGAGGACAGGGATATCTGGCGGATAATGCTTGAGAGTCAGCAATTCGACCAAGCTTTGCAATATGCGCACACGGCTTCGCAGAAAGATGCCATTGCCATGGCTTCTGGAGATTATCTCATCTCTAAAGGGCAATTCGTCGAAGCTGCCGGTGTGTATGGCAAGAGCAGTAAATCGTTTGAAGAGGTTTCGCTTACATTCATCGACCACAACCAAAATGATGCGCTTCGAAAATATTTGTTGACAAAGTTGACAACATACAAGAAAGCCCAGATCATGCAGAGGATGATGATTGCCACGTGGCTCGTTGAAATCTTCATGGCCAAACTCAACTCGTTGGAGGACACGATCAAGACTGAAGCCGAGCTAGTGGAGAATCTCAACACGGATCAGTCAAAGGAACAACTGAGCACGATTCGCGAAGAGTTTCAGAGCTTTGTCAACAAGCACAAGTCAGATCTGGACCGCAAAACTATATACGATGTTATCAGCAGCCATGCGCGCGAAGAAGAGCTACTCTTCTTTGCCAACGCCACAAACGACTATAATTATGTGCTCTCCTATTGGGTACAAAGAGAAAGGTGGACGGAAGCGTTGAATGTGCTCAAGAAACAGACAGACCCCGAGGTTTTCTATCGGTATAGCAGTGTGCTCATGACGCACGTTGCACCCGAACTCGTCGAGATCATGATGAGACACCCGACCCTCAAGCCACGGAACATCATCCCGGCTCTTTTGGACTACGATCGCACCTTTTCAGGTTCGCTTCTACAGAACCAAGCAGTTCGATATTTGCAATATGTCATCAACCAGCTTAATTCTACCGATGCTGCGGTTCACAACACCTTGGTGTCTATATATGCCGCGCACCCAAACAAGGATGAATCAGGCCTCCTCAGCTACCTCGAGTCCGAAGGCGATGAGCCCCGGTTCGATCCCGACTTTGCGTTGCGGCTGTGTATACAGAATAAGCGGACACTGGCCTGTGTTCATATCTACACCAACATGGGACAATATGTACAGGCTGTGGATCTTGCCCTGTCTCACAACGAAACAGAGTACGCCGCCATTATTGCTGACCGACCCATGAATAACCCGGCGCTTCGCAAGAAGCTCTGGCTTGCGGTAGCGAAGAAGGTCATTTCGCAATCCAATGGCATCAAGACGGCGATTGACTTCTTGAAGAGATGCGACCTACTCAAAATTGAGGACTTGATCCCATTCTTTCCAGACTTTGTCGTGATAGATGATTTCAAAGATGAGATCTGCAATGCGCTTGAAGATTACAGTCGTAACATTGATGGACTCAAGCAGGAAATGGATGAGAGCTCTCAGACAGCTGCAAATATCAAGATCGACATTGCGGCTCTTGATCATCGTTACGCCATTGTTGAGCCGGGTGAGAAGTGCTACGTCTGCACCCTGCCCTTGTTGAGTAGACAATTCTTTGTCTTTCCCTGCCAACACGCCTTCCACTCGGACTGTTTAGGAAAAGAGGTTCTCAAACAGGCGGGCGTGGGCAAAAGTAAGAGGATAAAAGAGTGTCAGGTACAAATCAGCAAGGGTCTCGTCAGTGGTTCCAAGAAGGATGCCATGGTCGCCGAGTTGGACGCACTTGTCGCTTCAGCATGGTAAGTACAAACCTCGAGAGATACAGGGCGAAACACTAACAATTCGTTCAGTATACTATGCAGCGACTATGCGATCAAGCGCATCGACGAGCCGTTCATCACCATAGACGATGACAAGAACGAGTGGGCATTGTAGGGCACATAGTCCTCGGCTATGACAACCCAGTCAGTCCACTGTGACATGGCCTACAGTCTCTGAGCGATCATTCTGCGCATTCACCTCAATGCGGGAATCATGTGTACTTATCCAAAGTAGTGATAGCGCGGGCGTTTGATACCCAGAAACAAGTCATTTGAAACATGTAATTCTAGAAAAGCTCGCGTGTTTGGTACATATGAGACTCTTGGTGCGCGCTCACGTGTCTTGGAGCACGTTGCGAATAGATGTCTTGCGATTTTGCACCACATAACTTTTCTGCCTTGGGTTTAAGCTAGAGCACTTGGCACTTCCAAGATAACATACATGTGTATATTATCAGTAAAACGTGTGAAGTTGCCAGAATAGCCGAAGTGTTAGAAATCTTAGAGCTTTGACGGGATTTCCCCTCATTGGTTTTCCTACGCAAATGCTGCACGATATCATTACGCCAAGCCTTGATAGAAGCGTCTATCATGGTATATAATAGAATTGTATATTATAATTTATGGCGAATACTACAGAAACCAAATGGCTGGTCAGACGATAATGGAGCAGATTGCTCGCAGCTATGTTGTTGGATCGACACTCTTGGACAGGTCGACAAGTGATTCCTATGCCTCTTATACTTGTTCCTCGTATCGAGTTACTTGACGTCAAAAAGAAGATGCGAAAGTGGTATAACCTCATGACCCGGCTGATATGCGAATAGTGTACAGAGTGACCAAGACATAATCTTCTGGAGGCAGGTTCTAACGTGTAACACACACTGGCACACGCACACATAGGCTCGACATGAATCTCCCTCTTGATTGGCAAGCAGAAGAAAATGGCCAAACCTCTTTTTGCTCTCTTGTCAAAGTCATGGTGTTTGTGGGGGGTGGATCATCACCAACATTCGTCTCAGGCCCATCTTGTAGACGTCCCTGGAAGATCTCTGGATGCTGCCATCTCCCCCCTTCCATCCGTCATCTCGCACACGACGTCCGCATCGGCTGTCAAACCTGTCCATCTAGGCGCCGTTTGCCCGCGGCCGTTTCGCGAAAAGGGGCCCCGCATCGGAGGTCCGGCCACCTGCCCGAAGACGGGACCCTTTCCTCGACAGCCCACCCGCGCCGCGTTGCTCTTCTTCTTGTCCCGGCAAACCCCCTTTGGCTCTGGCGGGATTCTGGCAACTGTTACGACAAAGCTCCCTCCTCATTCCCCCAAGGCGACATCGGCCTGTTGCTCTGCCTCGGCACGCCCTCGTTGCCCGCAGCCGGCAGCTGGACCCTCGAACTGTGTTCTTGCGCTGGAGCCTACGCCGAGAACGTTGACCCGCGCGTTTACGGTCGCGACCATCTGGGAGGAACCGGCCGGCGGGGCTTCCGCCAGTCCCCCGTTTCGGTGGGCAGAAGGAGAGGGCTGCCCCGAGATCATCAAGTATTGCAACGAGGTTGGTATCATCGTTGAGGCGGCTTGCTTCTTGAAAGACTCTAACAAGGGGTTCTTTCATGATTTCGTGAACGTCTTTTCGAGTTGCTGACTGACACGTCAACTCTCATCATGGTCTCACAATATATGTTGAGCTCTTGGTCATCATTAATGTTTTCTAGTCAGTATTTCAGTTAATCAGAACATGCACGAAGCTTGAGGACGTCAGTCCACACTGGGTTCATGACTTTCCTTCCTCGGGCATAGAGAAGAACATGGGAACCAAGAGCAAGAAGAAGCAAGTTGACAAGTTTCGATCAAAGCACATGACAACTATACTCAAGATAGACATACCGTCAAAAGCCAGCACAAGGGGGCTTCTTTGATTAATTCTGACACAAGAAGCAAAAAAAAAGATCCCCATCAGAACATGAGACACTTGTAGCATGCAAGGAATATACGCACATCTTGTCTTGGTGATGATCTTCGTTTGCTTTCTTTGGCATAAATCACATGCAGCTGCGAGTTTATCTCATGCGAATACCCTTTCGAGTATTGTGAGCCGGTCGACTTAAGCTTAATCTTGTCCCCGGGGCCGATGCGATGCAGGGTTTTGAGAGATCCGAGGCCTAGAGTGTGCTGCTACTTGTAGCTTCTTCAAAGTAGTATATGACCACTATGTGTTAGCTTTTGATGCATCTTAGCATACTGGCCAGCATGATTGAGAGCGGGTTTATTTAGTTACCATTCTGCTATTAAACAAGCCAGTAGCAAGAATTGCTGAAGCATCTCAAAATGGATCGTCCTTCTTTCTCTGCTCTACAGTCGAATGCGTGTGCGTGCGGCAGATGGTTTAGATGAGCTGGGTCGTTTCACGCGACGTCACTGGCTGACGACATGCCATGTTCTAGCCAAGGCGCCCTAATAATGCCTAGAACACCACGGGGAGTTTGGCTCCAATTCGAAGACAAGAATAGCTGATACCTAGAAGATAAATATAGGTTTTTTTTTTTTTTTTTTTTTTTTTTTTAATTTTTTTTTTTGGTTTTTGGTTTTTTTTTTTGGCCGTTCTCCAGGAGTTTTAAGCTGCCCGCCTGCGTGAGCTTTGACATTCTGGTCGATTTCCCACCTTTCTGGGAACGTGCCGAACTGTTTTGTAGGCAAGTGACAGCTCGCTAATGTGCTGGTAATCAATAGCGGTAGATAGACTTTTCAGGTACCATCCGGTAGCCGATCCCGCAGTATGACCGGCACTGACAGCGGCGTCAAACTGAAAAATCAAGACACACTGCATGTGCTGGGCAAACCTTCTCTTGCAAATAATGGATTCTCCAGTCCTCTGGATTCCTTTGATTGGTCATGTGTGTTCGCTTTCGCTTTCCGGCTCGCAGTAGGGAGGAGACTGAGGAGGGCATAGGAATTCAACATCGGCCGAGTGAGAGTTCAGAGACCTTGGCCCAACAGACAGACAGAGAGATCACAGCGGGCACAATAAGCAGGCTGAGTGATTCGTATGTAGGTCCAGAGTTTAGTCGGGCTGTCGGTAGGTACCTGATGATAAGCGGGCATATCGCATCACGTATTGTGCTGTTTCAGATTCTCCATACCCTGGTCACTCTATCGTCTGACCTTTTGATTGGCCTGGCATGATTCCGAGAGCACCCCTTCATGGCAGCGACGGGACCGGGAATCGTCACAATCCTGAGCTACCTGCACCTACCATCCCATATTTGTCCCTGGTCGTGATCGTCGTCTCCATGCATGGCGCACTCCAACAAAATGTATGCAGCAAGTATCATGGTACTGTAGTATGCAAGACCTACAGGCCACTACTGCCTGTCCATGATCACTGACTGGCAGAATGCTAAATGACTACAGTTTTAGTATAATCAGCATATGGAATCAAGTTTCCTTTTTCTCAACATCTGCCAATCATGTTTGTCTTGTGCGGCACTTCACGTAGATGGCTCGTTCCTGGCATGGAACATTGCACGCGCGGTTGCTCTACCTTATACCAAGGGCTACTCGCCTGTTGGCTAGCAACGTCCCTTGGGTTCCGCTTTCAAATAAGGGGACCTGTCAATTGAAGAGCGTCAAAATTGATGCCGAGCTGTGCTCATTCGTCCGCCGCGGTATTCGTGACCCTCGTGTTCCTTGAATATTACACGACCTCGGCGTTTCAACGGGCACCTAATCCGGATTCACCAATTTATTCGCTTCATTGGCCAAGTGCCCGGGCATAAGTGACGTCTCTTCCGCCTGGAGTTGGAGAGATGTTGCACTGCATTATCAGGCGAGGACTAAGCAGGTCGAAGCAGAGCGGTACTCTGGCTGTGGATGAGTAGGCTTGGTTTGGGATCCATATTCCGGCAACCCATATAAATGATTGCCCTGGACGGCATCGCACATTCTGCACGTCTTCGAGAATGTTTTATACTGCCGAATCCAATCTAGTGCACCCAGACGATGTGACTTTGAGACCGCCCAAATGGGCATAATAGAATGTGCCTCGTCGTTTATGTGAAGCCGTGTATCGCCTGGCGACTCCACTTCAGGTCAATGCTATTTGGAGTGAGCGCCGTGTAGAATCAAAAATAGCTCCCGCGTTCGGGCCATGAGTTAATTCCTGGAACGAGGAGACTAGACGACTCCGTGTATAGATGATCTTTGTCCGGGGGGCACTTTGTTGGAAAGTACTTGTTAAGAGCTGGGCTTTTGTTCGCATCTTGGGACTCTGTTGCGTCTGTCTGTGCGAACTAGTATGTACGTAGATGCGATCGTGCTCAACTCTATGCAGTGATCCACAGGATCTGCTCCCGTTGGCGTAACTGTTTGGTGGGCGGCAAGGGAGGGAATCTTGGGGGGCTTCGGTTTGGCCATGAACTGGTCTGCGCCATGCGCTACCACTCCAATACCGATCGGACAGTTCTTGGTTCACGGTACCAGGTAGTTTCGGATGACTAGCGTACCTATGGTAGTGATGAACGTGATGACTAGGGCCTCCAGTAGCTTGTCTTGTAGCATGGGACGTGACTGGATGTTGACAAGTAGCCCGTAGTACTGTGTAGTAGTGGCAGTAACGGCATGTTCTTGCTGATACTCTGTTAGGTGGAAAAAGTGTCCAACACCGAATTTGCGCAGCCCGCTGATGTTGGAGAAGCTCTGGACGAGAGAGACAAGAGTGTAGCTGAATAGGGCATACAAACTCATACCGACGGGCACATGGCGAGGGCGAATGCCGTGACATTGAACCATGACACAACCGGAGGAGTTCCAGGCCCCTAGTCGAGATCTCCCACTTTACTCTCTACAGTTGTGACAGAAGCCATTTACGGAGGATGCATGTCATCAGCTCTTGACGTGGCTTTTCATGCGTTCTTTGTAATCGGTCTCATGATTGTGTAGGAGAATGGCCCTCGAGACAGGCGCAGCACTGGACGAACAAACAGTCTTTGGTACCTGCAGCTGAGGGGAAGGGGGCCATAGGACTGTCGGATATATGGATAGTGGACCTTGCCTTGTAAAACCTAGGGTAGGTCATAAGGTTATCAACCACCATATAGGGTTTGTTTGCTTGCTCAATTGCATAGTGAATTGACAGAATTGGGTGTATCCGAAGAGTATTGAAGTCCGGCGTAGACGTGGAAGAATCTTACTGATATGTACAGTCGCAGCATGAATCTTTAATGATAGGGATTGTACTAGAGGAAAGTACTGCTTCACGAAGCAGGGGCATTTCTTCACAGGCACCAGCCAGCAACTGAATGTGGGAAGCGACTTCGGTCATTGTGAACTGTGCTTCATGATCCTCAACCCCGTATCACGAATGCGGACAGTTAATCAATTTGACAGGTCAATGTCATCGTCTGAGATGGCGATCCTCTCGAGTGTCTTTTTTCGCGTACAAATATGTACATGCACAAGATAAACGCGGAAGAAAACACAAAAATTTGTTTGCCTGCTTTACCTACAGTGACTGACTACTTTGATACAATTGTGTGTTGGCGACATATATCGGGAAAGAAAGAATAGATGTATCAATCCAAGGGGTTATGATTGACTTGCCTTTCAGGTCTGTTATGACCTTTGTATAATAGAAAAGACACGCAGGTACGTACAATCTTCATTTATTGTCGTTCTGTCTTGTGGTAGGCTTCAACTACAGGCTACATGCATCGCAGATACATTCACTTTGTAGCTGTCAAGGTACGCGGAGGCACGTCAATGGGAACATGAACCGTGCTTCCAGTCTGGCCTACCGGACTTGCATACACCAGTTATAAAGATGACGGATCAGCTGTGTGGCCCCTCTCTTCTCCCCTGAATCGAGAAAGCATCGTGTTTCACCTTTTCCCCAAACTGCCGCTATTCTGTTCTAGTAGTCGGGTGTCACCGTACGTCCAAACGCCTCACTCCAGTCATTTAGGGTCTCTTGGTCTGTGACTGGTCAACGGCGCGAAATTCTTCTCGAGTACTGCTGGAGCTGCTGCGCCGAGCCCAGTTGGACGTCAGACCACCCCTCATCTAGACACTACAGAACATACTCTGCCCTAGGTACTAGTTGTGGGCCAGGTACTGTACTGTAACTCTCAAGTGCTGGAGTACATTTTGCTGTGCGCAGCGCCATTCCCCCAAGTTCCGGAGGTACCTACACTACCTACCTGCCAGCTCCTCTCTGCTCCAATCCCCAATTCCCAGTCCCCTGAACCCCTGCCTCGCATCACACCAGTTGCCAGTTTGCTACCTAGGCGCATATACGGTGTACATCTGCCTCGCTGGAGTGGTGCTTCAAGCCCCCTAGAATTGACCACCTTGGCTGGAAGAAAAAAAAATTAAAAATAAAGAAAAATACCTTGACCTTACGTATGCGTACCTACCGACCTACAGTCCGGCTGCTACTGCTGTTTTTTTGCTCCCCTTCCTTGCTACTGCTCCAGTTCTCGGTTCAAGGCTTTTTTTTTTCTCTTGAGGGGGGCCTGGTCGTGAGATCCAGCCAAGGACACATCTATCCACTACATCCACCAAATCCACCTTCTGGTCTCCCATTCCCATGATCCATTTCTATACGCACACATCTACCTCTCCAACCTTCTTCCCTTTTTTCTCTCTCTTCCCCGGTCCCTTTGATCTACCCTCTGTCTCTTCTCCAGGCCTTTTCAAATTCCAATTGCTCCGAACTGAATTGGACGCCACTTAATGCAGCCTGTATATTGATCCATCGGCTTGGTCTCTTATTATTTTTCTTTTATTCTAGTCACGAAGCACGCCTCCCCCCGAGCTGTTCGTCGTCCTCTCAGCTTTGGGAAATCTCTTCTTTCCACTTGCTTGAGCCACTTCGTCTCGTTCCCCTATGGGCATAATCGAGTACCATCTAACGATATACTCGAGAGACTTTCCAGCAAGCCTGGGAGCAGACTGAGCTTAAAAGAGCCAATTGCCAAGACGAACGCCAATCGCCGCTATCATAGCCTCTTAGGCTGTGTCTTTGAACTTTCCGCTTCGCCCGCCCACGGAAGGTAAAAGGCAAAAGGCAGAGCGACAGACGCTTCGACCCCAAACAACCCTCCGCTTCTGTCATCTCACGACAGCCCGCGACGCTTCATTCGCACCCTGTTTTATTTTCTCTTCGAGACCAAACCCGCCCAACGGCTGACGAGTCCCGTGGACCGATCTCTCAAGACAGTGTCCTGACTGCCGTATCTTGTAATAAACCCATCTCTCCTTGGGATTACTACTTTCGATATTGTCACTCCTTTTGACCCTTCTCTCTGGCCCTTGACCGAACGACGTTTAATCTCAATCACAAGTCGATCGCATCGAGCGAGGCCTTTCGAGTACACGACAAGACAGACCCACATAGACGTCCTTGACATCGTATTGTCACCAAAAGCTCCAGCAGCATCCACGCACGCACGTACCCACGACTACCGACTGACGTCTTGTGCCCCAACCTGCTGCCAGACAGTGGCTAATATTCATCATCCCTCGACCAACATTCAGGAGCACCACCATCATATAACGGCGGCATCTCTGAATGAAGGTCGGACGAATAATCGATAATGTCAAGTGCTAGATCAGAATATCTCAACTTGGGCCACCCAGCTACCAGCCAGGGTCGCTCAGCTTCACCCACCACCACCACCAACTCTGCTAGATCACAATCTCCCATCGAATCATCCGGCGCATCGGCCGTCAGATCTCCATTCGGCATGTCTGGCACACTTAACCCCACTGGCAGTAAGATGGCAGGAACCACGCGATCTGGAGCTGGTTCTCCTTCGCATGACTTGTCCGGGTCTGGCAGACTATTCTCCAAGAGGTAAGTTGAAAAAAGCAGCCTTTGTTATTCTCTACTTGTTGTGCTTTCATCCTGCAATGTGTCACCAAACTAATTGCGTCTGTATAGAGCTCGAGAAATCCAGGCCCAGGAAGGCGTGCCTGGAATACCACTGAATCCTTGGGGCGGCCCACCTACCAGCGGTAACTCAACTCCGCTCCGCGAGAATATCCCAGAGTCGCCCACCGACGGGTTTCCTGACTTTGCTCAATTGCCGTCTGCAGACAGTGGGCCATCCGGTGGAAGGCGTGCTCGTGCTGGCACGGTTCCATCCCGGTTCCCTGGGGCTCCCGTTGGGAATGGGTTGCTGAGCATTCCCACTCTTCAGAATGCTCAGTCTTCGCGTGTCAGTCCCTCGCAAAGCCCCTTCAACAAGTCGCCTTCTCCTGGTCTGAGCGAGACCCCACCCGGCTCGCTCTTGTCACGGTTGCGAGCTGGGTCTATGCCGCAGCGAAGCCCGTATAACAATATTCCCGGCACAAGCTCTCCCTTCGGACCAACGCTCTTCAGCGGCAGCTGGAATCCCTCGTCGAGTCGCGAGCGTGGAAACACTCTCGCCAGCATTGCAAGTGTTGGATCGACCAATGGCCCCAGCTCTCCCGCGCAGTCTGCTTTCTCCAAAGAGGGAAATGGCGACGATCCTGTGCACATGAGGACACTCGACTACCTGGGACTTGCTGAGACCCCCCAGCCAGCTCGTGCGCAGCTGTCCTCTGGCGGATACTTGCCTGGTTTGGCGGACTTCACTAAGCAAGCCAACCGCTTCCGTTCGTACTCGGTCAACAACAAGGACAAGTACGCTGATGATGAGGGCGACGACGAGTATGAAGATTTGGCGGAGATTCAATATGCCCAGCTTCAAGATCAGCTAGCTGCCACCCAAGCTGCCATCTATAACCACAGTATAGCTGTGCAGAACTTCCGAGACCTGGCTTCCCAGTCTATTCGTCCGAGAGCCAGAACCGTCGGTGGCTTGGATTTGACCGCAGCTGGTTCCCGAGGCCTTCGGAACTTCTACCACACCCCTTCGCGCTTGGACAGTTCCATCACAGCTACAGAGATTCGTTTGCCCGATGAGAAAGACTTTGAGGATCTGCCGCAGGCTGTTGCTGGTATGAACCTCGGCCGATCGAACAGTCGCAATAACGGCTTGCTTTCTGCTGAGGAGGGACTTGAGGGACCTACAAGTGCCTTGTGGCTCGGCAGCATTCCTACCTCGACTACGACCTCGACTCTGACGGAGATGTTCAAGCAATACGGCCCTATCTCTTCGGTCAGGGTACTGACGCACAAGAATTGCGGTTTCGTTAACTATGAGCGCATTGACAGTGCAGTCTCCGCCAAGACGGCCATGAATGGCAAGGAGATCTTCCCTGGTGCCGGTCCGGTGCGCATTAACTTTGCAAAGCCACCTTCGGCCTCCAACACCCCAGGTCATGATGGCGTATTCCCGTCCCCGAGCCCTGACCCCTTTGCCAAGGGAGGCGACAATGCAGGCTCCAACCCGGCTACGGCCACGACCGATGGAGCCGCGGCGGCATCTCCAACGAACGCGGCCCCCGTGATTCCTCCCTTGCACGAGATGACCGCAGATATCTTGCAGATTGTCAAGTCGCTTGGCGCTACTGACGAGGACACTTACAACATCTCCCTTAGCTTGAATGAGGCTGTTGGCTTCACCAACTTTGCTGATGAGATTCCTCCAGTTAAAGAGCCCACTCACACGCGCGTGCATGACGCACCCAAGCTCCGAGACATTCGCAAGCGCATTGACAACCAGAGTCTGTCTCAGCCAGAGATCGAGAACATTGCTGTTGACATGCTTCCCGAGATCGCCGAGTTGGCTTCAGACTACCTGGGTAATACTGTTGTTCAGAAGCTTTTTGAGCACTGTTCGGATTCTATTCGCGATGCAATGCTCACTGAGATTGCGCCTCATTTGGCAGAGATTGGCGTACACAAGAACGGCACCTGGGCTGCGCAGAAGATCATCGACGTATGCAAGACACCTGATCAGATGAACCTTATCGTTCGGCACCTCAGACCTTACACTGTTCCTCTGTTCTTGGACCAGTACGGCAACTATGTCCTTCAGGGTTGCTTGAAATTCGGCACTCCGTTCAACAATTTCATCTTTGAGACTATGTTGAGCAAGATGTGGGACATTGGTCAGGGCAGATACGGTGCCAGAGCTATGAGAGCCTGTCTCGAGAGCCACCATGCCAGCAAGGATCAGCAGCGCATGTTGGCCGGTGCCATTGCTTTGAACAGCGTCCAGCTCGCCACCAATGCCAACGGCGCCTTGTTGCTGACCTGGTTCCTCGATACCTGCACCTTCCCCCAGCGTCGAAGTGTGCTGGCACCCCAGCTTGTGCCATACCTGGTACACCTGTGTACGCACAAGGTTGCCTACCTAACTGTTCTCAAGGTGATCAACCAGAAAGCTGAAGCCGATGCTCGTGACACAATCCTCAAGGCCTTGTTCTTCACTCCCAAGGACCATATCCTCGAGGCAATCCTGAGTGATCATGCATGCGGCGCAACTCTGATCTTCAAGGTGCTCACAACACCCTTCTTCGACGAGAGCATTCGGAGCCAAGTCGTGGAGAATATCAAGAACGTGCTGGTCCGTATCAAAGCCCAACCCAATCAAGGATACAAACGACTCATGGATGAGGTTGGTCTCTCGACCCGCAACGGCGGAGGCTCGCGCGATCACTCCATTAGCGCGACAGAGCGCCAACGTCCTGCCTCGAGGCAGACACAAGCACATGCACAGGCAAACGCTGCTGCCATTCAGCAAAATGCGCAGTACGGCAGTCAGTACATGAACCCTCTCGGCCAGAGCAACACTGCGGGAGGCTATGACATGGGATTCGGTGCCCCGAGAAGCGAGGCTGGCGAATCTACCATGCCTCCCTTCCCGCAGTACGGACAGCAGAATGGAATGTACAACTCCAGCCCCGCCATGCTTCCGGGCATGCCGCCAATGCAGTACCAACACAACATGCTGCAACGTGGCAACCCTCCCATGAACAACTTTTTCCCATCCATGCAAGCAAATAATTTCAATGGATACAACGCCCCAGCGCCGCCAATGGATCAGTACCGCGGCCAAAACATGGTCAACAGCAGCCCTGTCCAACCTTCTGGGGCCCCGGCAGGCTATGGCCCTCCTGGGTTTAATGTGCCCATGGGAATGAGCGGTTACGGCTACGGCGGTATGCAGCAGAACATGCCCTACATGCAGGAGCAGCAGCCCATCAACAACGCACGGCGTGGACGGGTAGGTCAACCCTCCCACCGAGGCCGGAAGTCGCCTCGGCCATAGGGTGTCCTCAGCTAACCATGATGATGCAGAGATGATTCTCCCCATTCTCTTTGGCATGATTCTGGGTAGACAAAAGCATATTTCCATGTGCCTCTCTGGCGTGATCAACTGGTTGATTACAAAGTTTGACACCTCGGTCAAGGAGTTGTTCATTTTTATATTTCTTTCTGGGTCTGGCCAAGATCGGCAACTCCATCTGGTGGGGTGCCCGTCACGGCACGCTTATTTCGATACTTGCCAGACACGAGAAGAGCGATTTCAATCAGGCGGTGGCTTGTACTCGATTAAACCTCGATCGGCGTCATGATGGTTTCTATGCATCTGGATTATTATATGTGATACAGTCATCACAATGGCGACGTCCCTCTCGGGCGCGGTGGAACTGGTGATGTAAGAGTGCGAGGCCAACACCCCAAGTGGTTGTACTACCGCACAAGAGCCGAACCAGTGGCTGGAATTCGCGATGTGCTGTTGGGCTCAAAGAGGCAATAGGAAAGTGTTTTTAAAGTAGAAGGACATTGATGACGGTCCGAACATGAGCCAGCGAGATCAGCTTGGAGGGCAGTCTCGTGGTCACGTACAGTATAGGTCGAGTGTATGTTTTATTGCAAATCAATGATGAGTGTTACGAAGCATTATTTTCTAGATCAAGATGAGTGATTCCGCCGAACTAGGACATGCAATGTGTATCGTGAGGATACTATAGAAAGGCTTTTGTCCTGCCAAATGTGACAACTACTTTACTGAGATATTGGTTTTCAGGTAAAGATATACAGGCGCCCTCTCTGCTGGCCGCAATCGATCATGGCCATCCTTGCTGGAGAAATGGTGTGGGCGAAAGACGGTATTGGGAGTAAACTGAACCACATGAAGAACAAAGCCAGCAAGGGTGGACGATGGGAAATGGCTCAATTGGTTGTTGTGGGCTGGTAGTAGGCATGATCCGATGATGGGGCCCCGTCCATTGCCTACCTAGTGAAGAAAAACTACGTGGTGGACGAAAAGAATCCAGGTGGTTGGGAGAAAATCGACCGAACGGGCTCGGGGGCTGTTGAGCAAAATGCCTCTCTTTCTTCGGGGTCAACCGTGCCTGAACAAGACGGGACCCATTTTTTATGAGGTCTAAAAAGGCAACGGCTTCGGAAAAAAAAGTCGAATACGGATCGAGATGTTGGTTGTTAGCTCAAAGGACGTTGCTTGCATTAAAATGCCCTTTGGCGATAGTCACAAACAAATTAATAGGGGATAGTATCACGATACACAGAACGAGGCAGGCTAAACTTGCAGGTATTGTCGTTTGTATGAATATATTGATATTCTTTACGAATCCTATTTACTTTCCACTCCGTATGCTGCGAAGCATAGTTTCAAGAGGGCTCGAGGTTCATCCCCTTGTAAGAGCTATTGTTGGGGACACCTGTTTCCTTTTTCTCCATCCGTCCATATACCTGGTGCTTCATGTTTGGGCTCTCCAATTCGTCTTTCCCTTGTGTGGACTGTAAGGGATGTATGTAGAGCAAACAACAAAAACAACCAGATGAAAAAGCAACTGCACACCAGACCGAGCGCTGATGGATATCGACCTGAAGAAATTATGTCTAGAGAATCGCACGTTGCCAGCTGATCGTACGCCAAAGAATCCCAAGGGGGAAGAAAGTCGGAAGACCAAGATACAGACTTGATCATCCTACAGTTACAGGGCAATAATGGTATTGTCGAGGTGGGTGAGCTCTTTTAAGAGAAAGCTCAAGATCCATAAATGGTTTTTTGTTTCTCTGCCTCGCGGCTAGCAGCAAGTCAGTGGGTAGAGTGCTGCTGCTTTGATCAAAGCTGAATTCCAGTAAGAGCATCGGGATTCGTGTCAAGTTTGCATTGTTCTTGATTTTCTGCAACGTCGCTTCAGGTGTACATTGCTTCTTGAAAGATGAGTCGCAACGACCTGTACGACACGGTTGTGCAGTGAAAGCGAAGAGAAGAATAATGATACCTAGTCCATCTGCATGGACGTGTCGTCTTCTAGCTGACTGCTTTGAGGTGTGGCCTCTGAAGTGATGGCAGCTTTGGCAAGCAGTTTCTGGACATTGGCCGTCATCTGCTCTAATTGTGCAAGCACAACTTTAAGCGAGTTTTCGTCATTCTGAGCCAAATCACCACCTTTAATGGAAGTGGCACTGCCTGCGGCAATCAGTGACACAACAGCTGGCGGAGCTTGGGACTAGAGTGATGGGTTATGTTTGTTAGCATGGCTCTCGCTCGACAGAAAGATGGAAAGACCGCTCCTCTATTGCCGCAATAAAACGGCAGTGCCACCAAGATTGGGTCAGGAAGGATGCAAAAAGGGAATATGTTATACTCACAACCAAGGTATTAACGAGCTGGGACACGCCGCCGGTGTTATCATGGAGCCGAGACAGGATGAGAGCTGCTTCTTGTTGCTCGACACTGCGCGAGGGGATGGGCAAAGCGGGGTTGGGGGAGCGGGACTCTGGGGTTGCTGCTGCTGCTGCTGCTGCTGCTGCTGAAAGGCGCTGCCGCTTCTTTGGATGCTCCTTGGCTCGGTTTTCATGCACACTGTGACAAGATTAGCGTCTTAGCGAAATTGGCCCAACGTTTCCATCCACCGGACCAGCCAGCCAGCCAGCCGGCCATCCCATCCATGGATGGACAGCGATTAGCACTCACCGAGACAGAAAGTCCAGCTTGATGCCTCTCTCGGGCAGTCTGTATACGCGTCCAAAGTCTCTACGAGTTGCCGTCCAAGTGTCTTCGGCATCGTCATCGTCCTCATCAACTTCGATCCAACCATTGTTCCGCATGCCTCTACTGTAAGCTTGCTCAATGACCGGGGCGTTTTTGAGCTTTCGGAATTTGTGTGCTGGACCGAGGGATGTCATGAATGCATCCTCCATATGGCAGGGGCAGCGCCAGTTGCGTAGGACCGGGGGCACTGTCAGAGGGGGGTCCAGACACTCCAAATGCCAATTAAGGCCGCAGACCGAGCAAGGAATGATGGGCCTATTGTTGGTGGCACCTTGGTGACATTGATGGCATAGCACAGCACCACCCTCTGCAGAACGAATTCGATACCAGTCAAAATCTTCTACAACGCCCTTCTTGCTAGGTCTAGAGAAGCGTTGGTCTCGAGTCAGCTGACAAGTTGCGCACTAGTGTACTGAGTGGGATGAATGACGAGAAAATAGACTCACTTGGGCTTGGTACTGGTGACCTCTTCGTATTCGCCATCTGGGCCGGTCTTGACGCCCTCGAAACACTCTCGAATATCCAGAGGCAGCCGGAAAGATATGGGATTTTTTCTGTCCAATGCGTCCAGCAGTGTTCCGAAAGCGCCACGGTGGCCCGTCAGCTTCTCTGGGAAGTACTTGCGAGTGCATTCATGACAGTACCATTCGTCCGGCATGAGATTCTCGTCGATGGGAGGATCGATGCACAGGAAATGGAAGGAATAATTGCATCCATCGCAACAAACCAGTTCACCACTACCACCGCATGTGAAGCATGAATCATCGTTCTCATCCTAGTGGATCCGGGTCAGCATCAAGAAACTTGGGACGTATGTAGTAGGCTTCTGCCTCAAAGGCCGGCAAAAGCGGGAACAGCGGGTGTCGCCACTGGGGACAAGTGTTCGCAATCGTGCACGACCAAGTGTTTCACCACCATTGCCTCAACATTATCCCCTCTCCCACAGCCGGCAACACGAGCATGTCGGTCCATTTGCTCGAGTCGCCCAAGCCCCAGGCGATATATTCTGCTTTTCCCCTCTCAAGACAAATCAAGTAATCAGGTGGAATAGCCTTACCTTGTCATGCTGAGGACCTCCAAACACGGGACTCGGCCGCGAACTGCCACGAGGAATTCCCGCTGCGCCTCCCTTCTTCTTCATGGGCCTAGATAGCAAGAAAATAATTAGCGAGTTGCACAAAAGTAGACGAGAGCAATTTTGTGGCTTGAAAGATCATGACGAGTAAGAAATGCATCCCTCATGGCACAATCACACCTAAATGCACAGCCGCGAAACCTTCTGCTGCTGTGGGTGGTGCCCACATTGGGCGTTGCACCAATTGAGTCCGGCCAGCAGCCTCAACAAAAACAGAATGATCGCTATGGGCCCGAGAGCGTCCCAAAACTATAACAAGCCCAAACATCATGCAGAAATGTGCAAATTAGGAGTGTACTTACGAAGTCTTGACGCGCAATCCTCCTCTCGGCTTCTTTGCAGGGCGCGGGTTCGATGGCGTTGCCGCTCTGGAACTGCGCGCCGATGAAGGGGGCTCGAGGTCAGGCCGGAGAGCGGTGGTAGGCGAGGTAGCCTCATCCACGCCTTCATTGTGTCTCTTCTTTGCCCGAGCCGCTCGCAGAGACAAAGGCGGAGCTGGAGTCCTAACAGAACGCGACCTGGCAGCAGGCAGCGGCGTCGGCAGCTCCTCCTCGCCACGCGGCTCCGACAGCAGCGGAATGCGCGTAAAGCTGTCTGCCACGATGTTCTTTGTGAGCTCACTCGTCTGCTGTCTTGCGTTCACCTTGTCTTCAATGAGATTTTTCTCAAGGACAAGACGAGCATCATCAATCTCAACCGTCTTGATAATAGCCTTATTGAGCTTGACCGACGGCTTGGTAATGCGCTTTTGTTGAGATTTGCCGTTGACCGCGATGGCGGTGGGCATGTCCGGGTTCTGTTTGGACGAACGATGTTGGGTGGTGTCCGAAGAGGAATCAAGTTCGGGGGACTGGTTCTTCTTTTTGGACGCGGGTTTCTTCTGCCGGTCGTTGATTGGCTGGGCCGCCTTGGTCGGGGCTGGGGCATCATTTGGCTCGGCAGTGCTAGGGCGCGAGATTATGCCCAGCTCCTCATCCACCTGATCCATAAATTCATCGTAATCAGTCAGCGCGTCGTCTGGGACACTCGAGAGAGACGAGTCGCTGCTAACAGACTGAGATCTCTGCCTGTTCCTGCTGCGCTGCTTGCCTGGCGACTTGAATGGCGACTTGTGCGGAGACTTGTGAGGCGATTTGTGGGCCTTGGACTTAACTCCGACCCAGCCGCCGTTGGTGACACTGCTGGTGCCATTATTTGTCGTGGCTGCCTTGTTGACCCCATTTTCCATGACAGTGTCGTCGCCCTCGTCAGTAGACGATTGAGCTCCTGCCTGTGCCTGACCGGTTGTGACAACGTGAATTTTAGATGCGGGAGTGGGAGTTGTCTCCCTGTCCGTCATTGCCGTTAGGGCAGGCACATCATCTAATGGATGTGAAACATCATCCATGTCAATGTCGCCCTGATCGTCGAGCCTGGGCTTCTTGTGCACATGTTGATCCAGATCAAACTCCTCGCCTTGAAGCCTATTCTTGGTTGGAGAGAGATCCATTGTCAGTAGAGCGCTGTAAGGCGCAGCTCTCGGCTTCTGAGGAGTTGCACGATGTGCTTTGGAAGAAGGGACAAAGTATTGAAAGGCTTTGTTCCCAGTCTTGCCGTCCTTTTTGCGTGCTGCCATCAGACGATTAAATTCAGCCAAGGCGTCAATGTCGGCTCTTTGATGAAAGACGTCCTCAAACATGGACACAAAGTAAGGCTGCTGGTGATACTCGTCGTAGAGAGTCCTCAGGGCATAGGCAGTGGGGTATCGATAATGTTGCAGAGCTTCTTGAACCGCGACCTCGACTATGCGATCCACGGCTTCCTTGCTGTCTGGCTCTCTTTGCAGCGAAGGAGGCGCGACAAAAGGACCGGTGTTGTCCATTGTTGCAACGTCGTCGTCGTCGTTGTGCACATGCCCAGACAGCATATACCCTGACTTCAGTGCGACGTTCTGTGATTGTAGTGCCAAGTCGATTTTCTCCAGTACCGTCTGATTTGCTTGGGATGAAGGTTGTGGGGGAAGTGATGTGTTTGGTGAGATCTCATTTGTCGGGGAGTGTGAGAGAGATGGTGGTGAAGAGCTTTTGGGAGGAGCGGCGGCAGCTGCCGCCACGTTGCTGCGTCGACCAGCACGACCAGGACGCGTAGTTCCAGCGTTTGCTGCACTTGTGGCCAACCCGCCCAACGAACCACGACCCTTTGCTGCCTTTTTCGGCACTGGCATGTAGTCATCATCGTCCTCGTCGTCCATTCCGTTGATCGGGTACACCGGTCGCGTGGGCGAGAACGGTTCCCGGTCCGGCGACTCTATCGTCGGTACGGCAACGGGCTCCTCTACTACTGGTGTTGCCCTCGCCGCACCACCCGGCTTCTTGAGTACAATCTTTCTCACTGTCGGAGCAGCAGCTGCTGCAGCAGGTGCAGGTGATCCCTCTCCTCCACCTCCTGCCACAGGCGTCTGCTGTTTCTTTGCATGCTTGGGCAGGGTTCCCAGAGGGGCCATATTTTCCACCACGCCACCACGCATCAACCCTGCCTCCTGAAAACTCGGCTTGTTCTGCACGGGTGGTTCCAGCCATCGCTGCAAGAACTTCCTCTGCCCATCGGTCGTGACGCCCTTGTTGTGGCTTGCCGGCGAGCTCGAGAGGTGGAGCGGACTCGAGAAACGCGAGCGTGCGGACTTTGAAGTCGTCGACGGCATCATGACTGCTTTCTTCGCGGGCGTTTGCCCCCCTATCGTTCCAATCCAAGCACAGCAGGCATGCAGTCGTCGTTCTTGTTCGCGCCTGTTTACAACCCTTAGTCTTCGCGATCTCGCTGCATATATGGAAGGAGAACTACTTACCGCCCCTGCCGATGGCCGTTTCAACGGATGTTCGGCGCGTTCTGACGTTGCTTGCGCGCGGTGAAGGATGGGAGTGTTTGGGAGTGCCAAAATCTAAGAGTGGCACACGGAGAGACGCTAGGACATGGGGGCTCATCCAATTCATTCCATGCTGGGTCCGCAACACTTCGCGACCCCCGTCTCACCGCGGAAAAAAAACGCGATGCTTCTCGCGTTTTGATCTTTTTGGAAAAATGTTATTTTAAGAAGAATGATACTTGCTATTTCCAATGTGTTTATTGGTGTTGTTTTCCCATACGCAGCTTTCTATTTGCCCACGTGTAAATGGTGCCCGGGTTAGGCGGGCGTACGCGGCAAGCCATTTTTTTATTTTTATTTTTTTATTTTTCCTCGTTTGGACTTGCTGCCGCTCGACAGACCTGTCACCCGAGGCGTCCGCGTGGATCATGCGCGCCCTACCTTCAAGCATTTACAAGGTAACCAGCCACCGCCAATGATTGAGAAGTTGAAAATGATAATTGCCAGCTTTCGTTTATGTATTGTTTAACATTTCGGTGACAATCGGTGACATTCATTTGTAGCGTAGAACGTGAACCCCAACTTACCATGACCATATATTTGATACATTCCTCCAGCCGACTTGACCTGATGTTCTGTGACCGAGCCCATCATTCGGACGAGAATATCATATATGAAGACATCAAATCATGGTGCTTGGCCACATTAGACGAAATTCCATCACGTATACCTCGGGTGCTGATTGAATATGCTCGGACTTGCCTAGTGATAGGAGCCAGCGACAAGCTAACCATATTCGCCCCTGCTGTGACGAGAATATCAAATGCCGAGTGCTTTCCACTTTCATCATTTTTTGGCTGTAGTTCTGTCTGGGCTAACATTTGGCTGATCGGCCGAGTTCCAGTAAAGCCTCAGTACTTGAAGTAGGAACATGTTCATGCCGGCAAGAAAGCAACGCCTTCGACGATCAGGACCTGATTTGCCCGAGTATTTTCGATATTTACAAGGCGTGACTATTTCTCACAGCTTGACCCACCAAGAGTATATCCTGGTATAGGCTTGTATTCGTCATCCATAGATGAAATATTTACTCGTCATCGCTCTCCTCCTCGCTCTCCTCGTCCTTCTTGGCAGTCTTCTTGGCAGGCTTCTTCTTCTTCTTGTTGGTCTTCTTGCCCTTGTTCTTGGCCAGGGGCAGCTCAAGAATCTTGAGGATCTCCTCATCCTCAATCTTCTTGTCCGACTGGAACTTGCTCAAGTCAATAGCAGGAGGAGCACCAAGCTTGGTGATACCGTTCTTGGTAATGGCTGAAGCAAGTTAGTATTGATATTGCCACTCGAATGTTTCCCATGTGCGATGCAACTTACCGACAGTGGTGAGCAGGCGGGCGACGGGGGAGTTCTCCTTGTCACCAACAACCTCGTACTCACGGAGGAAGCCGTTACGGGTGCACTCCATGGCGCCGAGCTTGGCATCACGCTCACTCTCAAGCTGTCTCAAGCTGAAGGGGAACTTGTTGAACTTGGTCTTGACGTCGTGCATGAGCTTCTTGGACGAAGGGCGCTTGGCGATACCGCTCTCGTTGGCAAGACGGTGCAGTGTCGTTCTGTTCTCAAACTTCTTGACCTTTCCGGAGCCCAAGCTGACACCGATCTCGACACCCCAGACCTCACCCAGCTCGGGAGTACCATCGCCACGGGTGCCCTCGCTTGGCGCAAGGACAATCTTCTTCTTGTCCTCGATCTCGTTGCGGCCAAACAGCCACGAGGTGGTGCTCTCAACCAGGTTGCAGTCATAGGTCTTTACAATCTTCTCCAGGAGAGAAGTAATCTTGGCTTGGGTAGGAGCCTTCTCCTTGGCAGCCTTGGCCTTCTCCTCGTCAGTGCCAGAGGACAGAGTTCCAGGAGGGATCATCAGGCGCAGGAGCAGCTCGTTGGCGTAGTGTGTAGCCAGAACCAGGTCGGCAGGGCGTCCAGTGACGACATCGGACTCCTTGCCCTTCTCCTGGGCGATGACGGTTCCACAGACAATTGTACCGAATCCATCAACCTGGGCACCGAGCTGGATCTTGATGGGCTCGCCAGCCTGGATGGTCACGTTGGCCTCGGCTTCATCGGAGGAGAGAGGAGTGTAGGGCGTGACAAAGGCGGCAGGGGAGACAGTCGTCGGGTGGGCGAAACCTGAACATCGCACGTGAGCTGGAGAAGGACGAAGAAGAGGAATGACAGCGCTCGCTGAAGCTGCCAGATTCGAAAGAAAGACTGACCCTTGAACTTGGTCTTGGCGTAGACCTTGGAAACCTCCTCCTCGAGGATCTTGTCACCCTTCTCGCAAATAGTGACGATCTTCTCACCAGGCACAATGAGCTTGGAGACCTCGGCAAGCACCTTCTCGGAGATGGTACCAGCGGTCTTGTACTTGGTGAGGGTGTCTGGGTTGTTCAGACTGTAGTCTAAGTACGGGCAGGACAGGTTAGCTAGCTCTCCTTCTCCTTGTTCACGTCGATACCGACTCGTGTCATGTCATGGCATGGCTGCCAGAGCAGGCCAAAGAATGTGATTCAATGGCGGGGTAGTTTTTCGTAGTTTCTCAAGCTATACCCAGGTGGGGGTGGAGGGCAGCAACGAAGCGTATGTAGACTCGGGGCGGGCATGTCTCGATAGACGGGAGGGTATTATACTGACCGATGACTTCCTTGTCGGCCATTTTGACGGCTGTGATATGTCAAATCAAGTGAGTGAATTGGGTTGGAGGGGAATGAATCCTGTATGACGAGGGTCAACGAGGGGTGAATGAGAGGAAAGGCCCAAAAATACGGATAGGACAAGGTGGTCCGGTGCTGGTCCTTCTTGGATTTTGGTTTTGCATTATTGTTGCTTTATTTGCCCCGCAATTGTGTGGGAGCTTAGTTTCTGTGAGCGTCGCGGGCTGCGCGGGTGGGCTGGCGGGCAGTACCGTAGGTCCAGTCAGGTAGGTCACAGGTCCAATCTTCCGGCTGGGTAAGACAAGGGCAGGTAGCAGTAGCTGGTAGGTACGAGCTACCTGCTGCCGAGCTGGTGACGTCTGCCCATTGCCCTCTCTCTGCCCACTGCGGCCACATGGAGAGAGTTCCACTTCCAGCAGGCCTCAGCCCCGAGCTCGCGAGCCAATGGTCAGTCTGGATCAGATCGTCATTCGCCGCTTACACTGATCAGAGATGCCGCATTATACTGACTGGTTGGCAGAGGTCTACGATGCCCTCCAATGGTGAGCTGATCGGTCAAGCACGGAAGCTCTCCTTTCTACAATAACGGGTTGGAGAAGGAGAAGGTAGCTGTCATATTCAGTGGCAGCAGTATGTATTGATTGAATACTTATGACTCTTACGTGCAAACCATGCTCTTGATGATCACAGTTTGCCGACCTGATCATGCTATAATCCAATAACTAGATATATACTTGTGCATTACATCAACACCTTTAGTGGCGTTGATCCAAGGATAGGAGCGTACAGGACAACAACATGTTGACATGAATGAGCAAACCAGTCCCTATGTTTTCTGAATCGTCCCCGATCATCTGCGTGTTGAATGTGCCACTGAGAACAGTGACAAGACGTATACAGTCTTGGAAAGTGTCGGTTTGATGAACAGTATGGTATCAAGCAAGAAGTATAGTGGGAGCTAAACTCAAGACCTGTCGATGTTACTATTTAGGCCGATATTGCAGTATAAAGGGTAGAACCTATATATAAGTAGGTATATTGTGCCTAATATGTTTTAGTCCTGAAGGAATACATGCCAAGGTAGATAGACACAATTATTAGCATATCACTCTTTTCAATATTGAGTCCGGGACATATGGTATTCAGACTGACTCGTTGCTTTTCCCGTCAGGATACATTACACAAGTATATTTGGCATCAGTATTGCTCAACTGACAAGAGCCAGTTGAGAGAGTCGGGACTAGAACGAATGTTAGGTCGGTGGTTCGGTCTTGCTAACGTTGCCGTCTAGACCCGCCAGCAGGAAACAGGCAAGGCATGTATTATACCTAGTGCACGGCAAGACTACTTCAACAAAGGCATTTCCATAGTGTGATAATGAGAGTCCCAATCAATCAGATGTTTAGGTTTTTATATTCGACATTTCTTTACAGATTCTACAATCGTATGAAGTATGTAGATGACTGCCAGTTCCATCTTACATGAGGCATCTACAGACTGTAGAGTACTCAACTGTCCAGTGCCAAGGCAGCACCTACGTAGCGCACGTCCCCCCCTTTCCCTCAGTTTCGGCAGGTACTCGACTTTTAGCAGTAGCCACCGCATGAAAACAAGTACTTGTCTCGAAATAGGCAAAGCCCGGCGCGAATCGCGTGGCAGAGTTCCCAAAGCTGCTTGTTCATTCGACAGCCCGGCCGCTTCTTTTTCAAATCCATCGCGACCTCCAAAAACCATCTTCGCCAACCCGCTCGCCGCATTGCCCCTAGTATCAAAAGTGTCGTCGTCGTCGACTTTGCAGCCCGTGACAGATCAGCATCAAATCGCCGTGCGCATCTTCGCTGATTGCTCATCGCCGATCGATACTTGGCACAATCGCTGCCCGTCTGCGGTCGCTATATGTGATCGATTCGCGACCCGCTGCCAATTCTCATCACATACATGGCGACCAAGCTGGACTCCGACATGGCTTCTAGTGCTGTGGCGACCGGCGGTGCAGCTGCATCGTCGTCCTCATCGTCCAAGGCAAAGTCCGAACACTCATCCACCTCCACGCCCAACGGCAAGCCGGATGCGCCCGACGCAAATTCGACCGTCATGCCTGTCCGCGACAAGGAATCCTTCAAGCAGACTCTCATAAACCAATACATTACCCGGGATCATCTCCACGCGGCTGCCATCGTGGACGACCAGACGCGCCTCAACAACCACAACAAGGACAGCTACAAGAAGATTGCCGACTACAAGCTAGTGCGCAACGAGTACCGCCCATGGTTTCCGCCCGCACGCCTGTACGGTGAGGGTTACAGTGGTTACGGCAATGGCCGGACTGAGATTGGCGGTCCAGCACGACTGCTCTATCCCCAGCACAAGCCCCGGCCCGGCAAGCGCACAACTCCTGCATTGAAATGGAAACGAAAGGACATGAAGCAGCAGGCGGAACAGCATGAAGAACTCGTGCCCATACGTGTGGACGTGGATATGGACAAGATTCGCCTGCGCGACACATTTACGTGGAATTTCCACGAGCGCCTCACGGCGCCAGAGCTTTTCGCCATGCAGCTCATTGAGGATATGGGACTCAAAGCACCAATTGCTCAGCCTGTATACGATCAGGTGACCATGCAAGTGAAGGAGCAGCTCAATGACTTTTATCCGTTTGTCTTTTCAGATGAGGATGCTCTAGACCCAGAGCTACCATATTCCGCATGGAAAAACGATGAGATGCGCGTCTTGATCAAGCTCAACATCACCATCGGTCAACTGACACTCGTGGACCAGTTTGAGTGGGACATTAACAACCCGCTGAATTCGCCCGAGGACTTTGCCGTGACCATGGCCAAGGAGATGTCGCTTAGTGGAGAATTCGTCACAGCCATAGCACATTGCATTCGCGAACAGATTCAACTCTTCACGCGCAGCTTATACAGTATAGGACACCCGTTCGACGGCAGGCCTATTGAGGACCCTGACTTGGTGGCTGCATTCCTGCCATCGCCGTTACCCAACGTCTTTAGACCTCAGCAACAAGCAAAGGACTACTCGCCATACCTCTATGAACTTTCCGAGCAGGAGTTGGAGAAGAATGAGGTCATCTTCCAGCGAGAACAGCGACGACAAAAGCGTGCAACAGTAAACAGGAGAGGAGGTCCCTCTTTGCCCGACTTCAGGGAGCGGCAGAGAACGATTCGCACTTTGGTAGTATCGTCTGTGTTGCCTGGTGGCGTCACCAATGTTGACGACAGCACTCTGTACAAGAGAGTTGCTGGCACAGCTCCGGGCCGCAAGGGACGCGGTGCGCGAGACGATCTTTCCGATTCATCAGAGAGCGAAGATTCCTCACCCGACTCGCCAGCAGCGCTGCAGTTGCAAGGAACTGCCAGAACGAGGGGAATGCGCGGTGCTGCAACAGCTGCTGTTTCTCGTATGGCAAACCTTGGGCGCTCTGAGACGCCAGAAGCGACATCGCATCATCACGAAACTAGAACTTCCCGGAGATTCGGCCGCGAACTAACAAGAGAGATGACAGAGGAGCCTTCGCAAATGGTGGTCGTACTGAAGGTTGGAAAGGAGAAACTGAGAAAGTTCTTCCGCGATCAGAAAACGAAACATGGCACACCATCGGGAGCTCAGACACCCTCCATGGCCCACACTCGAGCACCGAGTGCTGCTGCCTCAAGCAGCATGCCGCCTCCCCCGTCTACACCCAGATCTTCAAACACCGCGGCGCCAACTCTAGTAAAATCTGATCCTGACGCCCCACCCCCCGGACAGATCAGCCGTGTAGAAGCTCCTGCTCCCACGGCCGCACTTCCTGTACCCCCTGCTGTAAGATCCCTTGCTCACCTTTCGAGCCCTTTGTCGGGCCAATTTCGATATCATAGCAGTCGCTATGATCTTTAAAGGGCTGAACTTAGTCGGCTTATCCCTTTTCGAATGCTCCCCCTCTTGACCCCATCTTTTGGCAATGTTATTTGAAAGCGTACTCACACCTGCATATAGCCCCCCACTCCAGCCTGGCTTGATCAGGCACTCAACGCGTGGAAATCCACGGAAACATATGCAAACGACAAGTTTGAGGGTTTGATGCGTTACAGTGCAGTAGATACAAGAACGAACGGGCAAATACCCATGCCAGCGGCAGGCGAGGTACCACCCAACGTCAAATTCTACTTCCTGCCGCGCATCAGGTGCCTCGATTGTCCTGGCAAGCTCTACACCCCAGGACCTGACATGACCGCCATCAACTTTGAGGTCCATTTGAAGAACAAGGGCCACCGAGACAAGGTCAACGCACGTCTGCGTGGTAGCCAGCCCGCGACCAGCGAATGATTTTGACGAATACCCACATAATCGGGTAGCTTTATAACAGTCTCATCGAGCACTGATACAGAGCATCATTGCCAGTGTACATAATGGCAGCAGGGCGAGACTCCTTTTTCCTACACGGTCACGCATGTCGGTGGTGATGGGTTTTTGTCAACTGGATAATTTCAAGGACACGGGCGAAATGCGGGTCAAGGCCAAAGGCCTACGGAGTTCAGGTGTAAAATGGAAAGCGCTGGGCCAGTTTGGCTGGGTACTACGGATTGTATATGTACTTGCGTATTACAATTGACAACCACACACTATTCCCCTTGACTGGATCATTGGACTTATGTGGGCCTTGCTTCCTAGGTGAATATCAAATGACAACCGATGTATATTAATGATGCTGGCCAGACTCGTGATTCTTGCATTTGTGTCGGTTCGAAGATGCTTCCTCGACAAGCCACGATACATGCTATGGTGTGACAGGCCGGTTATATATTATGGGAGAAGAGTACCAAATACACGGCTCTCTCCCTCTTTGGGGGTAATCTCTTTCTTTTAAAGCTTTACCTTGCCATCTGCGCTATTCATCCTCTTGCCCTCGTCGTCCTGCTCCGCCACGGCAAGCGTGGGGAGCTCCCGCGGCATGATGCGCCGAGGCGTCGCCCCGGGCACGACCGAGTAACGCGAGAAATCCGTCACCCCGGCATCAGATCGCAAAAAGTCCTCGTCGAGCTCGAGGCGGCCGTTGACGCTGCTGGCGGGCTCGGCGCGCAGCACGGCCAGGACGGCGTCGGAGAAGATTGTGGCGCGGCGCAGGTCCCGGGCCTCGTCCGGGTTCCGATCCGTCATGGCCTTGGTGGCGCCGCTCTCAATGGCGACGGCGGGCCAGAGGCTGGTGATGGACATACCCTTGGCCTCGAGCCCTTGCCGCGCAAAGTCCATGGCCAGCCCCTTGGTCAGGACGCTCATGCCCACCTTGCCCATGGCGTAGGCCGTCTTGCCGCGGAAGAAGCGCGAGTAGATGGGCGGGCTGACCACGACGATCCTCCCGGAGGTCCGCTTGAGGTGCGGGAGGGCCTCCTGGACGACGCCGTACAGGCCCTCGACGTTGACGCGCTGCATCAGCTGGAAGCGCTTAAAGGGCGTGTCCTCGACCGAGGCCCACCACACGGCGCCCGAGTTGTACACCAGGACGTCCAGGCGGCCGTGGTTCTTGACCGTCTCGGACACGAGGTTGCGGATGCTGTCGTAGTCGCGCGTGTCCACGGCAATGGCCACGGCGTCGCCTCCCGCCTCGAGGATCTCCCTGGTCACGGTGGAAATGGTGGATTCCGGAGAGTTGGGGTCTGGCGGGAAGGGATGGACTTTGGATGCATCACTGGTTGATTTGGCTGCGACCACGACTGTATGACTGTTATCAGAAATCGTTACTTCTTCGGATATTGGTTGTGTGAGAAAATTTACCAGCATATTGGTTCTTTGCGAGATCAATAGCAATCTGGCGTCCAATACCTCGAGAAGCGCCAACAACGAGGGCAACCTTTTTTGAGTCCATTGTTGAATATCTCGGCTCGAATAATGTATTTGCTGCCGTCTTAAAGCCTACATGGTCTTTCTGAAAGTTGTCCACAGTATATCACCCTAACCCTGGCAACATTGACTTCTCAGATGCCTCTCAAGTCAGCTCAGTACATAGTATAACAGACCCGAATTCACCGTCGGCGTTGAATGGATCAGTAATCTAGTACCGTGCCCGGCGCTTGTGATGTGGGGCCGCACTACCGGCAACCGAGGTACCCCAGATGCGGACACCTATACGACCCTGGAGCATTCACCGTTCACGTCTGCGTTCTTGGGTGGAAACTCTCTTTGTATTGAACCTTTTGGCTCTCATCTCGCATCATTGTGGGGAGGACTGACACCATACGTTTTTACTTTTGCTCATTCACTGCAGATATTCGCTGCTTGAACTGCTGGAAGGGTGCCGTCAACGCCAAGAGCAGAAACCCCCTGACTTACTGGATCACAAATCTAATATTACAATCTCAGCTTTCGTCATGGGCGGTAAAATTGAGATTTATCTCGACGTTGGTATGTCATGGTTATTATGTTTCATGCCGTTCCAATGACTAATCGAGTTCATTTCAGTGTCGTTCTACAGCTACATTGCCTTCAAGCAGGTGATCGATACATGGTCAACCCTTGAAGCACATGGAGTAGAGATCGAGTATGTGTTGCCCCTGAGGCAGTACTGATATAAGAGTCTCATGACTGACGGTTCACAGTATCAAGCCCGTGCTTCTGGGCGCCATCAATGCTGCGACAGGTAAATAATTACATAATCTCTTGCAAATATCTATAAATGAACTCCCATATTCTCCAGAAAAAGTTCAATGAATATATACAACTCAATCCTATAGGATGTCACTGCTGACCCGACAATCCCAGGCAATAAGCCGCCCTTCTCCGTGCCCGCCAAGGGCAAGTACGGCCTCTACGACACGGACCGGAGCAAGAAGGCGGCCGGGCTCCCCGAGGTCACCCTGCCCGAGGACCTGCTCGCCTTTGCCCGGACGCAGAACACGCTGCGGGCGCTGCACTACATCCGGGCCGCGTACCCGCGCGAGACGTACGTTACCGCGTGGCACTACCTGCTGCACGCCCTCTGGAGCGCCGACAAGCAAAACGTGAGCGACGCGGCCGTCCTCGCCCGCGTCCTGGCCGCCGCGCCCCGCGGCTTCAAGGGCCCCGGTAGTAGTAGCAGCAGCAGCGAAGGGGGCCAGCGCTTGTTTTCTGATGACGAGGTTGCGGCCATTCTCAAGGCCGCGGGCGAGGACCAGTGGAAGGACGCGCTCAAGCAGAGCGTCGAGGAGGCGCTGAAGCGGGGAGCGTTTGGGGCTCCCTGGCTCTGGGTTACCAATGACAAGGGGCAGGGTGAGCCCTTTTTTGGGAGTGACCGGTAAGTGCAATCGTGCTTCCCTCGATGACATTCGTGATGAGCTTGAAAGTGTCATTGTCGATTTCGTTTGCTGACTCACCTTCCAGCTGGCATTTTGTCTATGAGTTCTTGGGATTACCTTATCAAAAAGTCAAGCTTCTTGGGCCCGAGGGAGGAGCGAAGCTATAGTTGTACAGTATGATGTTCTTATAAGTCAAATAACAGAATATATGGTCAAGAAATCACTTTGAAGATAAAGTATAAATTCAACAGATACTGGATTCCCTGTGCTAAATTATCAGCCACGACGTCCCGAGATGGAGTGTTGAGGAACGTCTCGAAAAATGGGCATAACTTTTACTCGCCATGTCAACTCAATACTATTCCGGGATGACTTGAGAAAGATATAATTATACCCATCAATGCGACAAAGAATCATTTCGTGAGTATTATTTTATAGACTCGAAATAGTCCGCCGCAAGGGGAAACGCTCATTCAGGTCACTTGGCTCAGCCTTTCCGGTGGATATGTTTCCAGTAAATAGACAATGCCTTATATCCGGTCACCCGCAGCGTCACTGGCCAATGAAAATCATATTTCGACTGTTACACACGCGGGCTTTTGCTTGCGTTTTCGTGTGGTTGCGAATTTAGACGTGCAGTAGACCATCATAAGATGTACGTCATACGTAGGCGGCCCCACAGAAGCGCCGCCCGCGTCTTGCTTGTGCTAGAAACAGGCAAAACAGGGTCTTGATAGTTTGGACGGTCATCAAACGGCTTGGGCGTTCGAACTCTTTTCCCCTGGCATAGATGAAATAAAAGTATCATTTTATTTCCAGGGATTATTACTCCTGGGAACCTCCGTGCATTCCGTTACATCGAAATACTAGCAGAAAAGTTGCAGCAGAAACATACTATAAGCCATAGCCGACGACTATAATCCACCGGGAGGATCCACTACACAATACATACCGTATACCAAAAAAAACCATGTCGGAGCAGGAAGCCGTGAAAGAGGCCGTAGAGGGCCAGGAGCTCTCGGCCGAGGGCAAGTCCCGCTTCGGCACCAAGGAGAAGCTGATCAAGGACCTGACGGCCAAGCTCGAGGAGTCCAAGGACCTCGAGGCCCAGTCGGTCAAGCTGCGCGAGCAGGCCGACCGCCTCGCCGAGGAGAACCCAGAGGAGGCCGAGAAGCTGCGCGCAGAGGCCGGCGAGCTCGAGGCCAAGGCCAAGAAGTTGATCAAGACGGCTAGAAGGAGTGAGTTTTGTCATGGATCAGTGTTGTGAATACTTTCCAGCCAGAGACTGACTTTGTCAAAGTGCAAAATGGGGCCTTTCAGGGCGGTGCCGCAGGAGCAGGTATCGGTGCCGGCATAGCTGGTGGTCTGGGAACCGTGGTCGGCAGCATCGTCGGTGGCATTGCGGCGATACCAACGACAGGATTGGGAATACTGATTGGAGCGGGTACGGGTGCCATTCACGGGCCTTGGGTAAGGCAAAACAACACATTGCTTCTTTCAACAGTCGTTTGATACTGACCATGGTCGCAAATAGGTTAAACTTGTAAAAGATACTGTGGAGGAAGAGGACGAAAAGGACGAAAAGGGTGAAGTTAGCAGCGATGGAGAGTAAGAAACGGAAAAGATTTGCATCTATTGTTGGTTGTATCTTCTTTAGGCGATTGTTCTGTTTGGAGGTTTAGGACTTGCAGTCACTCTGGATTAATCCGTGTTCTGTCCGGTTTCTTGCATTATAGCGTTGTTTCTTTGTAAATGGGTATCTTGCGTAAAAATAAAAAATTGCAGGACATGCGTTCAAGCATCGCTTCCCTTGATGGTCGGGTTGTGTGTTCCTCTCTCTGATTGCTTCACTTAGGCCTGGTGTCTGACCATAGCTTATCGATGATTTGAAAGACTGCCGTGACATTACGACTGACCGTTTCATCAAAATGTGCGCCCAACTTTTGTTGCATCTTGTCAGGATGCCAGCGAACTCTTTCGTCTTTTAGGCGCACGAGGAACTCCTTCTCGCCAATCTCAAGGGGATCAAGCCCTTTGATGAAGAAGTCTCTGACGTTGTCGCTGTTAATGCTGGATGGACTACCATCCAGGACCGGCCAGCTCATAGTTTCAACTGTACCATTCCAGGTTGACCACCCCTGGACATACTCGTCCCACTTGACCTTCCAGCTCTTTCGTTTTCGCCTTTCTTCGCCACGCCGTAGACTTTCCTCCATCTCCTTGGTAAGTCTTCGCGCTTCCTGTTCTTTTTCATCCTTTTGTTTCTTCTGCTCTGCCTTTCTTGCCCTCTCTTCCAAGAGTCCTTGGTGCGTCTTCTCCCACATTTTCTGTCGAACATAAGCAGCGTACTCTTCGTCGTCCATCTGCTCGAGCTCTCCCTGCGGACCGGCCTTTTGATTCGAGTAAACATGAACTGGTTGGCCGTAGACACCCTCCCAATAGTCTGCTCCCTCATCGTCGGCCATGGCGTCAAACAGAGACTCCCGAAAAGCCGTCTCAGGGCTCAGCGGTGGGGGACCGTGAGGATTTGGTGGTGTAGGCGAACGGGTTCTAGAACGCTCCCGCCTCCGCTTGTGTCGATGATGGTGTCGATGGCGCCTGTGACGGTGGGAGCTCTCCCGATCGTCTGTCTCATGGTTGTCGGCATCTTCTGCGTCATCCCGCCGCCGCGACGACGTACGCCGAGGCGCATTCTGGTCATCCTCACTGTAGTCTCGTTCTCGGTGTCGTGAGGATCGATGCGACCGTCTCTTGGACTTGAAGCGGAATTTTGAAGACTTGCGCTCGCGGTACTCTGGCGCTGCGTCTTCGCCCGTCTTTGAGCTAGGTGGCTCCTCTGGTGTGGCATCCTCTTTTGACGAATGACGCTGGGGTCTCTCTGTCGACGGCAAGGGTGGCTCTTCATGGTTGATGGAAGCCAAAATGTGTCGCCTCCTTGGCGACGATGGCTCTGTCGTCATGGCGGTAGGATCATGATTTGCGTGTTACGAAATAGACGCGCATCTCAACCAACCCGTGTTCCAGGTCGGGTGGTGATTGATTGAAAAGGAAACCTCGAAATGACGTTAGCAAGGTTAGATGGCAGGTAAAAGGCGGGACCCTGGAGATCTCGGATAAGGCTTATCGATTGTGCCTGCTTGCATGCCGCTCTGCTGTGGGGCCGCATGTCAGCACCTATGGGACGTGCTAAAGCTCTAAGTTCTAACCAGAGACAAAGCTTTGGGTGACGAACGAGCGAACCTGGGAATCGCGACCTGTTATAACGGGCATTTATTAATCCACAGACTCATATACTTCTGGGAGGAACTGCCCAAGACTTGAATAACAAATTCTTCAGTATAATTATTTCGTTTCATTCTTGATTACAAAGCACTACGACACATCAACAAATCGTCATCATGAACAAGCCCGGCCTCTCGTTCGGTCTCAATCTGACCAAGAAGCCTGGCGCGAAGGCGCAGCCCGCAAAACCAAAACCAAACGGTATTCTCGGTGGCGGCAACGACTCAGACTCCGACCAAGATGAGCCTCAACCCGCAGCATTCGCCAAATCAGCCACCAAGTCGAAAGCCCGGCCGGGCGCGCCGCCCTCTGCGCCGCCCAAGTCCAAGAAGCCGCAAATGTCCATGTATGGCGACCTCTCATCAGCGCTAGAGTCGCGGAGGAATCAAGAGGCCGCCGAAGAGCTCGATCCATCTATATTCGACTATGACGGTGTCTATGACTCGATAAAGCCAGAAAAAAAGACGACACAAGAGGATGTCGACCGAAGGCCAAAATACATGAAGAATCTCATAGCCTCAGCAGCAGTCAGGAAACGCGATGCACTTATAGCCGAGGAAAAGAAGATTGCACGGGAGCGCGAAGCTGAAGGTGAAGAATTCGCCGACAAGGAGAAATTCGTGACCGAAGCCTACAAGCAGCAGCAAGAAGAGAACCGCAGACTCGAGGAGGAAGAGAAGAAACGGGAAGAGGAAGAGGCGCGCAAAAATAAGGGAGGCGGCATGACGGCTTTCTACAAAGACTTGCTAAACCAGGGCGATCAACGGCACGCCGAGATCATGAAGGCTGCAGAAGAGAGGGCAAAGAACGGACCTTCACAGCACGAAGAGACACCCGCGGAGGAAACCACTGCGAGCGCCAAAGATCGAGCAAAGGAACTCAATGCTAAAGGTGCCTCCATTGCGATCAATGAAGATGGTGAAGTTGTCGACAAGCGCGAGTTACTCCGAGGAGGTTTGAACCTTGGAGCCAAGAAGAAACCAGACGTTCGCCAGGAGAAGAGAACAGAGCAGAGAGAGGACCGCGGCTTCAGACCTAATTTTGCTGGAAGCGGCAAGAACGCCATGCGCGAGCGTCAATCACGAATGATGGAGGAACAGCTGGAACAAGCGCTCAAAAGAAACCTTGAAGTGGAAGAGGAAGAGCGGCAGCAAGTCGAACGTGCCGCAAAGAGTCGAAAGACCGAGACCGAAATCTCTAGCGCCAAGGAGAGATATCTGGCTCGAAAGAAAGCAGCCGAAGAGGCGAAAAAGAATAGCTCGTAGACATTTATTTAATGCCTGGCTGCAACTATTACTATAGCCATTCCCAATTCCTGCCACAGGCCGTGTACATAGCCGTTATTGGTCGCCGTCAGAGATTGACTGCGTCAAGGGCGAGAGTATGGTGGTAATACACTTTATTCCAGTGTCTCTATAATAGACACCAATCCATTCCGGTAGTGGTGATTTCCCCCAAGTATATCTTTTACAAAGTATTGTACATTGAATCAACCGTGCCGGTAGAAAGTATATATATGACTGGAGAAGTTGGGTTTGAGGTCCTCGTCATGGCGTCGTGTATCTTTTGTTTGTAATCTATTCTCCGCGTTGTATTCTGCTGATATATGTCGAGCTGACTTGGTTCCATGCCGACATGTACTTCTCCATGCACTGCGTGAAGCAGGTGGTCTCGCCGCTCGATAACGAGGATCCGGGCTTGGGAACGCACTTTTGGAAGCAGTGATCGTTGATTTTCTATGTAGATGTCAGTGGACACTCCCCAGAGTGCAGTTGGCATGCTTTGCGATTTCGTACCTCAATCAATTCTCTGGCATTGGTCATGGCGTACTGTGCCCGGACCTGCTTGATGACTTCTTGCTTGACACTTTCCGAGTCCATCTTGAAGGATTATGAGGATATGATTCGACTCTATAGCTGGAGATCCTCGTGTTTTTCCGGTGGAAATATTCCTTCGTCGCAGGTTTTCAGATTGAGATTGCGTATTGTTTTTTAAACTCGAAAGACTCTCTTCAGTCGAGAATTGAAGCTGTCATTGATGTCAAGGCTAAGATATTTCTTTAGCGCAAGGCTTAGCAGCCGCAAAAGTGCACACTGCACACTTGACTGCAGTGGTAAGGTACCGCGGTACAGCGCTTATCTGACTTCTATCAGCAAATACCCAAAGCATGAGACCCGTGCGCCGCCGAACAGCACTGGCAGTCTGGCGCTAGTCCCATAGCGCTGAACAGGGGTAGCTTCTTGGTGAGACGAAAGCTCGCAAGCTGGCCACTTTGAACTTTTTGGAGTAGGGGTTTGATATGTTTAAGTGAATATGTTCCAAACCATGCTGGAGAAGAGGTTCAGATGCAGCATGTGAGTATGAAGGTTAATGTAGATCCTCAAGATATTCTAAATCAACGAAGACTTCACTGAGCAAAACGCACACAAGCGTAGTCACATAGATCCAAGAATAGTACTACAAAGGTGGAAATACCGAATTGATCTCGTGCTACAGAAAAAAATAGACAGCTGAACGTGTTCTAATGGAGGCTGTGTCCGATTAGAAGCTAACAGGGATAAGTGCAACTCACCATCCTCCATTGGTCTGCTCTACACGTGTGCATACCTACATTACTTGGGAGAAGCCAGCTGAGTGCACTCAGGCCGTCCACGAATTCACAAACGAGCCTGCTTGTACTGCTGCGCATTCAAACCAGGCCATTTGCGCCGACACATGTCCAGACAATAATTTTCTTTTGCCTCTTCTTCGACACTCTACCAACTTTCCATTCCCCTTCTCCTTCCTTCGTACCTTTTCCTTGGTCCAGTACTTTCTCTCCTGCCACCATCTGAAAGATGAGGTGGCTTACTTCACTTTCGGCTCTTTGGCTGGCTGCGACCGCCAGAGCAGCCGTCAGCCACGATGACGATGGCAACGTTCGAAGTATCGCGGTAGGTTCTTGACAAATTCAACGGTCAGTTGGTCGCTTCTGCTGACACTCGATAGCTGCGAACCCACACGCTGCAGCAGCCCTACCTTGACTCGGACATGGCCAGTCGCTGGTATGACTTTGGAGGCGACGCCATTGTCCGCACAGATTCGTATGTCACACGACCATCATACATAACTACGAAAACTACCCAGTACATGAAGGGCTGACGCGAAGAAACTATAGATACATTCGTTTAACATCGAATCAACCCTCGCAAAACGGCTGGCTGTTCTCTCGAGTACCCCTGACTGCCACGAACTGGGAAATCGAGGTCGAGTTCAAGATTCACGGAAAGAACCAGCTTTATGGCGATGGTTTCGCCATGTGGCTGACGAAAGAGCGCGGGAAGCTCGGCCCAGTGTTTGGACACTCTGACGAATTCGAGGGATTGGGCATCTTTGTGGACACGTACAAGAACAACCGCCCCGGTGTTGTGTTCCCCTACGTCATGGCCATGGTCGGCGACGGCAAGACCAGCTACAACAAGAACAACGACGGAAAGGACGCCGAGTTCGCAGGATGCTCTGCTCGCGGTATCCGACACTCGAGCGTACCCACCAAGCTCCGATTGACCTACTTCCAGGACAAGTCCCTGAAGTTGGAGTTGCAGTACAAGAAGGAAGACGACTGGGCCCTCTGCTTCGAGACCAACGAGCCGCCATCTATCCCTTCCGTCACTTACCTCGGATTCAGCGCCGAGACTGGCGAGCTGAGCGACAACCACGACATCATCTCGGTCAGAGCTAAGAACCTGTACACTCCTGGCGGTCAGTCTGGCAAGTCTTCTCCGGGCAGCGGTGGTCAGCGCAACCGAAACAAGGCTTCCGGTCCCAAGAAGACTGGCGGTGGCTGGGGATGGTTCCTTTTCAAGTTCCTGGCCTTTGGCATGGTTGTTGCTGGTGGCTACGTTGGCTGGACTGCTTACCGCACCAGCAAGCAGAGGACACACAGATTCTAGTTTATGAACAGTCTACGGATACGAGAGTTGGGTTTTGTGATATCTATCGCATCCGTGGGGGGCAACCAAAAAAGGAGAGAAGAATTGTCTATACCATCAGCATCAAACGCGAGAGTTTCTTTGTATGTGATTTTTCTCTGAAATGGCACTGTTTGTCACTTTAGGCGCATTGGTTCAGGGTCCTCGACGGTTGTAATGTCGAGTTCAAACATGTGAAATAAGATATCAGCTCCGATCAGGAACATGTGTTTGTATGAATCGAGAACGTTACAGATGCTGGAAAGTCTTTAGCATCCTTCACCGCGTTGAAGTCCGTATAAGATAACAGCAACGTTGTTGTCAGCTGAACCATTCTACATTGCCAGTATGCAGTGGTGTCCTGTCCTACCAAATCACTTGAGATCCCAAACATTCAACGACTGGATCTGTCCATGATAGTATAATAGCGCCAGCAGGTATTACTGGTGGCTCGAAACAGTATAGTATGAAAAGCCCACGTGGCTTATGATTCAGTTTTTGATGCAGATGTCAGCCTCTTTTGATGGAGACGGAAGTCTCAGGTTTAAATTATTTGCCATGGTACATGACCAATGGTGACAGACAATGAGATGCAACAATGAATTTGTCTAGAATTACTGCCCACAACCGCATCTAAGATGAGATACAGTGCACCGACCGGGACTCAGTGCTGCTTGCTCTCACTTGTTACAGGCAGTCGGCCGATACTCGTACATATCACCCGGAGGCTGGCATACTTACTCGGAAAGGGTTCAGCACTAAGCGAACCGGCCAATTGTCCAATGAGGAGGCTATGACGACAATTTCCAGCAGGCATGGGCGGGGAACATGGAAAGGGCTACCCCACACTCCACGGCTAACTCGTCGCAATCCATCACTTTTTGGTGTAGCGTGCCCGTAGTAGGGCGGCGAGGCCCATGATCGCCCGAGAGCTCTTGACGAGGTGCGCCCTCTAGGGAATATAGTGGACAAGAGACTTTGAACGGACACGAAGGCAGTAACTTTTTGACCAAAATTATCCAAGTTGCATGAATCACCAACCACCCGAGAGCCCGAGTTCGACTGATGTAGTAGTCAGTCCTCAGATATCCGCACTGAACAAACTCATGTAATCCCTGGCACCACGCGTATCACACGTACGAAGGAAACAGCTGTGCGCCATTCAAGAGTAAGCAGTAGTCATCCAACTACCAACTGCACATCGATAGCCGAATGTGATGATACATTTAGATGGGTACAAAACAAGAAGCAACGCCCCGAGAGCCCCGTAAATAGCAGGACACTTTTTCTTGCCAGCAGCTAGATGTAGCAAGTCCAGTAACAGAAGGATTCTTGACCGCGGCGACTCTTGTCCGTTTCATGCTGCGCCTTCTTTTCTTGGAGAAAGTCACCACAGCTTAATGTATTGTGTGTGATACTTTAGACTCTCGGCTCCAGCCTAATGTAATGCTAGGTAATATAACGTAGAGTTTGACTCTCTTGCAGTTACATGGCAGCTTTGCAACTACACAACACAGCACTGCTTGAGCGTTCAGCATCAGACACCTGACACCCACACAAAAGAGTGAAGGAATACCGTTCACGTTGGTATGAGGCGTATATTTGTATGTAGGCCGAGAGCGCATGGGCGTCAACTCTGTCTGTGGGCGGGTACGCACACACAGCGGTAGCAGCAGCATGCAGACTCATGTACCTACATGGGTAAACGTAGTGTACATACAGTATTCGTTGCATGGCTTCGTTCCTCTTGTGCCACAAAGGGAAATGCGTGTCTGTTCTTTTGTAACCCCGCGGCTCTCTTGTCCATTGAATCAGGAAGCGGAAACGCTGGATCAAGCACCGAGTGAATCCCTTGTTCACTTACTTCTCTTTCGCTGAGGCTTTTCCCTCTCACTCTTCCTCCTCATCGACTCAGCGCCTCTCTGTCGCTGTCTCCCTCTATCCATCCCCCAGCCCTGACCTGAGGGCCCGCGCCTTTACCTGACGATGCTACTTTACTGCCCCAGTCCATAGCCCTTGCCGACCCAAATTGCTTCCCAGATAAGATCTGCCTATGGTATTGTGCTCTGCGTTCATTGGCAGCACATCAAAGCCCAGCCAGGCAAGGTAAAGCAAGGCAAAGACATACACACACAGTGGGCGGGTCAATAAAGTCATCCACGTTGCCATTTTCTTTTCTTTATTTTACTCCCCTTGTTCAAAAATCGATTGGACCTTCTGTCCTTGCCGATCCGGGCACTCACTGCTGGCTGATTAACTGACTGCTTGCTACCTACCTATGGGCTACTACTAAGTAAAAGGTAGTAGAGCTGTAGGTAGCTGCCGTACAGTAATAAGTTAGTTACCCGGCCGCCTCTTGCCCTTGAACTCCATACCCTGACCCTTCCTACCCCAGTTTTGGCGCCGTCGAGACTCACAGGCTAGAGAACCTTATTCGAGCTGTCTGCTGCAACATTTGCAGTCCCTCCTCTATCTTTTGCTCCTCTCCGCTTCAGAGATATACCAAGCTGGGTCGAGGCGATTGGTTTCTTCTTACTCCTCTTCTCTACTCCGGCTTCTTCTCCCCGTGCCATTATTTGCAGCTTCAGATCGCATCGCTGTCCGTCCGGTAGACAAGAATAAAATATCCACCTGCAATCGAGGTCCTCTCACCGCATCCAGCCGTTGTAATTTATCCTCACCCACTCGGTCTTATTACCCCCACCGACGTCAACACCAGCTCGACTTGCGCCAGTGTCTAGCTTCACAAACTTACACATCAATCACCCCTCTTTGAGCTACGTATGTCATTCCCCTGTCCTCGTCTGCCTCTGAGCAAAAAATTGAAAGGAGCATCCATGACTTGCAAAACCATCTAAACCAAAATTCTCGCCTCGCCTCTATTTTACGCTTTCATGTGTAGCACATGAGCTGATTGATCCTGTCTGCATTGCAGCTCCTCCTGATTCCTAGCCGCCTACGAAAAATCGACTCCGTGCTGCAACTCAGTCTCTTGACCTGTAGCAGCTTCAAGTTTCGATAGATCTGATATCATCAACGCGCGCACCGCCCTCAATTGAGCTTTGCGCTGAGCTTCACTCTCGCCTGAATCCTTAGCTCGCGTCCGTTTCCGAGTCGCATCGCCTCAATTCTTCCGGGGCAGCCAGCAAAATCACTTGCAGCAAGATCCTGCCAACTGGAATGCGCTGTCTCTAACTAGCCTCTGCTTCGCTCCTCCTCCGACTCCCATCGTCGACCCGCAGTTTCCACCGACGCGTTCTCTGTCTCTCTCTCTCTCTCTCACTCTTGACGTTCCAGAGAGCTAATTCAGTCGCCATCAATTGACATTAACCGCTTCGTTGGACCTGTGTGTGCGTCGTTTACACACACTTCCTACAACCACCTTTTCTTTTACCTACCAAGGGTCCGGCCCCTCCGTTCCCCCTCAGCTATATCATATGCCGAGTCTAGGCTCTTTTCTCAAGAAAAAGCGGACGAGGGACGATAAGGCCGATCCCTCTTCTAGCCAGCCAACTAGTCCGGTGACGCCAACGACCCCGACCATCTCACAAAGCTTTGAGAGCCAGCACACGCAGTCTACTGCCCGTACGACGCCTGGCAGCTCGGCCTCGCATGCGAGGAAGCCGTCTTCTCAAGCACGAAACGCATCCTACGAGGTACAAAAACCTGCTTCGGCAGGTCCTGGGCAACAAATGAACGTTGTCCAAGGACACCAAAGCCAACAGCACCACCCTTATGGTATCCAGCAGTCTCCTAGTCCGGGACATGCAGGAAATCCACAAAGCCTGCCCAGTATCAACAACATAATTAATATGCCGCAGAATGATGGTATGGCGCAATTCTAGGATACCTCGACCATGACTGATACGTATACTAATAATGGTACAGGAGCCGGTAGTGGTGCTCAGAATGGCGGCCAACCTCCACCACAGCAGAACCAGCAATCCCAGCAGCAACAACAACCGCATGGGCATCACTCACAGCCATCAACAGACTCGAGGGTGACAAAGGGGAAATATTCACTTGCAGACTTTGAAATCCAAAGGACATTGGGTACGGGAAGTTTTGGACGTGTACACCTGGTGCAGTCAAAACATAACCAACGCTTTTATGCAGTCAAAGTACTCAAAAAGGCGCAAGTGGTGAAGATGAAGCAAGTCGAGCACACCAACGATGAGAGGCGTATGCTCGGAGAAGTCAAACATCCTTTCCTCATTACCTTGTGGGGAACATTCCAGGACTCGAGGAATCTATACATGGTCATGGACTTTGTCGAAGGTGGAGAGCTGTTCTCGTTGCTGCGGAAATCTGGAGTAGGTTCTTGCCTCGTGCTAATTTCGCCTGTGACAATTGTGACCTAACAGAAGATAGCGTTTTCCGAATCCAGTCGCAAAATTCTATGCTGCCGAGGTTACTCTGGCACTGGAGTACTTGCACGAGAAGCACATCATATATAGGGACCTGAAGCCCGAAAACTTACTTTTGGACCGCCACGGCCACCTCAAGATAACGGATTTTGGTTTCGCGAAGCGGGTGCCTGACAAGACCTGGACTTTGTGTGGTACTCCCGACTACCTGGCCCCGGAGGTTGTCAGCAACAAGGGCTATAACAAATCAGTAGACTGGTAAGTGGCACGAGATCCCAATACGGGCAGGAGTGGATTGTCTGACATATGTTTAAAAGGTGGTCGCTTGGCATCTTGATCTATGAGATGCTGTGCGGATACACGCCGTTCTGGGACAGCGGGTCGCCGATGAAGATCTATGAAAATATTCTGAAGGGCAAAGTCAAGTATCCGCAATATGTCCACCCAGATGCGCACAACCTTTTGGAACGACTGATCACACCGGATCTGACCAAACGATTGGGCAACCTTTACGGCGGACCGCAAGACGTGAAAAATCATCCTTGGTTCGCGGAAGTTACGTGGGATCGTCTATCAAGGAAAGACATTGACGCTCCATACACTCCGCCTGTCAAAGCCGGCGCTGGTGATGCGAGTCAGTTTGACAAGTATCCCGAAGAAACAGAAAAATACGGCCAGAGCGGTCATGATGAGTGAGTCGACACGATTGTTCTGAACCCTGCAAACATTTCGCTGACACATAGCAGATTTGGACATTTGTTCAGTGACTTTTGATTTGATTCGCTGAGCAGCCACTCAAGCGAATGTGCGACGGTAACATAAAGAAACGATTGACTTTGCGGAGTGGCAAGGATACTCATGGGTTTGGGGCAAGGCTGGGAATTGGCAACGGGGTGAATGCGGTCGAGGACGTGGGTGGCGAATCGCACGCGACGGCCATGATATTTCTTAAAGAAGTTCACGTGATGGAATATAGGTAAACAGAGAAAAGGTCTGGCAGATGACATGCTGCGAAAGAAGACATGAGGAAAGAAAAGGTTGACCGTTCGCGGTCAAGCAGCAGCATGCCCGTACCTAAGTATTTGTCCACCCAAGCAAATGTTAGGGTTTCTGTCGCAGCGCGAACTTGCAGCAGCCTAAGCCTTATGCTACAGCTCTACATGGCGCTTACATGATGAGGCCGAAGAAAGAAACAACCCTATATGTCAGGACTTATTACCTGCCTATATACGCTCTATGGAACAATGATATGTGTGGGTGAACATGGTGGTTCATATGTACGAGTAATGTACAACAATGTATTGAGGGGAGGGGGACATGAGGTCTTCAATTGTCCCCTCAACTACCCCGGTCCCGTTATGCACGCCATAAGACGGTTGTGTGTTATGCTTGGGATTTCCCCCACTTGTGCTGGGCTGCTTACTTGCCAATTCATACGTACATTAGATCCCTAACGATTCTAGATTAGCTCAAACCCGCCTCGCCATTTTCTAAACGAATCGGGGGCCCGTTTTTAGGGTCTCGCTCGTCCCCATGGTCAAATCTCCAATCAATTAAGGATCTTTTTCAGGCCTGGCCCGGGGTGAGATTGAGTGAGAAAAAAAAAAGTCGCGGTGAGTGAATCAATTTGCATTCTGCGCCCGGTGACTGCTGCATGAGACTTCTAGATTTACTTGTATCATTTTTCTCTCTTGGCCCCGGCTCCCTTTTTTTTCCTTCGGCTGCTTTTGCTTGCTGCACATCAATTATTAGGTAGTGTGGTTCTCTTTTGGGGAAAATACGATGCTGCTAGACAGCACCCTGAATCATCTCCATCCATCTACTATCCTACAGTGTCGTCCCCCTTTACTAAAGTTTCTCCTAACGTAATTGATGTCCCTGCATTTTACAATCCTTCTTTGCTGAAACTCCAGGCGAGTTGTGTGCGAGAGAGAGAGAAAGAGAGAAATGGACGATTATATGTTCCACCGTTACGTGCAGCAATGCAAATACGTACCAGAAAATACAAGTTATCTGGAGGTATTCAACTATACGGTATGTCTTTTCTTGTTTTTCACCCCTCATGTTTGCTTCGCATCCCAATTCGAGTCCCCGATTGGAGGACTAGTCAATATCTAGTCAAATAGTAGGTAGTAGAGAAGAGGCAATCCCGGGTGAGGATAGTTATCTGCGTGTGTCCACGGACGGGTGTGTGTTGCACTGCCCCCCTTATATATACTCTTTGCTTAGAGCTACCTCGTCTCCAGCATGCGAGGGTAGTCTTGTTTGTCTCGTCTCTGTCGTTGGTTATCAGAGACGGAAAGAGAGCTCCAATCTATTCCCGTCGTCAGCGTTGCCAGTTACCGAAGCTAACAATGCGGCTCTTCCCCCGAATCAGGATCCAGTTCATAATTCAGTCGAGGAGCATCCACTCACACCCGATGAGTTTGAAAACTATCTACATCGCCGGGTATGTTATATAAGATCCTTATTTCTCCCTCCTTCCTCTCCCCCAATAAGGTGTCGTTATTGGACCTTCTATTTCCCTTTGAAGAAAGCTGTCTGCGCCGCCGCCTGCTTGGCCCCCTGGATCTAAAGTGCCGTCTTCCCGGACGGCACTGCTCTGTGGAGTTTTGGTTCGCCGAGCGGGGAAGGGATCTGGTTGCCGTGATCCGGCGCCTTTGTGTGTGGTATCAGCCCTCTCTTTGCGCACCCGAACCCTTGGGACCGGGGAACTTTTGACAATCGACATGTCTCTGTTGTTTCATTGCTTATTACTGATGCTTTCTTTTGTGGCCACTTAGGGAGCTTTTGAGCCACCAACGCTACCCGAGGGCGTGAGGTTGAAAGATGGCATCCGTCTAGTGTGAGTCTCGCCCTTCTTCTTGTTCCACCCCCTCCTCCGTCCCGCCCATTGACTGAAACCTTGAGAATTATAGTCTTCAGAAAAATGCCAAGCAGAATGAGACGTTTACGCCAAATTATATATCCCTGACGGCAGATCAATATGAGCAAATGGTCAGGACCATGCGGCTCCCCTTCCGGGCCATTGAGGGGACGAGCGTCGTAGGACCCTTCTTTTGGTCTGCATTCGACTCAGATGCGAGCGATCCGCACTTGCGTAAGTTATTGTACTGTGCTTGTAGACATGTCTATAGCTTCCCGTCTATTTGCCTACACATGAGTATACCTGAATTAGCTGACAATGTCACTTCAGAAATCATATTTCGCAAATCCGATGTGAGGAAAAAGGGCAAGACCCGTGGCTGGGAGATTATGCTCTCGCATTCCTTTACAACTGCCATTACGACTGGATTCGTTAAAGGAACGCCGTCTTCGGACATTGTCACTTCCATCGAGCATCTAATATCGTGTGCCGCGCAGGTAGCGCACCCCATGCTCCTGCCCGTCATCATCCTGTCGCACGACCTGTCCTGGAAGACGGACCAGAAGCAGCGCGACGCGCGGGACTGGCTGCGGCGCCTCGAGCACGCCGTGACCATGCGCGACGAGATCGAGGAGGGGGAGGGGTACCGGGAGCTGGACCTCGAGGTCCTCAACCGCGACCTCGTCGAGTGCCACAGCCAGGTCCTGTGGAAGCGCCCGCAGGCTTACCAGAGCATCATTGAAGAGATGAAGCTGGCCATGGACAACTTTTGGCAGAGCTCCGTGCCCGAGCGCGTGCACCGCGGCGAGACGGCCGCCCTGCACAGCAGCATGAAGAGCCGGCTGGACTTTTACCGCATCAAACTCTTGGGCGTGGAGAACTACGCGCATACGACGTTGGAGAGGCTGAATATCCAGCGACAAGCTGTGAGTTTGGATTCTTTTTTTCCCCCTCTCTCTTGCAGCTAGATCCTCTTATTATATCAAGGGGAGGGGAGAACGTTCTAACATTTCACAGCTGTACAATATCATTGCCCAAAAGGAATCCAAGCTCAACCTAGAAATGGCCGCCCAGCAAAGGCGTCTCGCACACGCATCAAAACGCGACAGCACCGCCATGAAGACATTATCACTACTAGGCGCCGTGTTCCTACCGGGCACTTTCCTAGCCTCCATCTTCTCCATGACGTTTTTCGACTTCAACGTAGACGACGGCTCCAGCGGGGGCACGGGAGCGGCCGTCTCGCAATACCTCTGGGTGTATTTCGTCGTCACCATCCCGCTGACCATGCTCATCGTGGGCTCGTGGTGGTGGCTGGACAAGCGGCGCGAGCGCCAGTACGCCCTCGAGGACGCCGACATTGAAAAGGGCATCGAGCGCATGGAGACGGAGATCATGGCCATCATGCGCAAAAAGACCATGAAGAAGGCTACTACCTGGAATAGCGGCAACACGCCCAGCCTTAGCTTTCAGCTGAATCGAAAGGACAAGACGGGCTGACACGACTAAAGGGAAAAGGGGGGAAGGGATTGTAATCAATTGGGGAGAGAATTGGCACGGGGTGCGTTTGTGGGTACGGATATTGTTCATGACCGCGACGACCTTTTTTTTTTTTTATTAACTATTATTGTTCCTCTCATGGCACGAAACTTGATGACCATCCTACACAAGCATAGACATTTCGGCATAACAAGTATATAGCTAGGTACACACACGTCATATATGGGAATAATTGGGAATTGAATATCACGATCTTTGCTTCGTCGAAGCTTCTGTTCTTGCCCTTGCACCCGTCGAGCTCTACTGGACTCTTCGAGGATATGGAACTTCAACAGTGGCACATGTTACTGTTCTCTGAGTCGAGTGCTCGTCGCTCTTCCTTGCCCGAAGACATGTGTTCCTTCACGCTGTGAGTGGCTCCAGAATGTATAGACACTCGATCAGCGTAATTGCCATGTTCTCACTCGAAACAACAGTGATTGCTGCCTGCAGCAGAAAGTCCAAATACCAGTCAAATCAGCTACGAGATCAAGTACTTAGCTCTTCTCACTCGAGCCTTCTCCTCTGCCTTGTCCTTACTTCCTACACGCCGACGGTATCAAGGTCGCAAAAGGTGAATTTGCAACACCAATGTGTGGCAGATGCCTGCTGCTGTCCAATCTGAGGGTGTTTCTTTCCCTCTGCTGCAGCAATGGCTGATGGTCACAATGACTCTAAAGGCAATCAAAAATCGTGTGATTGGTCACTTTTGCAGCAGCAAGAGGAAAGTACAATCCAGCGTCGTTGTGAGAAGCTGTTTGATATTTCATCTTGGGAAAGTGCTGCCCAGTCATCGTTTTTGATTATTTGATTGTCTCGCCACTTTCATCGCCCAGGTGATGGGGAAATGTTTCGATCCGTCTTGTTGATACAACAATCGACGTTGAGGTGTTTCACAGCAAGTCGGGTGTTTACCTGACGACTTGTCTTCACTGTTGGCACAGAGAGTCTCCGATAACATCAACTAAGTACTTTCAATTCGAACCTTGAACTCCCCGAGCACTTTTCTCTTCATCACCACTTTGTCTTCAGCCAGACCAAAGCTACTATATTCACCTACAGAATTCTCTTCGTCGACCATTTGTTTTGTCTAGACTTATACCCTCAGCAACCTCGTGAAGTCTGATCCCCATACCCAAGCCAACACTATGGCCACTGCCTCTGGAGGCAGTGCCGGCGTAAGGCCGTGCCAGTTTGATCGGCTGAGCGAATCCCTTTCTGAGGGAAATCTTGACGACATGGAACGTCGTGTCTCTACCGCTTTTCAAGTCATTGACAAGCTTTGTTCCACCCTCGCGTCCCTTGGTGAGGTCGCTGGTGAACCAGAAACCGACGAAGCAAGGTGGATCAAGAATCTAGCAGATTTGAAAGCACAGAGCAAACCCACACAGGTCATCATTGGAGTTGTTGGCAACACTGGAGCTGGAAAGAGCTCAGTCATCAACGCTATTCTCGAGGAAGAACGCATCGTACCGACCAGCTGCTTCCGTGCTTGTACAGCAGTCATCACTGAGTTGTCGTACAATCACTCAAGCTTGCCAGATGAGCTCTATCGAGGCGAGATAGAGTCTATCAAAGAAGAAGACTGGCTCCTAGAGCTGACACAGCTCAAGGATGACCTTATCGACTCCAAAGGCCACATATCCAAGGAAGCTGGCAAGGTAGACACTGATGCAGGCGTTTCTTGGGCCAAGGTCAAGGCGGTCTATCCAGAGTTGACTCAAGATGAGTTTGCACGTGCCAGCGTGGATTCGTTGGTAAAAGATGCCAGAATCTATGGAGTACTTGGCAACATAAAGACGGTATCCGCTGCGACAGTTGAAGCGTTCTACCCTAAGCTTCAACAGTATATCGATAGCACCCAGGGCAAGTCTTCGAAGAAGGGAAGACGCAAAAAGGGTGAACCAAAGCGCGAGAAGAAGGCCGAATTTTGGCCTTTGGTCAGAGTAGTCAGAATCTACACAAAGGCTCGAGCACTCTCCACTGGTGCTAGAGTTGTTGACTTGGTAAGAATTCAAAGTCCTATAAATATTTCTGATCTGACATGAATTAGCCTGGTGTGCAAGACTCGAATGCCGCAAGGGCAGCTGTTGCTGAGAAATATATCCAGAATTGCAGTAGTCTTTGGATTGTGGCGCCCATCTCACGAGCAGTTTCGGACAAAACTGCCCAGCACCTTCTAGGTGAAAGATTCAAGTTGCAGATGAAGTACGACAATTCGTACTCATGCATAACTTTCATCGCCTCGAAAGCGGACGACATCAGCATTTCGGAGGCTATTGAAGATCTGGATCTCGCTGAGGATTCAGGAGAAACGACCAGTCTCTTGGATCGGTTTGAGGAGGTTTCCGAGGAGACAAGCCAGAAGAAACACGAGCTTGAGGGATTGGAAGCTGAGTTCTCATCTGCCAAGGCATCTCTCACTGATGCCGAGACAAAGCTCGATATGTGGCAGAAATTGACAGTCAAGCAAAACGACGGGCAGGCCGTCTTCTCGCCTCAAGCAACGCCTCAAAAGCGGCGACTGCACGACTCACCTCATCGCCCAATGACCAAGAGAGCTGCAAAGGAATACGACTACACCTTTGGTGGAAGATCATCCAGCAGATTCAAAACGTACTTTGAAGACAGCGATGAAAGCGCCTCAATGGACCTCGAAGACAGCGACGGCAGCGTCTCGGAAACCGAAGACGAAAGAGAGCCACTCTCCCGCGAGGTGGTTCAGTCAAACTTGGAGAATTGCAAGAACTCACATGTCGAGGCTCTACAGCACTTCCAGGAGTGTGAGTCTCACCTCACGCTCGTCCGAGAAGGGTACGGATTGCTCGAAGACGAGCTATTGGCGATCAAGCCTATTGTCAAGGCCATGTGTATTCGCGCGCGTAATGCCCAGTCACGCAGCGCGATCCGAGACGACTTTGCCCGTGGCATCAAAGAGTATGTTCTATCGCCATCTGCTTCTGACCTGGTGACATGTGAAGACCTTCTGTCGAGACTACTGGCAACTGCACTGAATTCTTGCCACTCACCGCTGTTGCATTTATGCTAACCATGCCTCTTGATATAGACTGGGCCACGATTATATGAACGACGAGGATTTTGACCCTGAAGACGAAATCAGGAATTACGACCAAGTCGCGGAGTCACTACCAGTCTTTTGTGTGAGCTCTATCGCATACCAAACATTGAGTGGCCGTTTCCGACAAGATGGCAAAACACCTGGCTTCCAGAGCTTGGAAGAGACTGAGGTTCCCCAATTACAAGATCACGCCATTGCCTTGACCGAGTCAGCTCGTGCTGAAACAGCGAAGCGTTTTCTTGGGCTTGCTTTCCAACAACTGAACTGCTTGTCTATCTGGGCAATCAGCAACACCACTCAACATCAACTGGGGGCTGCTGAGAAGACAGCTGAGAAGGCACACCTTGGAAAAGTCCTTGGTCAGCTACGCCACGATCTCGTCAACTTGATAAATGAGATTGTAGATGATTGCCGAGAAAAACTTAAGAAGAAGCTTTTCGGCGTTTTCGACGTCGCATGTTCCAAGGCCGAGGCCAAGGCAGTTTCCATCGCCGAAGGCTGGAGCAAGAAGTCAACTGAAGGAGGCTTGCATTTTCAGACGTATCAGGCTACATGCCGTCGCCAGTAAGTTCTCCCCGAGTTTGTGGGGAGGAAACAAGCTAACCATTGACAGGGGCGAATTCTCTGGACGTCATGGACACCGCAACCTGAATCAGGAATTGTTGCATCCTCTCCAGGTCTCTTTGGCCAATGCCTGGGACCGTGTTTTTACGAAGCACATACCCAAGACAATAGAATGGTTCTCGCGCGACAGTCGAGATATCTTGGACAGTTTTCATTCCAATTACTGCGTTCGCATGGAATTGAAGCTCAATGAAAGCGACATGCACCTCCTGCATTCGCGAATCCGGATCCGACAAGAAGCTTTCAAGGATGCTGTAGTTATATTCAAAGCCACTGTCGATACTCTCCAGAAGGAAGCGAACAGGGAGTTTATCCCAGTCATCAAGAGAACACTCGCACAGGCCTATCTTGACTGTCGCCAAGTAAGCGGTAAGTACTTTTTTTTTTCTTTGGAGAGTCTACAGAACCCAAATCATCATCTAGAGGCTTGATTATTTCAAGAACTCAGCAGTGGACGATTCATTAACATTTTTGCTAGGTCCGGGAAGCTTCATGCGAATGAAAGAGCACATGATCCGTCATATCACGGAAGAGAAACGAACAATGTTTCAGGAGTCGTGCGAAAATGTCGAGGAATGTCTTCTTCGTCTGTGCGACGAAAGCCGAAAAGTCATGTGCTCAAAGATCAAGGAGACCGTCGATGCAATGGCGACTGATTGCACGCAGGCAATCATGGGACGTGAGGTGTCGCCAACTTCGAAGATCGTTCGATTTCAGATACAGCAGCTGCTGTCAAGAGTTCACTCCAGCTTCGAAAGTGGGCAACTTGATCCCCTTTTCGACGAGCTTGCCCCAACCGAGCAGGGCGAGGAAGTGAGCGTCACTAAGAAGGAGGAGCAAGGCCCACGCATCAAGCAAGAAGAAGAAGTCACCTCAATCAAGCAGGAAGACGCTTGAGCCTATAGCCCACTTGCATGACTGATGCGCACCAGACGCTACACTGACTTGCACCCAACTTGCAGCGAACTCATCTTTTCCATCTTTGGGAGGATTTGCCATTAGTCTTCTGACAATAGTATGATCTGTGAATGCCCAAGAGGCTCATGGACTGCACCAGCGCTGCTTTCGCCCGGACTGCCCGGTCCATCGCCTCTCACCGACAAGTCTTTGCTTTGGTGGACGTTTGCAATAACGATGGTTTGAGGCTATGCGGAAAGGAACTGTAACTCCTGGTGTCTGGACTCATTAATGTTGTAGGGCATATGTGGCAGGAGAAGAAGAATGTGTTGCAATGTCAAAATAGCCTCAGGTGCACTGTAGTGTATGTAGCCAATTCATCATGCCTTGATATGACCCGGAACATGAGTGAAGCATAGTTGCCTTGTGTCGTCGAGTGATTTGAGGCAGCCAGAAAGAATCATTATTCCATACAAAAGCAAGCTTGACTGAAAAGTCCAGGTTGCGACAATCTGTTGCCAATAATGAAAGAGCTCCAATCAAGCCTCGTGGCAGCGAAAGTAAACGGCACGAGATGGTGCCGGGTGGCCGGACTGATCTCATTGTTGATCAAGGCGCGATGTGTGATTGTTGAGCGCGACTATGATATCCAAGGTTGCACTCTATTGAAGATTAGTAAAGCACTGAAATTGGCTGTGAGCGGTAGATCGTCAGTCAAAGCGATGGTGGTTGTTGAACAAAAAGGACCCCTGCTCATTTCCCTGGGGAAGGCATGTGACAGTCTTGGCGGGGGTGCGTTCAGGGTTTTTGACATGTGAAATCCCATTGATCCCAGCGACCGAGGGCCTCAACTCGCGTGGCTCTCAATGAAAACCAGATCCGGATATATCGTCCGTTTTTGTTGAGATTTTTTGGATTACTATACGGGATGATGATCTGACGGGTTTCTGGAACAATTCTACTGTATTGAGCCGCAAGGAACCGACTGGCTGGGTGACATTCGGATGACGGGTGTGATGCAGTCTTGAAAGCTGCACTCCGCGCCAGTCTGGTTCTGTCCGCATATTTACTAGAGTATGTACTTACAACGCCTACATGGCACATGACGGGGCGAGTCTCTTCCAACAACGTTATTATTCGGGTCGAGTCGTTGAACGCTCCATGCGTAGATAGTCCCAATCATGAGTGGGTAAAAGACGCATTTACCATCTTGTCTAAGAAGACGGAAATTTACAGACGAGTGACCTAGCTTCAGGTACAGCTTCCCAGGTATTTAGGTTAAGCCCAAGAGGTGACAAGCCGCGTGGGAATTGCGGAATAGCGGGAAGTCTAGTCGATAAATTGACGTTTTGTGCAACCACTCAATGTGTCACTTTGGCAGCTGTATGCGGCATACAGGTGAGACTGAGGGAGCATCATTGGCTGTCATTAAACTCAACCAGGCGATGACGATTTTGATGCGAGTCCAGGCTTCAATGTTGCATGCAGTCGAGGCAGTATATCCAGACAAAGGACATTGGCAACGGGGCGGTGTATTTCAACATTCCGCAGCGGCGCAATAGACGAGTGTATTGCCCCGCCAAATAAGAAGATGCGCAACACCAAAACTGGCGATCGATCATCTCAGCGACGCCGAGGTTCATGAGCCAGCATGGTAAGGACACGCGGCGATCCATCCCATCATAAGCCTGGGTAGAAACTGAAAATCAATCATCAATGCTTCTTTCAGTTCAAGCGTCGGCAAGTGAACCGGAACGCAAAGGACATTCTGGTAGCACTGCGCTGCGGCTAGGACTAAAAAGCTCAGGGCGCGAGCTCAGCGCGCAAATCCGCAAACCCGCGGGCGCCCTTTTTCCTCCTCTGGGCCCTTCCCCAACAAAAATTGAAGATGCGAGGGCAGAGGAGAGAAAACTTTATGACTTGCCCCGCAATCCCAATTATTTCTCCAGGGTCCAAAGATCTCCATTTTTATTTTTTCATGTGCAAGGAACATGAAGTCGGACTCGTACATGCGACCAACGCCACTCAAATTGCTGAGAAGGACTAATTTTTGAATTCCACTGCTTGCATTTTGACATGTCGCGTGTCGCGTAAAGACATTTTGCTAATATACTCTTCTCGATACTCAGCGACCAGATGAATACGCACGTGTGCGCTTATGTAGGAACAAACTGAAGCAATGGCGTTATCATTATCAGACATTGAATTGTGGAGCGCCGATTATGGCCAAGATCTATGAAATACAAGGGCATCGAATATGATACTGCGACAGAGACATTCTCAAAATTGTCGCGAATCCTTCAAATCATTGGCCTACGTACCATGGCTTGTACAAACGATGGACCTCGGATGCTCCTGTATCCTTACCTTGAACCACGGCCCCCACGAACACAATTCTTTGGGCAGGGTCAAGAAGAGTATCAAGTATACAAAATGCAATTCTTCTGGGGTCTACCCAAGCTGCTGCATGTCCTTTAGCTGCGCACAAGCTCATTGGCTGACAAGACACAAATGTCTAGACGTCATACCCACCCAAGTCGCGTGTCCAAGACACTAGGAGACTATTATAATCCCAACAGAATCGGCTTCGCGACAAGATTCTTTTTTGTTGCTGGTTTTGGCTGCTGGCTGCTGGATTTGCCTGGCTGCTGGGCCAAACGGCACCATTCCACCTATGGCAATCCGCTCGAGCTTTTGCTTCTTGTTTCTGCTTCTTGCTGGGAACTTGGACCCCTCAAGGGACCTGGCAAACCTGGGACCCGATCCCCAGGGCCCATAGTGCCGCATCTTTCGGGAGGCGATCGTTGAGTTGCCGTTCGTTCCCTTCTCTTTGGCTTGTGCCTCTGCCCTCTGCCTTGTGTGTGCGTGTGTCTGATGTCCATCAATGCTAGCTGGGCCTAGTCGTCCGTCAATTGGGACGCTACGTACCCATCTACTGGTTTTAATACCATATCGGAGGCGATTGTACCCTGGTTCGGGACCTACATGGGGGGTAGTAGGTACACAGACATTGGTTTCCAAAATAATAATTCATCAACGAACGACCTCCTGGCTCGGAGTCGTCCTGATAATATTTTTTCTGTTCTTCTTGCCCGTGCAAAGAAAAGTTTTATTGTTTGATTTTCTTCTTCTCTAGTCTGAGCTCTACTGCTTCATGACAACAATTCCATTTTCACATTATTAGCTCTTCAATGTCTGTTTGAGCTCGGTGTCTCTCAATAATACCTTCCCACTCGAACCCACTTGTCTCGTACCCGAACATAATCTCAAGGGTCCTCACCAAGAATCACGGCCGGAAACTCTTTCGTCTCTTGTTGAACACAAACGGGCCGCTCTGCCCTTTTTCCAATCTGAGCTTCTTCATCTCTTCCCAAAAAAGAGCTCGACGATATCCCAGCTTCCGAGCATAACAGTCGTCTAGACAGAAACACAATAGCCGCCATGGCGTCCTCACCTTCGGTATTCTTCGAGGCACCTCCCTCGTCCCTCTTCAACTTTCCTCCGCCCACGGAACCGCAAGCCATCCCGCCGCCGCACTTTGAAAACCTTCCCTTTACCATCCCGGACGAGTGGTTCACGGCCGCCCTGGACCCCAGAGTTCCCATCACCATTGCCGCTGCCTACGCCATCACGGCCAAGCTGCTGAACAAGTACAACACCTCTACCGGCAAGAAGCCCTGGGCTATCAGCAAGACTGCGCCCTTCCGCCTCTTTGTCGTTTTGCACAATGTCTTCCTGGCTGTCTACTCGGCATGGACCTTTGTGGGCATGTTTGGCGCCCTGAGAAGGTCGATTGTCAGCCCCAACGGTCCCAATGGCTTGGCTGGCACCGTCGACAGCTTCTGCAAGCTCAACGGTCCCGCCGGTTTTGGCAATGCCGCCACCTACATTCAGGATGAGAACGCTTGGGAGACGTCCCCTAGCCGCGTGGATGTCGGACGTCTCTGGAACGAGGGATTGGCCTTTTACGGCTGGATCTTCTACCTGAGCAAGTTCTACGAGGTCCTCGACACCTTTATCATCCTGGCCAAGGGCAAGCTCAGCTCCACGCTGCAGACTTACCACCACGCCGGTGCCATGATGTGCATGTGGGCTGGTATGCGCTACATGTCGGCACCCATCTGGATGTTTGCCTTTGTCAACTCTGGTATCCACGCCATGATGGTGAGTTTTCCTACGCCCAAGATTCTTCCAGTGCCATGAGAATGTTATCAGCTAACTTGTGTCCAGTACACCTACTACACCGTCACTGCCTTCAACATTCGCGTCCCTACCACGATCAAGCGCACCCTGACCACCCTGCAAATTACCCAGTTCCTCATCGGCGCATCCTACGCCATGGTCCACTCCTTTGTCTACTATACCATCCCGGTCCAGGTCCCCGTCGCCAAGCCCGTGGCCGCTGTCTCGAGCGCCGTGGCCGCCGCCACCGAGTCGGCCCAGGCTGCTGGATCCCTCCTCGACAGCCTTAAGCAGGCCGTCTTTGGCGCCGCCGAGGCTGCCAACCCAGCCGCCATTGTCGCCCCCGAGACCACCGGCGCCGCTACCGAGAGCGTCTTTTACGAGACCCAGTACCAGGCCACCCCCTGCATCACCACCATTGGCCAGACTTTCGCCATCTGGCTCAACGTCCTGTACCTGGCGCCCCTGACCTACCTGTTCGTCTCCTTCTTCATCACCAGCTACCTCAAGCGCAGCAGCGCCGAGACGGAGCGCAGCCGCGCCGACAAGAAGAGCGGCCTCGCCGACCGCCGCGTCAGCAACGCCATGCTCACCGCCGAGAAGGCCGGCTGGGACGCTGCCAAGGGCATTGAGCGCGAGGTCTACGGCCAGGGCGGCAGCGAGAGCGCCGTCGTCGAGGAGGACAACGAGCCTCTCGCCGCCAACGGCCGGGCCCTGCGCAGCCGCAAGGCCAATGGCAAGAACTAGGGGAATGCTGTCACGATGCAATGTCAACGATATTTATGGAGTCATTGACCAAGTTCTGACTTCCTGATCCTCTGCCCACCCGGCTGGGTCTGCCCCGTACCAACACTCCTGGTGCTACAAACTACCATTAGATGGATTTAAAAAAAAGACGAAGGATCTTTGAACAACCGAGATCAAGTTTGGAGATGACTACAAGAAGACCCTACTTAGGAAGCTTCGGACAGATGCGTTCACGAAAGTGAACTGCCACATGATATGCATTGATCTGACCATCGATGAGAAGAGATCATGCTATGTATATAGAGGGAACCGGATACGGCGTTTTCAGGGGGGATGTATTTCTTTCTTGCTGCACACTATCTAGCCAAGAAGTAAAAAAACAAAAGAAAAGCATTTTGAAATTTTTGTCAAGTTACTCTGTGTCTGTCATGTCTCTCTCCCTCGTCTCCCTCCCCGTGCCCGTGATGAATACCACGATATCTTGATAAACATGAAGGTGGCTTGAACTTGCCATGTGGCTCATTTCAATGGTGTTTTCATGGGGCCAAGAGGTCCCCCAAGCCGATTGAGTCGACTGTCATGGTTTAGCACGACAATATAAAGCGTTCCGAGTTCTGTGTGCCCTTTGCACTATTTCCCTCGTATCTACTGTCGTCTTTGCAGACCAGCCAAAGACTGTCATGATCAACGTATACGGTATATTGAAATTATACAACCAACTTGAAGTAGACTTTAGAGTGTAGCAGCCAACATTCCTCAAAGACCAATTTATATACAAACCAGACAAAGATCCGTGATAGTAATGACCTTGTCCGAAGTAAGGAGTCTTATACGCTTCCCAAAAACGTTTCCAACGTTCCGACAACACGGGCTTGAAACGAGACAAATATAACTTCCTGCAAATCGTCAAACCATACAGCCAGCCTTCTTCCGAGGGTGCCCTGTGGCTCTTGAAAACATTTCATCGTCTTTTTGTGAATTTAGAGACTGCAATCCGTCATGAAACCGAACCCGAGCTCCCGTTGTAGGCATGACTATAATACATCTCTGGCATGTATCAAAGTTCATAAAAGTATCTTGCTTCAAGTCGGGATGAAGAACGATTTGCCATATCCTACGAGACCAGCACAGCGCTGTAGAACACAAGACTATATATGTCAGTGCACGTAGTTAAGTCACCATGTCACTCGTCAGGAGAAGAAGAAAGTGTTTGTTTGTTTATGAAATTATTTTCTCATTATGCTCATCAGCAAACAGTGTTGTTGGGATGCGATGGTACTCTGGGTATGCTTGTATCGCTTTCGTCTCTTCATCATTACTGGCAGTATAACCACGCTGGAAAGCTGGTTTATACTAGAAGACTGTATGTGTGTATGTGTGTATCTCTCAAAAGAGGACTCCCCACGAGGAGAAACCCTATGACAAAATGATGCCCCAACGCCTTGCCTAAAATCAAAAATAGAGGTTCTCTCGACCCTGTCTGTCCAGGGGATTCTGTTTCGTAAAATGTATAACCATTAGAGGAGGGGGATGATGTAGCAAATGACATCAACTGTTCCTCTCCTCTTTTCGCATGCCAGTCTATAATGTTCATCATCTGGGGCAACTGAATCCTTTCGTGGATATCTTCTTTCATCGTTGCGCTCCCTCCACTCTCAAATGCACGATGACGTTCCTGTCAACCGTCGTCTCTTCTAATCATCCACACAAGCCACATGATCGCGTGCTGTGCGAGCTCCATCGTGTCGTCCTTCTCCCTCTCCGCTGGGAAACTCAAACTTGGGTATCATGTAAAAAATCAAAAAATGGATGGGAAAATGCCGAGAAGCCAAGCAGAAAGCTCAACCTTGTTGTTGTTGGTATACGTTGGGAGGTTCTTGCGAGTCTTGCCTCCTAGTGCGAGCCATCTATAGCAGCCCACTCTGCCGGTTCCGTTCTGCTCTGGTTTCTCTAAGATCTATAGGTCTTCGCTCGATCTTCGGCCGTTTATTTCGTGTTGCGTGGGTCGCCTCGGTTGTTAAGTGGATGTTGCTCCACTGTTGCTTACATCTGGGCGAGTGTCCACCTTTTGGGTATGACTATTCCCTTGCTCCTGGATGGAACGTTCCGAATAATTATGGGGGTGATGCATCTCCGCGGGAACCCAGGGGGAAGGGAGCCAACTCAGAAAGTGCTCCAGTTCCAGTCTCGTGGGACGCTTGCGGCAACTTCGGCCTTGTTTTGCTCTCGGCCGGGATTGCTGAGCGCAACGGGCGTGCCAGTTGCGGTGATGGGGCTAGCCGGAGCAGTGCCAGAACTGTTGGAGGAGCTGTCGTCGCTGGAAGCAGCGCTGTTTGTGCGGCTGCGCCAGACCTCGAAGTCGGTATGGCAGTGGGAACAGGCACGACTGGGAGTGCCCCGAGGATTGTAGTTGGCATCCTGGTCAAGCGGCACATCGTACGACGAGTGGCTGTCGCAAAAGATGTTGCCACATTTGCGACAGTGGTGGCGTCGCGTCCAGTAGTTGAAGTGACGTCTACACGAAGGCTCGTCGCAGATGGTAGCGTCGTTGTCGGCCTGTCCCAAGAGATTGTGTGTTAGTGAATGTTAATCAAGACCACGTGCTCGTAGTAGACCATGGGCATGTCACATGTCACGTCGTACGCCATAAGGCTGTAGTTGAGACATGACCAAATTCCCGAGGCGAACGGAGCCGTTGAAATAAAAAGTTATAAGTGTACTCACCTTCCAGTGTTGGCGCGTAGGCTCGGCGGTAGGCTGGGGAAACAGGTCGAGGTCCAACTCTCCATTCATGCACTTGCCGCTGTCGCCGGTCGAGCGTCTCGTCAGACGGCCGAGTGCGCCGAGGCCGGTGAGGCTGCTCCAGCTGCTGCTGGCCTTGAGGCTATCGTCGTCGTCATCCGTCTTCTTGGCCGGTGCCTTTTTGGCCGGGTAGTCTGTTGGGCGCAAGACGGCGGGAATGTAGAGCGGTCTCAGTTGGCGGGTGTGGTAGGACTTGGGAGAAGTAGGCGAGGCACTATTCGAAGTGCTGAGAGGAGAGATCTGACGGCTGTTGGGACCGGAGCTCAGTTGCTGCTGGAACTGAGCCTGCTGCGACTGCGCGGCGGCATGCGCCTGGGCGGCGATGTGCGACTGTTGGTGGTGCTGAGACAGTTGCGGGTAGAAGTGGGCGCCATATGTTGGCTGTTGCTGATCAGGCAGCCGGGGCATTATGAAGTCGGTAGCCATTATACTGTGATATGAACTAGGATCCTAAACCGTAACTGCGACTGTATCGGTGTTCGGCTTGCTTTGTCCTCAAAAAAGAACAAAAACACAAGAGATCGAAGTGGGCGTTTGTTCGTCGTGCTACACGGTCGGGCTGTGTGGTAGATATGGATGTAGACAGGGGGAGTTCTGCGGCGTGCGGGCGACAAAACCACTGGTTCGAACGGTTTGGTTATGGCTTGTAGGGGGGGTTGGCTTCTTGGTTGGGTGGTTTCGACGATAAAAGATAACCGTCACCAAGAATGCACGTACATATGATACGTAGGGGAGGTGGAGGAGGAATAAAATATGGATGGACTCGTCACAAAATCTGGGTTTTGTGAAATGATTAGAAAGTGTCGAGTAGGATTGTGAGCAGAGCAGATGGTTGCATATGTGTATTGTAAGTAGTATTCGATCGGGGGGACATGGAGGGAGACGGGTGACGGGATGGGGATTGTATCTATGTTATGGGATTGGACCGAACTTGACTGGGTACGGGCGGTACGTAGGCGAAGGAACGGACGGGGGAAGCCACTGGGATTGTCTGTCTTCTGGGTCGCTGGCCGCCGGGATGCTAGCTAGGCTAGGTGCTAGGTGCTAGGTGCTGGGTTTGTGGTGGGTGCTAGGGACTGACAGAGAGAGTGAGAGAGGGTACGTACTTGCGATGGATGGATGGATGGATCTGGGTACACTTGCCTGGAGGGAGAGCAATTGAGGCGATGGGCCATTGGTTTACAAGGGTAGTGTAATGTAATGGAGGCGGGCAAGGTAAGTAAAATGTAAGCTACGACCACTAAACTAGCACTAGTTTACTTTTTCTCTTGTCGGCCGCGCTAGGTACTGGGTATGGAACCTAAGCCTGGGCGCAGAACAAGACTTACGTAGAGGACATGACATACATTCCATACTTGGCTTTTCTGGAGCTCCATATCAGGTCAATGGAGACATTTACAGCACAGACATGAGAGCAGACATAGCCATGATAATGAACATATATTGATTGGGATGCAGTGAGCGTGAATGGGACAGACACATGCACACACAGCAAGAGAGATGCATAGTACAAGTGTAATGGTGGTGGGTGAGAGAAAGAGAGAGCGCGGCCATGGGTTGGTGGGATACCGTTTTCTGATCGGAAAAAGGGTGGGTATGGGTATTCTCGGAAATCTGCGCGTTACCATTGGGTCGAGTGGCTCGTGGACCACAGAAAATGCGCGAGCCAATGCCGCTCTCACTGTATGTAGGCAGGCAGGCAGGCCTGGCATGTACCATAATTACTCAAGTCTGACGGCGAATCCATGGCCGATGGGCAGCGTCGGGAGGCAGGCCCTTGGCAGTGATCGGATTGAGACGGGGAGACTTGCCATGGCTGACTTGAACGTTGCGCCCACCGTTCAGTCCCGAGAGTGAGTACCACGTACGTACTGGACCCTCTGGAGCATCTCCAGCTCTCTGGGCTTATGAGATGCTCTGTGGTTTCTGAAAGCCACGCGAGAGGACAAGAGAGAGTCAAGAGACGGTTGAGGTGGACACTCTCTCTCTTGAGCCACTCTCTTTCCTGCCTGCATCTCCATCCATCCAGTTAGTTGAGGTCCCTCAGTTCCCACTAAGCTACACACTACCCTCATGTACCTACCTTATCCACTGTAGTATTGATGGATCTCTTCTTTTTTACCATGTACTGCCTGTCTATCGGCGCCGCATGTACTCCTACCTATGTCGCCCCCCCGGCCCGCATGAATGCGAGTACTTACTTACTTGGGTTACGAGATAACGATGGGAACAGGGTTGACTCGTGTAAGTTTCCACACCGACAATAAGCTTTCGACTGCTGGGACGAGTGAGAGGCTCGCGATAGGCAGAGAACCACCGGTGAGGGATGAGTAAGGGTATCCAAGGCCTTGTAGGAAGAGTAATGCACGGTCTTTCTCTCTTCGTTCTTGTTGTTGCTGCCTTTACATTCTCTGTTGTTGTTGATGTTCATGATCTTGTTCCTGGGGTCTGGTTCTGTGAATGCCTGCTGTCTCTCCGTCACTGGTAGCAGCTGCGGTAGCGTCCCACCGCCCCGAATGCCTGATGCCCGTTCGCACTCACTGGCCGCGTTGGAACGAACCGATTGCCGTGCGAGCGTATCATCCATTTATTCTGCGATACGACTGTGACCATGATGTAAGGTTTCTGCCAATTGCCTAGCTCACAGCATGCGACCGTGCTACTATATCTAGCAACAAACCATATATGATCATAACTTGGAACTATGGAAGCATGAAACCATGATAGTAAATATGATGGTTATTCCGTTCCAAAGTCTAATACTACTGCCAAGCTGCACCTTTGATGGTTCTTGCTATTTAGATCTCGCCTTGATATCCAACATGAGGCGACGTCCTTTTTTCGCCTTGAACATATGATAATACTACGACGTTACCTCTGCTAATTCTTCTTGAATTATCACTCTTCTTGTCTGGGCGCGTATCGCAACCTCCGGTGGCCAATTACCTAGTATGTACGTGGTCTTGTTCGGGCGGATGCAGCGCGGAAATGCTCGCGTCGGCGTCGGCGTTTTGCTGTGGCTGCTTTTTTTGCTTGCGGCGTCGCAACGCAGGCAAGGCAGGGTGCTTGAACTCGTTGACAGTGACAGGCAACGTAGACAGTAGACGTAGGTAGGTACACTAGTACATAGCAGCTTCAGCTTACCAGGGTCTACATAATATGAGTAGGGAAAAATATGTATGAGGTTGATCATCAAGCGGTCGACCGTCCGTTGAGTCTTGACCCTTTGCAATCTCGTGTCTACATTACTCCGTCCGTCCTAACCTACTGGGCTGCTGGCCCAGGTACTGTGTAGGTTGGGCCGTCGATCATTGAGCCTGCTCGCGTGCCTCCGCTCGGCAACTTGTGGATTTTTCTCGGCTGCCGTCTTCTTGACTTCGGAGGCCCTGCTTAGCACACCCTAGGATCGTCCTGCCAGCCCTCTTATTAGCTGCAACTTTTTAGCTTTGTGATGGGAGGAGAGTTTTTGATTAATCTAGCACCGCTCTTGGGTAACACGGCAATATGTGCTACGGTTTTCCATCATCAAGCGCTTCATATGTTCATACGCATAACCGCGACCCTCCTGTCAAGGCCTGTCAATTCCTGCCTGTGCAGAAAAAAAAGCACTCTGGTCGTAGTTCTTTACACACTAAGCATAGCTGCATGTAACACCAATGCGTGACGAACGAGGGGTTGCATGTATGTACGTCCAGTACATGTGCCCAATGGCTACTTTCGTGAATAGTCTCTCACATGTACGTACATACTCTACGTCCTGTTTTACAATATGATCCATCCGACTAGAGTATGGAGAGAAAGTGGACAATGTATTGCTCTCCATTCTGTCCCTGGCCACCAGGAGAGACGTGCGACGTCGGGAGTATTAGTGGCGGACGCAGACTACCCTGTCTGCCCCATGTAAGAGAGTTGAAGTTGAGATTTTGGATGGAGGTTTTTTTTTTTTTTTTTGCCTACGACGATATTGGGCAGTGTAGTGTAGTGTCCTGGGCGGATTGCCTCGACGGATATTGTCCAGATCCAGGCTTAGCCTACCCATTCCATACATGGACCGAATCTATACTGATACGTAAGTTGGTTGTAGGCAGAGACATGCTTAATCTCGCAGGCCGAAGAAGTAAAACTAGTTTGTCCGTCTAGAACTGGTCGTGTGCTGTGTGCATCTGGCATTTGCGCCCGTCGTCATTTTGCCTCTCAAAAGAACGAACTCTGGGCGCTTCTACGGAATCGATTCGGAATTATTACTCACTGGTCAGCCACATAGACGGTTAGTCCTACCAGGATGGTGCGCATACTGTTGCTTGCGTGCAGCAAGCCAGATGGGCGAGATGGGCGAGATGAGCGCTGGACTGTTTAATCCATGCAACGCCGGTGCTGTCGGTTGTCGGAGCGAATTCGAATAGAGACCCTCGCAAGCATGGGTCTGAGGCCGTATGTAGGATAGTGTACAAGTTACTGTGTAAGTGGTAAGGGTGGTTTTTTATTGCCGCTGCAGCGCGAGACTCGAAGCGCCTCATCGCGGCGGTTTCTCAACGTCAGCTCCCAAGGTTTCGACATGCGTAGCGAGGCCAACCTAAACATCGCTTCCGGGGTGTGGTTTAGCATGCTGTTTGTTCACCGCGGATCTTCAATATACTTTTGATTGCTTGTGTCTCAGACTTCTGCCCATCTTGCCCATCTCTGGCCCATAGATCGCGGAGGAGGAGCAAGAGGGGTCTGTCTGATTTGTCTGATTACTATGTAGAGACGGACGCGGCCAGCAAAACTCCAGCTTGAATGGGTATAGAGGCAAGCCGTCGGAGTCGGACTGGGGTTTGCTGGAGCGGGGGAAGCAGAGCAGATCTCAAGTCGCGCATCTCCATATGCCTCCCGTTGATTCTTCGCCAACCAAATTCTTCTCGACCGGGTGTTCTATGCAACCATATGTAGCATCACAGGCCGTCCAAGCCGTCTGCCGTGCAAAGTGGGCGGGCCAGGCGGGCGAGGAAATGAGGGGTGGGCTGCCCTGAGCGGAACCATCTCCCAAGGGACCCAGCAAAAGCCAGACACAGACCTGCAGGCCCCAAACCCCAAAAAAGCCAGCAGCTGCGAGGTTTTTGCTACTCCACGCGGCTTTCACGATACCCTCGACTATACTACTGAACTGGAAATGAAGACAAGATCGCGCGCCGCATTCACGGCCGCACCTTACTATTGCCAGTGCTCCTCAGATCGTCGCGCGTGCTAGGTTCGGGTCTGGGCCCCCCTTGCCTGCCTCAGAGAGCGGGTTTGGTGATGAATGGCGCAGCTCTGCACGCGACACTTTTGTCAGGTCGACCGTCCTAGGGCCGAAAACGAATGGATTCTGTTGGTAACAGCAACCTCGAAGTAGAGATCAAGTGCTCCACCCTCTCGCAACCAGAGCCTCGGGCAACGAGAGAAGGAGGGAAAATGTCTCTCCCAAACTCCACGACTCTCACACTCGCCCTCTCACACACAGGCTTTTTACTTTTCGTCAGTGATTCAAGCGCCAATCTCCCAATGTCCGGGCTCCTCCTTCAAGACTCAAGACACGGTTCCTCACTCGGACAATTACGTCCGCCTTTCCCAGCCATGATATCCACGCACACGAGAAGATCATCACTTGTCAACCTGTCATGTTTGTCTAGTTGCCAAGTTTACTAACTCACTTCAACGTCTACACACTACGTACCTACCTGGCCCTACATTACATACATACGTGTTATGTGTCCAGACAACAGGAATGCTACAGGCTAGTGCCAGCCAGCCAGTAGCAGTCTCCAGAATATGAATTTGCCACGCCAGAATTAGTATACTATTGCATGCATCGATTGATTTTCTCTTACCCGCTTGCGCCGTATCCGCTTCTCAGCAAACGAGCCACTCACGATGCCTTCATCGTCGGTCTTTTGCCGGTGCGGGAACCGCCACATGACAAGCAACAAGAGCAGACTCGGCAGAAGCAGAAACACTGGTCAGTGCAGGCGAGGGTAACGTTTGATGTGGCCCCCTCACCTTCTTCATCCCAACCGTTAACTCCTCATGCTCTCACTGTTTCTCTTTCTTCCCCAGTCCGAGATGTTTTTTTTCTCTTTCTTCCAGGTGGCTTACACAGCATTCCCCAGATGCTGGTCCCCATTTCCCAGGATAGACGGTTGCATTCGAAAATGAGTTTGCCCGCCTCGCTGGAGAGACCGAACAGTGGCCACCATAGCACCATACCATAGTTGTGGGTCAATCCATCTCGGAGAGAAGCGTGGAGTAACAGCACTTGTCTAGAATCTATGTAGTTGCCGCTGGGCTTGTTTTTTTCTTTTCTTTTCTCTGATAATCATTTTCCCAAACCTGCAGGAAGACCCGGGATCTAGAGATTGCATCTGAGATTTGCAGGTGATTTCCCAAGAAACCCTTTTTCTTTTCTGAAATGGGGTTCTCTAATATGGATTATAGCCGCTGTGCCGAAACCATAATATCGCAAATCTGATCCGCTGAAGAAAAATCACACCTAGCATACTACGTACCTAGCAATTGGAAACTTCGCTTGTACTACCTAGTCGATTTAAGGTTCTCTTGGTTGCAGAAAATGACGAAGCGGTAATCAAAAGCAGAGCCACAGCAATCGATAGCTAGAACGGCGCCGCGCTTCATGATACAAAGCCACTTTTGCCGAGCATCCCATGTGTGGCAGGCAGTAGTTACTAAACGTAGTATGAGTGTGTGCTTTGGGCGTGGTAAACTTCACTATTCCTTCTTTCATTGTCGCTTAAACAGCCTCTACGTTTACTTGGAACTGCTGAGCGGAAAAATACTTGCTGCTACGCATTGGGTGCTGCAGGTGGTCGCTAACTGTCCATGCCCATGGCTTGCGCGCTGTCGAACCTGTCACGCACACACATTTAGGTCAGAGGTGGTGTGCTGTCAAAAGACGTGCCACATGGTGCCTACATACAGCCGCCTCTCTCGGTGTCCCCCCCTCCATCTGCCATCGTACTACAGCCTCTTTTTTTGGTGCTTCACGATGGCACGGGACCGGGACCCAAGCTTTTAGTTCTTTGGTTCCCGTTGCTTCACTTGTCGCCTCTTCTGGACCCTTTGTCTTGCCCTTTGTATGTATGCATTAGACAACGCATCAAAACACAAGTGGATGCAATTTGGCCAAAGTAGCAAAAGTAGGGGTCCAAAGTACTCCCGTCTTTGCTACAAACAGTAGGTTACTACGCAGCTCCATGCGCGCCAGGCTCGTCTCTTGCTTGCCCCGACTTTTTGCAGTGCAGAGCGAGGAGAACCGGAGACACTGGCTTGACTGGAGACGGAATTAACGAAGTGGTCTGGAGCAAATAACGCGCGCCAAGAACCCAACGGTCGGTGTCTTGTGTAACCTTTTTTGTGCTGCTTTTGGCTTTTCGCTTCTTTTCTGGCTGCTAGTCGGTGGTCTGCGTGCCGCGCCTTACCTCTGCTGCTGCCAAGCCCACAGCACGAAAAGAGCCAAGCCAGGCCTGTCCTGGGCCTATCCCAGCACATGGCATTTGTCCGTTCCCGCTCTTTTTCAGGGTCCAATTAGTGGATGCGCTTAGTGGAACGAACTTGCGTCGTCTTATCGCCCGGCTCTGATTGGCGAGTCAAGTCCTCGGTGCCCAAAATGGAAATTCCAGCCTGGGGTCCTCCCATGTTCGCAAGCCAGAGACAAACAGAGAGACACTGAGACACGCAGCACCGATTGCCCGCGAGCCGCCGCCGCCGCCGCCGCCCACCGGCCCTCTTCAAGCTCCTACCCTCCAGCTCAACCTAACGCCTGTACAGCCCAGAAATGCAACTGAAGGTAGGGAAAAACCTGCCAATGAAACCATGGAATTCCGCGTTACCTCCAACCCAATCTAGCCAATCCCTTCTCAAAAGATCTGTCCGAGGAGAAAAGCCAATTCGGCCTTTCCGGCACATAGCGGCTATACTACGTACATTGGCTCTGGCGATCATGCCTTCTTCCTCGTCTTCGAGAAGGAAATGATGAGAGAGACCAAGAGGTAACGTCAGAGGAACCTTCCCCAATCCACACGAAGCCACAGGTCGCCTATCGCCAAGAATACCTTAATGTGGTAAAGTAAAAGGAAATGCCCGACTGGATAGTCGTGTTCTGGTGTCTTTGTCTTCTAATACACCGAGCGCCAGAGCTTTCTTCCAATTTCTGAGGCATGGTGAGGGCAGCTATTCACTCTTAGTCGCCCAAGCGAATCAATGCTACGTATTCCCTTTTCTACACCGAGGCTACAGAGAGCTATGGGGGGGAATAAAAAAGTACGACAGGCTAAAGTGATGGTGTTTCTGTTGTATTGATCCTTAAGGTTCTCGAAGCACACACACACACACAATCGTTGATCCTTGGCCATGCCGTTAAGGCTTGTTGTTCTCTGGCGGTGTGATGCAAGGAGGATGTGCTCAAAAGACATCATAATCTACTATACCTACTATATTGGGATATGAGTAGTAGTAGAGGGAAAATAACTACTTTTCCCTCTTAATCGATCAACAAGCTTGCAGCTCGGTAGACATGGTGCTTGAATCATGTGAGGCCCCAGACGGACAAAAAAGATTGAACAAGCATAACCTTTTCCTCCTCTGGTCGGCGGCGGTCGCGGGGGTGTTGGGCGGAAAGCTTCCACTGCCTGCCTGCCAGGCGCATGGAAGGCCCCGTCAAGCCCGTCGTCACGAACGACTTCTTACCTTACCCCTCAAAGAAAGCTTCTGAAGCTTCCTAGCTGCGTTATACTGTTGATGACAGCAGATCCCAAACTTTCCCATGTTTCCTTATCTTGATGAGGGTCGATCGTGAGAGAGAGGAAACCATTTGATCGGAGGGGCTTCCGAAGCTACGTGATAGTTGACAGCTAATGCTTGTTTACTTCAGTAATTACTGCAGCTAGTTGGCAAATGCCATGATCAGTGCCCTCACTCGGAAAGCTTTCATCTGGGCCTGGGGGACCTCCAGACAAGGAGGCTGGCTCCCCCCTCGGGCATCCGTCCGACTTCTTGGGGCACCTGTCGTTCGAATCGCTGGGCTCCTTATCGGGCGGGATGCCGGTCCCTAACTCCCTTTCCAAAACCCCCCTCTCTGACGTAGAGGCTCCGTTGCCAAATCGCGATTTGCAATGGACCACCGCCCGATTTGGTCCGGCGCGCTGGCGCTTGGGCACCACATCGAGATGTCCGGTTTTTCTACTGAATGTTCCTTTTCATCCACAGCCAAACAAAAGTGTGTTACCGGGAGCCGGTTCATCGTAAATGAAAAAGGACGGAGCTCCAGCTCTGTGCCCCTTGCTCAAAGATCTTCCCCCCAAAGTTGACAGCAAGGACAAAGGAGGTGCGGGGAGGAGGGTCCTCTGTTGGCATACATGGCACGTTCGTCTTGCTTCTGTGGTTTTAAGCTTAGATGACTGACTCGTCTGATAATGATGCTATTTCCACACGATATCCTCTTTCCATGCATTTCTGGGTGTCGTGCTTTATCCATCAAGACGTCAGCCTAGAGATAAGGGAAAGCGTGGGAACTTTCTCCGAGGTGTTGTTCATTATGCATTGCCACGCCACAGAGACACACGATGTACGGTATGATGCATCATGATAAGAAAATACAAGCACGGGTATTTTTCCGTCATTGTCTTGTTTTCCTCCAAGGAAGCTGTCAATGCAAGATGACCGGTCCCGGTCCAGCGAGATCCGGGGACCCAGGACCCCCTCCATTTGATCTGAGTTTCCATTATGGTTTCGACGGATTCGTAGAATAACGAAGAAACTTCGAGATTGCAGCATTGAGCAGCCTTGCGACGGCAATCGTACGAGGAAGAAGCGAGAAAGGATCAAAATCGTCCGTTCGGCGTGTCATGAAGCTTTTACCAATATAGGGGATTAAAATGATCGTATAAGTGATTGTGCTTGACTGAGTTCCGAATACCTTCGATATCTGTCGCGCATAGCAGTTGCTATCCCCTCGAGATTCCGTGGGCACTTTGTGGTCACTTTGAGATGATGAGCGACGAGTCCATTAGCATGACCTTGTTGTATCTAAAGCGTCAGTATTGCTTGTTATTATGTACCAAAAGTATGAATATTTGATCACAATGACATTAACTGGTACCTTCACATAAACTTGTGTATACTCAACAGTATCCTAGAGTAGCTAGATGTGAGCCGGAAGATGATACGTTCCTTGAGGCAGTGTTAATGGTAAGCTCAGGATGTGAATGATCTCATATTGGAACACAAATGCCATTTCTTCTTCGTATTCAAGATCACTAGACTGTGCCCTATTCCTTTTCGTGCAAAACCAGGTTTTCTCATCAACAACATTACAATAGCAACGAATAATGTTTCCATATCTCTTACAAACATCAGTCCGTCTCTTGTGAAACACCCTCGATCCACTTGCCGCTCTTGCCACCTTCCTTCATCACGACCCTCAGTCCCTCAATGACCATGCCCTTGTCCACCGCCTTGCACATGTCGTAGACGGTGAGCGCCGCCGTGGACGCCGCCGTCAGTGCCTCCATCTCGACGCCAGTCTTGCCCTCGCACGATACCGTGGCCTCAATCTCGACGCTGGTGCCGCCTAGCCGCTGAGATGATGATGTGGATGCATCCGCTTCATGTTTGCTCTCTTCCCCTCCCGAAGAGGAAGAAGAAGCAGCAGCAGCAGCATCGTCACCCTCGTGATTATCAACGACAACAAGATCTACAGCGACCTTGGAGATGGCAATGGGATGGCACAGGGGGATGAGGTCCGGCGTCCTCTTGGCCGCCATGATGCCGGCGACGCGCGCCACGCCCAGCACGTCGCCCTTTCTGAGCGCGTTCTCGCGGATCAGCGCCGCGGCCACGCCGGAGCTGAAGCGCACGCGGCAGGCGGCCTTGGCGGTGCGGGCCGTCGGCTGCTTGGACGTGATGGAGACCATGTGGGCGGCGCCCGAGGACGAGACGTGCGTCAGCTTGGGCGTTGGTGGTTGCGGTGCTGCCAATGTATCATCCTGGTCGTCCTTGACTGGGGTGGACTGGCGGCGCATGGTCGAGAACAGCCGGGCCTGCATAAACGAGGACGAAGCACTGGATAGGAGATGCAGCGGAATTCTGCTTGCAACAGTCGGCTGAGAAAAGTGGCGGTTGCTGATGGTCCACTGCTGGCTCAGTGCAGTCGAAGCTGAAGTCGGGTCTGGATGGCCTCGATCTGCGTTTTGCAATTCAGTCTTTGGTCCTCGGAGGTCATTGGTACCGTCTTGATGGCATTCGAAGCAGGTATTGCACGAGCTGAACAACAAGAAGTTTCCGACCAAAACATGCCCAAATATGATGATGATGGGATCGCTCACCCACCTATCAAGATCATCGGCCTGTTCTTCATATGCTCTAGCTCACCGATGCCTGCATGTTTCTCCTTTTTCCGCTTGACAGCCATGCCAATGACATCCAAGAGCTCTTGCTCATTAAGAGCCAGACCCAACGGTTTGGAATGATCGCCGAGCCCTTGCCTTCTATCCATCTCAATCTTTTTCATGGCCTCGAAAGCCTCCTCTTCGATAGGCTCTCCATTGTTGGATTTTCTCAGTATATCCCGTACTGATACTTCAGCGTTGCCAAACAGGCAGACTTTGAGATTGCCATCGCTTGTGATGCGCAATCGATTACAGGTGCCGCAGAAGTTGTGAGTCATGCTGGTAATGAATCCAATACGACCCACGAACCCGGGTATTTTCCACGTCTTGCTTGTGTCGTTCTTATGATCCTGAACCTTCTCCAGACTGGGATACGTCTCACGGATGAGATCGAGCATTTCGTTGTAGCTGTACATCTTTCCCTTGTTCCACTTGTTTCCATCAAATGGCATGTACTCGATGAATCTTATCTCAATATCTTGTTCTCGCGTCATCTCAACAAAAGGTATGATTTCGCGGTCATTAACCCCACGCATGACGACACAGTTGATCTTGAGCTTGATGCCGGCTCCGTGGCGGTTCAGCTCCAGGACCCTGTCGATGCTCTTCATGACGGCATCAAAGCCCTTTCGCCGGGTCATGATCTGAAACTGCCACGGGTCGAGGGTGTCCAAGCTGAGGTTGACACCTGTCAGTCCGGCCTCGACCATGCCCTCAAGTTTTCGGTGCAAGGCCAGACCATTCGTCGTGATGCACAGTTCTCGCAGTCCGTGGCTCCGCAGCGCGCCAATCTGCTGCATGAGCGGCAGGATGTCCTTTCGGACGGTGGGCTCGCCGCCCGTGAGCCGGATCTTGTTGACGCCCTGCGAGACAAAGACGGAGGACAGCATGACGATCTCGGGCGTGGTCAGGAGCTCCCTCTGCGGGGATAGCGGGACGCCCTCCTCGGGCATGCAGTAGACGCAGCGCAGGTTGCACCGCTCCGTGAGGGAGATTCGCAGGTAGTCATGCTGGCGCTGATACGTGTCCGTGAGAAAGTCCGAGAACGGCCGGGCCTCTTTCAGCCGGCTACGCCTACTTGTCGTTGGTGGTGGTTCCTCAAAGGTGCGCCGGGCAAGTCCATCAGCAGAGCCGTCTCTGGCCTCTGCTGCCGCTGAAGAGACTATGCTCCTGGTCGTCGGTGGAAGTGGCTGCCATGCATGCCGTGTATATCGCCAGACCGGGCGTGTCGGTCTGAACCGTAGTGAAGCCTTCGCGGACATGGTTGAGCTGGCTGCGAGCAAGAGTTCAGCAGGATTGCTTTAGCACAAAGTCATGCACATGGTTTCGGGAGACTCGGCAAGAACCATGCTCATTCTTGAATCTTGACAAGAGTGTTGAATATTCCCGGAAGATGGCAAATATCTAGATTATGATTTGCCACAGCCTTTGACGAGTGGGAGGGCGCAGAGATACCCAGACTTGCCAGATACCTACTGGCTGCTGGTCCATGGTGGGGTAAATCAAGTGTGTGTCAGCAGACTTAGGAATCCGGCGCTGATACTGGCCGGGCCCGACCCTTAGATATGAAGGAGGCCAAAGAAGCCATGGATGCTGACATGTCGACATACTTGGTAGATGCTGAAGAAATTCTCTCAAAGATGGTGGTTCTGGTGAATAGTACAGTTTCCATTGAGTAAGTAATATTTAGGGGTATGGTGAATGATTGGAATGTTATAGCGGAGGATGCAGTAATTGACAGTATGACAGGGGAAGTTCCATGCTGTTTATGCCGTGAAACGAGCTACCGATTACATTGGATCTGCCTCTACTTGAGCCTTTGGATTTGTCTAATTCTTACACGCAAGTTATGGAAATTATAAATCGCATCATAAAACTCAAGAAAAGAGAGAAATGTCCAACTGAATGGGTCTATTCATGCAAAGGGAAAAGGATGTCATTCATTCGGCTGATAAATAGGTAGGTAATAATAAGCGGCTGCTGAGTTGCAATCAAGCGCAATCATTGATTGACCCAAGCAAGTTTTCGCGTAATTGGTCAGTCATCAACCACTAACCATCAGCCTCTCTCATCCGCAACATCAACAAATCCGCAAAGACACAGATTGGCAATTCTCGCGACGACGCTCTTGCTCTGGTCGCTGGCGAGCTGCAAGTTGCATGTATGTGTTTGATATCGTCAAGCAGCTGACACTCTCAAAAACAAGAACAAGGAGTGCGCTGGCAGATTAATATTTAGCAGGCACAAGCACTGGGACATCGGATGCACAGGCACTCAGTCGCGTCTACTGGCGAACTACCTTGAGCTACTACTGTGGGCACTGACTGACACGACTCACCTATCAGCCCTTTCAGCAGCGGCAACAGCAGCAACTTCACCGGTTAGCCACAAAACCTTGATCACGCTTGCCCTGAAGTGTCACACAGTCCTCCACCTGGTCCTGGTCTTGGTTGCCTTGTAAGGCGACAAAGAGTCTGGAGTCTGCGTTTGGCCAGACCATGACGATGCATTTCTCGCCCGTTTTAAAATGTACGCATATGCCCTGTCATTTTTCATTCCTCTCACCCCAGCCCATATTGGCCTTTCTTCATTTCACAGTCAAATATAAACACCGCCCATGTATACATACATGGCTCTTCACCTCCTGTCATTATTGTTGTTCTTGTGCAACCAACAACTAAATGGAACCCGCATACTGATCCCAGCTGGATAGCTTCGCCGCACAGCCTACCCAGTCCCGATGGCAAATTCATTGCAACACTACTGCCTGCTCAGCTCAGGATCAGAGCAATCCAGACCTTGACCGTGGAGCGCAGGATCAGGTTGTCTGCCGATCTCGCTGCCAGCACCACCACGCTCGTCTGGTCTCTCAATTCGCAGAGGCTTCTTTTATCTGCAGGTGACGAGATCCACGTCTACTCTGTCGCTGATGACGATTTCCATGCGACTATACGCAACCCTGCCTCATTCGTGGCCAAATCAACTTTTGTAGATTTCGGTGCCACGGATGGGGAGGCCTGTGTCTGTTCTGCTCATGGCATAAAGCTATCACTGTTCAATCTCGCTTCGGCCAAGACCGTTGAAATAAGCAATCCCAAATTCTACGCTGCGTCCAACGCTGCCCGCGGCATCTCCTACCGGCCCCTTACGCATCACTTAGCGCTGCTTACCCGGTCTTCAGGCAAGGATTTTGTGAGCATTCACGCTGCCGAGTCGAGAGAGGTGCAGCGGTCCTGGAGTCCCGACGTCGTAGATGCACAGGGTCTATCATGGACGCCGGATGGCAAATGGTTGGTCGTCTGGGAATCTGCCGCTCAGGGTCACCGAGTGCTTTTTTTCACCCCCGATGGCCACAAGTATCGGGATTGGTGCGGACCCTCCCTCCGGCCTGGCGAGCTGCACGAACGCTGGGGTGCGGGTGTCAAGGTTGTCACCTTCAGCTCCGACAGTCAATATGTAGCAATTGGCGACTACGGCCGGTGCGTATCCGTCCTACCAACGGCAAATCTAGCCCACGAATTGCGGCTCTGCCACCCTCTCACCCTCGAGCCCAAGGACACGCTGCAGGTAGGTGTGACCTGAACCCCCTTTCCCTTGATTTTGTTTTCTTGTGTGAACGACCCTGACTGAAATGAAATCACCATTTTCAAAGATATGGCAAGAGCAATTTGACTTATCCGATGGACAGAATCCTGTCCATGGATTCGTCAGAGCTTCTCAACCAGTGGCCCCAGTGGTCCGAACAACACAACAAAGCGGACATGAATTGAAAACGGGGCCCCTTTTCATGATGTTTGACCAGTCTGCTACGTTATTGGCTATAGCTCTAGAAGATGCGCCGAGCACTCTCTGGATTTGGGATGTAGCAGTGATCGAACTACGCGCAGTCCTTATGTTCCATGCCGATATTGCCCGTATCGAATGGCATCCCTCGCAATCGGAACTCCTACTTGTGAGATGTGAAGGTCAAGACCATGCTGGTCTCGTGTTTGTTTGGGATCCTCTCAGCGACGGGCCAGCTACAGTCGACTTCAAGTCCCAGCTATCGGGAGATCAAATATGCGGGAAGCCGTCGGCGTGCTGGCTGCGAGCCCTATCAGGTTCTCCAACCGTCTTCTTCACCGATGCACAATCCTACCTGCTCGGCTCCCTGACAGACTCAGATGAGGACGAAATGCCGTGGCAGTCCCCATCTTTAGTCGATGACAGCCAAGCTGCACGATTCTCGTTGGAATCTGTTGAAGAAAATAACAGCAGAGAAGATAGCGACATGGAAGACGACGAAAGTCAACCCGATGATACCTTTCATTTCAAAAAGTTTGGGGTCGAGTAGCTGCAGCACTACCGTCTTTGGGTTTGCTGCGTGTTCAGTATGACAAATGACAGGTAACAAACGACCCAGGGCTGCGGATATCCCAGGCTAGTTCACCGGGGCACATCCAGTCACCTCCCGACGCTGCCTTGCAGGGTTGGCTGCCGCCACACATCACTAAACAATATCACTTGGCGATATCGCCAAAGTTGCAATCGACGATATCCCGGCTGGATTGAGTAATTGAGTTGCCAGAAATCACGACAAAGGACTTTCATGCGGCCTTGGCAGGTGTCCACCTTTTGTATAGTAATTGCATGGGTGGTGGAAAGGAAAGAGAAAAGGCAAGCAAGACAAAGAAAAAGAAGGACCGGCCTTGTCTCGCTCGCAGCAGCATGCAACATGGTCGTCTTCCCGAACATACAGCATGGTGTAGGTACGTGGACTGCGACCTCAGTAAATGTCGGTTCAACCAGCCGTGGAGCATGATCGTGTGGAGTGTTGCAGAAGCATTGGCGGTTGGCACCTGCAACTCATCGCCAACCATTGCCATCCGTGTGGCTGTTAGGACTTAGAATGCTCTATGCAAGTCGATGAACTGGGAATGCTCCATCACATGGGCGCAGCCGATGTACGTCAGGAAGGTTTACATATGCTGTTTGCTAACACACCCCTGTCGGCTTCATTGGACCAACGACGACAACGGGGCCGTAAACTGGACAAATTCGAATTCTTTTTGTGAGACTCTCGACCATTTACTTTACGAGGTTGCTTTACTACAGACACACACACATGGCGAATTCGGGTGTGTCAACGATCCAACGACCTCGTTGCACTCGTCAAAGGTCGTATTTTCTGTAGCGAGTGGGCGGACCAACGATTTCATGGACTGATTGGTCATAGTGCCAGCGGCAATGCATAGGCGGTTCCGCGACAGCACGTTTAGCATGGCTGTGCCCCATGTTGACAGTTGAGTCGTACTACCACATTGGAAATGTTGTGCCCCCAATTCTGGACCGCGTTTCTCGGTGGTGCCCCCAAAAGTGAACTGATTCCATGAGCATCTGGCCCCCGGGGACCATTGACAAAAACGGCCCCCCACGATGAGACGTCCACCGATCAGCCCAGCCTGCTTCCCGGCCGACCTCCTGACCTTTGAGGTGTGCACACAGGTTACAGCTACATAGGCCCAAGGCGCAACCATAGATCCGGCAACCGGGAACTAAACATACCTCCATACAATAACACATCTATACTCGAGTCTTCACATCTTGGTCCGAACTCCGTAGAGCCCCGCCAGATGCGGTTTAAGCGCCCGGCTCTGTGCGTCGAGCTACGTCGCCTATCACATGGATTCCACCTACTCCTTGCCTCGTCTAGGGGGCCATATTTCGCACAATGTCACTGCATCTGTTCACTCGTCACGTCTCATTCGTTACCGACTGGTGATGTATCCCAGCTCGGCCCGTTGGTTGTTGTGCCTGAGAAACCCTGGGAAACGAGAGTCACCAACAGACTTTGGTCAATCACCAACTGTATCTAATCTGTACACCATGCACAACTGTTACCGGGCGCAAATTTCTGCGTGCGTCCATGGATCCTACCATGACAATAGCAATCGTAAAGGGTTTTTTGCTTTTTTCTTTGGATGAACATGCAGCCGGTGTCATCCGCTGCAGGTCTGCCAAGATACCATTGGGCTATTAGATAGGAAACTGCGCATATACACAGTACAACCGGCTCAAAGATGTTGCCATCTTTGATCCAGACCTCCCTGATTGGCGTTTGCGTTGCTCATTTTCTGGGGTCGCAAGATCCTGGAACCTGTACGCATTCCGAGCAAGCATCTTTAGATTGCACATATTTGACAAGGGAATTGTCCGTTGGTCATCTACTCTCCAACAGCAGATATCCGCTGAAGATCGTATTCTATCTGAGCCCTACCCCAAAGGCGGGCTTGCTCTCGTACGACAAAATATAAAAGACTCGTCAACGGGCCGTCCCATTTCCCTTTGTTCCACACCCTCTCACAGTCAAGGGTGGTCCTTGCGTCGGTTATAGCATTGTTTTTGTCCTCAATGCGGCTGCCCGTACACACAATGTCGAGCAATAGCACGATCCGTCAAGTTCCCATCAACAACACCATACAGGTGGTTGTTGGCCCAGGCAACGTGACGGGTCTGTATTACATTCTTGTCTCCAATGTATGTAAAGGCCTTGGGCAAACATGGCTCAACTTGCAGTTGGAATCTAGAGACTGACTCAATATACTTGTTAGTTACCATGGCAGACCTCGTGGAAGCAGGTCAAGGACCATGTGCGGACAGTCTGTTCTTCAGTTGAGAGAGTCGAGATTTTCAATGAGAGCACTTCGGGGTGGGTGTGTGTTCGTGGCCGCGAAAACTTTCGTGCGGCAATGCGTGTGTTGTGCCATATCCTATGCTGCTCAACCGAATGACTGATCAGAAACCAGGTCATTTGGGATCGACACCCTTTCAAGATCGGCCAATGTTCATAGACGGCAGGAACGCCAAAGAGGAAATCCCAATCAAAAGACTGGTAGGAGGTCCAGAGAGACTGGCTGCCTCTCCGCGATCTCCACGGACCCCACGAACAGCGCCTCAACTTATGCATTTGCCCCTCGATACTCCGCCATTGATGTCACCGACAGCATCAGGCTATGACCAGGCAAGTCGTCCGTCCATGATTATCTTCTTTTAGGAAGAGAATATCGCTAATTCTTACTTGATACCAACAGTGGTCTACACCTAGCACAGTTTCACTTGTATCTAGTCCCATAAATTATGGGATGCAGCCCATGCACACAACAATGGCTGGTGACTATCAAGAAACCACCTCCTGGTATCAGTCTCATGATAGTAGCTATATGGGCAACCCACCCATCGTCTCACCTGGGCAAGTTCCCACATATCACGCAGAGCCATTATATCATATTCCGCGCCCGAGAGATATGTATGAAAATCATTACTCCATCTCAACCGAGCCAGTCCAGGTGCAGACCCTGGCAGCCCCTGCAGTGATTGAGACAGAATACCGGAAAATAATCATTAGGGGACTATCCAAACGGACTCAAGGCGATCAAATCAAATCTCTGCTCCGTTCGAAATGCGGCTTGGGTGGTAACGAAATCAACAGCATCAAGATCCCCAGATCTAGAGAAGGAGGCAACCGAGGACACGCGACCATCACCTTTGTCAACATGAATTGTGCAGAGAGAGCAGTACAGAGATTACACCACTACAACTTCGATGGCCACCAGCTTGAAGTAAGGTTGACAAACGAGGGTGTCTCGCCAAACGAGGAGCGGAGAGCAAGACCTCAGCGGCAACAAGAAGCTTCACCACAACAGCAGCAGCAAGTGACAGGCTCGCAGTCCACATCGTCTGCCCAGGGGAAGAGGAAAGGAGAGGAATCAATCAATAGAGGCGTCATTATTGCGAATGGATCCTCGAGCCGGCCGACAAGTCAATCAAGTGAACCTCGGTCTCAGAGATGAGAGATCTGTTTAATAGGGATACAGTATCGAGACCCAATTTTTGCAGACTGCGGCAAACAGCGCTTGAGAACCATGGTGGAAAATCTATATCTGTCTTTCTAGAGTCGACTGGGGGCGTCTTGGGTGCTCGTTTTGCGCGGCGTTTTCTCCTTAATGGGACAGGATAGAGTCGATTTGTCTGTCTATTCTTGACAATAAAAAGTCCTTTACAGAGAGCCCTGTCACATTTTCTTTTCAAATCTGGCGATGTCCATGTCTCAAAATCTTTGTAACAGGTTTTTGGCAGGGGCGAGATCAATTCTTGGGGCCGGTACTTGATTCTCTTGAGTATCTTGTACAGTTTATGGATCTGTCACATGAAGTCAAGTCGATCGCGATTGATTATATCAATGCATTGTCATCTATCGATGGGTAGCTTGGGACGTGTATGGTGCTGATCATGAGATTTGTCATATTCTCATACCATATTCCTGTTCCTGTGCATACATACTTGTTCCGCGGGCAATAATTGTGTACCAGGGAGAACAATAGGGAATGTGTACGTAACATAGTGTCATCATGTATGCTGCCCCTTTTCATCATCATCCGATGGGCCGGACAGTGGGGTCAGGAAAAGAAAAAAAAAGGGGGGAGAAGAGAGGGGATCCTAAGGACTCTCGATCCAGGGGGACTTGGTCTCTAGGATGGTTCTCTATCTTGTCAGCTATCTCTGCAAACTCCCGTGAATCTCATGGGAAGGAACGGCGGGTTTCCGAGACTGATTGCGGCGTGGCCCGTCCCGTTGAAACCTTGGACATTTTTCTAATCCTGGGAACTTTCTTAAGTTCTCGTGGCAGCGGGTGGATTTCTTTCCCTCCTCGTTGGAGAAGTTTGGGGGCCCTTTTTGCCCCTTCTGGGGATTGACCGAGTGTGTTTCGGGTTACTGATTTTGGTGCTTTCTTTCAAGCTTTTGGAGAGCTGCGAAGGGACCAAAGCTCGTTGTTGGTACGCGAGTTTGACTTGCTTGGAAAAGGACTGAGCGCTGGTATATCACACTCTGATTTTGCAGTAATGTCATACTGGTGTTTTTTTATATTGGTATCATTGGCGCCCTGGATAGATCTCCCCCTCTACTGTTCTGTAGATGTGTAGCAAAAAGTTCCGCTGCTTGTGTTGTGAGACGTACACTGCATAAGGATATCTATATTGTATTAGAGCATGCGGTACCGTAGTTGCAAAGCACTCTTGCGATAATTCGGTGAGATGGTTGCGTTGGCTTTCCATTCGAGTGGTATTCTCTCGTGTCTCGAGCCCTTGTCATCTTTTGGCCCCAGCGCAGGAGCCCGTTTATTCCTGCAGCCTTCCGTGGAAATAGACATGATCAGCCACCTTAACGCCTACTTATATAGGTGACTTATCACTATGGGCGTGGCTCCGCATTAGTACAAAATGCCGTCAGCCGCGGAGCCGCATATGCAGGCGACCTTTTCTCACTCTTTGGAATCGCTCACAAGGGGGGGAGGACTCTCATGGCGACCACAATAAAAACGTGGCTTACAGGGTAATTTGTCCTCTGGTTGGCGGAACCTTCTCCTTGAGAGATGCAACAACCGTGGCAATAGTTCAGCCTTTTTTTGCGTCCTTGATGTTGTTGGTTGGTCCACGGCATACGGCGGATATAACACACACCTTTCCCGATGATGGTGCAATCGTTTTGTTTCCTCTCCAATATGCGGAGTTAGCCGCCGCTGCATGTCTTCGATTCCAGTTGTTCGTTTTCTAAAAAAGAAACCAATTTTTTGACTCCTTTGGGAAGGAGAATCCTGTAGGGAGAAAAAAAAACAAGAAGCAAGAATTTCAAAAGAACCATCATTGCTCTCATTCCTCCCGTAGCTAACCGCGCCGCCCCAAAAGGTTGCAAGAAATAATGATTACTCGAACCACTTTGCCTACCATCTCCAACAAAAAGGGCTTTGCAAAAAAAGGGTGGATGTGCAAAAATACGATGCGTTGCCCCCCCCCCCCCCCCCCCCCCTCCCCCTCCTCTGCCATGCAGTTTTCCGCATCGAGGGGGCCGGAAAGGAAAGCAGAGTGACGGACAGCTGTAGCCGAATGCACTCTCGGACCACCCTTTTGCGTGGGCATTTGCAGGGTATTCTCGGGTGAGAGAACCCGGGGGTAACACATGGTAGGTACGGGGAGGGGGGCTCCGCCGGATCATATTTCCTAATATCTGGAGTTGTGTATCTATTTGTTCTTTCTTCTTTTCTGTCATGATTCATCGATATTCAGGATCCAGTGCTGTTTTAGTCATTTATCATACTGAAATATGCTCACTTTCTTTGGGCGATGGGCATTCTCGTCATACTGTCATTAAGATCGACTGCAGTGACTAGTGACATGATCCAGGTTCTTGATTGCATATTGACTTCATCTTCCTAGGTATTTGCTGTCAACCATAAACGGTACATGTGATTTGACTTGTTTCGCTGTTGAACCAATATTTCCACCAAGTGTAGTTGCGTTCTAAGGTATACCGATGCAGAGACAATTTCGCACGGGCGTAAGTGTGACAGTCATCGTACAGCAACTACTTCTCGAAGGATCACGATGATCACGCATCTTGTACAGAAGCACTTTTTATTTTGCACTATCTATTGCAGTCTTGTGTTAGCTAGAGGCGTCGCCTTCTGAGACTGGTTGGAGCAATTGCGCTTTTGTGCCATATCGTGGCCTCGAGGTTGCTACCGGTGTAAATAGATGCACCGCAGCGTAGAAAAGCCAGACGCATATAGATCAAACCATTACTTTTTTGTTTTTTCCTCTTCCCCATTGTTCCCAGCTGACTGAAATCTTTCCCACCCAGGACTTGAAGCAAGTTTCAATCAAGGCAGACTTGCGCTGCCTGTCGGATCGTCTTCTCGTGTATTGAATAGGGCATCGGTAGTTGACAAGATTCCGTAGACATCTGTTCGAGCGGCCTTCGAGGCCTGTACTAGATTACTGCCGATGATACCAGACTCGAAGTCGAATGTGATGTCACTGATGGACTGTATAATCTGCTGCCGGAGCTCAAACTCCAGATTCTCGCAGATATCGTTTAGTTGGATGTGGACGTCGCGAGTGGCTTCGTGGAACATGCGACCTTGGGTTTTCGAGACGTGTTCTTTCATGATGCCTTCCATTGCCAACAACACATTCTTGCCTATCAACTGTTTAGCCACGTCAATGATAGGCGAAGTTTGGGTTTTCTTACCTTTTCTTGCTCGGCAAGCCTCATATGCCTCTTCCATATGAGCTCTTATCGTTGGAGTGAATGCTCTATTGGCCTCCTGCTGTGCAGTATACATGCTGTTTTTGAATTCCTCAAAAATGTCATCGTAATTGACATTTTGATGTAGAGAGCGCTGGAGAATACCGTGGTCTTTAGGAAGAATGCGGCCCTTCACGCTCTGGTGGAAGCTATCAATAAAGTCCCGAGATGCAACAGGAAATAGGGCAAGAGCATCAGGAATGCGATTTGAAAAAGCACGCTCCCACATGTTTGCCAGAACTTGCTTGAGAGGAAGTGCAAGCTCTTCATTGAGGTTACGGTAGCCAGCAGACTTTGTCTTATGCACTCCACTGCAATACATAGATCTTAGATTAATTCAATTGAACTGGTGAATGACTTGGGACTTACTTGTGACCGCAAAAGGATCTCATGGTGTTCCACGCAAGGCCGCCAGATCTTTTCGGCGCGAACCAGCCCTCGACTGTTGGGACGGCGGCTTGAGCAGCTGTCTCAATGGCGCTCTCAAATTTGCTGAATATGAAAGAAGACAGGATCTTACGACAGTCATCAACCGTTTGACGAGCAGCTTTCTTCAGGTCCTGTCATGGGTTGTTAGTTCCACATGAAAATATGGAAAGATCATCCAAACACATCAACACCTACCTGTTCAAGGCCCTGCAAGTCCTTTTTGAATATGTCGACCTGATCGCGTTTCTCACCTTCAGTCAAATCTGATCTATCACGATCCTTTGCCCAAAGAGACGCGCTTAGAACGAGTTGGGTGAAATGTTTGATGTATCTTCGAGACCTCTCTTCCCGCACTTGTTCTGTTATCTTCTTCGCATAAATTTGAAGTTGAGGAATGCCGGTGTCTTCAAGACTGGGAAATCCAGCGACCGTTCGGTCCTCCTCCAGTCGTCCATTTGCCTTTTGGAAGGCTCTTGCTGACACACAGAAAACAGGAAACGACGAGGCAATTTTCTCATAGTCTCTAATATCGTGGCTGGGATCGAACAATTCTTCACATTCGCGAATTGCAAATTCTTGGTCCGATCTGTGAAAACTGTCAGCACCCAGAAAACAGTATTTGAAATCCACCAAAGCACTGACTCTTTCAGACCGCGAGCGAAGTCGTTTTGAATCGCTGCCTTCGAATACGTATTTCGCTTTTGGATACATAAAGCGGCGAGTTCAATGCGAGACCTTTTCCAAGCTGCTTCATTAGTTCTATTTTCCTCATAGGCCGCGTTGAACAGGCCATCGAGATTGTCGAGTTCCTGGCGCGCCTTCCATTTTTCTGAGCCAAGTCTCTTGAGTTCACCACGAACGTACTCGACTGTCAGATACTTGGGTTGTAACGTCGTCTCACTAGTGTCTTCTCGCTTCACTGTGGCAGATTGGTCGTCGTCAGAGAGCGACATGTAATCCTCATCTCCATCATCAAGAAGTTCGAGACGCTGCTTCTTGAAACGCTTCCCTCGGCTTGGAAAAGCCTTTCTCTTTCGAGAATTGGCGGAATATACTTGAGCAGCGATACCTTTGTCGAGATTCTCGGCTTGATTTCCCCAGTGGTCAATTTGATCCTGGAGCTCATCTCGCAGATCCGTGGTTCGAGTTCTTTCCTCTTCGATATCCTGAAACTTCTTTCCACTTTCCACGCAATCCTTTCGGGCTTGATTAACTTTCAACCTGGCTTTGATAATATCGTCATCTTGAGCAAAACTTTTTATAGCTTCGGTAATCAAGATATCATCCGTCTTGGAACAAATGAACGTGACATAGTCGTACTTGCAATCAAACTTGAGCTGTAGCTTGAAAGTTTGACCCATGAGACTTTGCGCTGTCTTGTCATCCACCGCTCGTGTGATGGGTGCCACGATCCAGACGGCACTGCATCTCTCCATGTACTTCTCCGCCACAGCCGCGCGAGCCGCATTGGAATCTCGGACACCAGGCTGTTAAGTCCTTGTTAACATGGTTGAAAGAAGGAGACAGGGTAAGGGAACTATGGGAATGTCCTAAAACTTACCAGATCAACCAGTACGGTGCCGGTAGAAAGAGCTTCTGCCTTGACAAAGATGCGGACAACCTTGATTAAAGGCCAATACTGTAATCGCTTTTTCTCACGCCTGTCCCTGCGTTGGCTCTCCTTGTCGTCACTGTCGATGTACTTTTGCATCTTCTCAAGAAAAGCCTCAGGCTGTGCTGCCCTAACAAACTTCTTCGTTCCAAATAACGATCGCACTTGAGGTGAGTTTGCCAGTGTGTCAATGTCGGTGTCAGCCAAAGACTCCTTGGTTTGTTGTGGATACACGGCTTTGATCTTGGCCCAGGAAACGCCAGCTTCGGTCTCCATGTCGGTGGAATCTCTGACAACATCACCATCGTCGTCAAGGAGATCCTCAAAGAGCTGTGAGAGCTCTTCTCTCCAGTCGTCTTCGGCGATGAACTCTATTTCTGCATAGTACTTGGAGGCCGGATTGTCCGAGTAGTTGTATGATAGCTCAGTGATGACGGCGGTGCAGGCGCGCATGCAATTTGTCGGTACGAGCATCTCCTCATCCAGCAAGGCGTTGATGATGGAGCTCTTGCCAGAACCGGTGTCGCCAACCACACCAACTACGCTCTTGACCTGTCTGGTCTGCGACTTGATGCGCTCAATCATGGCAAGAAGTCGGGACGCATCGCTGGCACCTTTCGCCTGCTGTAGTGCTTTCTGAATGTTGTCGATAACGGATTCTGCTGTCTTGGCATGGGCCTCGAGCTTTTCCACACATGTCTCGTGGTCCACCTGCTCCAGAAACGGAAATGTCATTACAGTGGGAGACAGTGATGGGGAACGAGCGTCAGGTCTTGACTCATATGTGTGGTCGTCGTCTTCCACCTCAATCTCTTCTGGAAGCTCTGGCTCCCAACCCCGTAACCCAGTCTTCCTGGGTCGACGCTTCCTGGATTGTCGGGAACGCTGATTGGACCTGACTTGTTGAACGGACTCGTCCCAGAACGATGCCATGATGGGTGGATCTTGCAGGGAAGCCCTCGTCTGACGATCTGCGAATAAAGTGCGAAGAAATGCAGACGATATGCTGAAAACGTTCATCAAAAGTTGTGTTGTGGCGGGAATATGATGTCGACCTGGTCACTGGTCGAGGAGAAGGTGAGAATAAGTGGGCGGCTGTCTTTGTGATGGCAACTACCCAAACTGAAAATATCTGAGCCACGCTGAAGGGCTTTATCAATCTTGAGATTGTTGCAGAATATGTGAGGGAAGATATTCTCAAAGACGCCGAGTATGTGTGTTGAGTGGAAAGAAGTTTAGAAGTTGGAAAGACCTGTGAAGATTCAAGTCGCAGGAATCTCAGAAATAAAATAAACAGGATGGGTAGTGTAAAAATATTGACGGTCGACTCGATGGGAAGGAGCTCTTTCCACAACGTAGTCAGATTGTCCAGCGAAGAACAATGTCGAAATGGGAATTGAACTGGAATTTCATCATGAATTCTTGCTCTTGCCGTCAAGAACTCTGGCGCAACAGACCCAACAATGCATCCATTAGCATAGCGGCCCGAGGAACGTTCCAAATAGATGTTTCCCAGAGTTCCACGCATTCAATCATTGTCATGGGCTTCACTTTCTAGATCGGCACATAGGATTGTCCTTGACCCAGTAATAGGCCAGCATTCCTATTGCCGGATTGTCTTCGATATCTGCGCTTGAGCCTGTTTGTATTGTACTGAACAGCACGATCATTTTGCGCATGGTAAATTCCCACTGTGAAACTGAAACAATGAGATGAGTTATCACGTTGAACACTAAGTGTTATCATATGCAGTATTTCAAACAACAGTCTGCATTGTAAACTAGAGGGTGCTGAGAATCATGTTATCACATACGAGTCATCTTTGCCCATGTTCTGATGCGTTTGTAAGAATATTTCTATACCAATTGGTTGCAACTCAAACATATACTCATCCCAGAGAAGCAATGATGCAGTTTATCGTGTGCCTTCCTACGATTTTGTCCGTCTAGTGGCTGAGGATGAAACCTCAAAAGACATTGTCAATTGGGGAAAACTTCAATATGTCGATTAACAATGACGAGCTAAATACGATCTGTTTATAGCTTACAAAAAATAAATTGAAGACGATTCTGCTTCCATTCCTGACATTTTGCAATACTGTTGTAACACTCGAGTACCTAGGAAGGCACGCTAGTAATAGTCCCCATGACATGCCTGTCCGTGCGGCGACCGCCTCAGGTACCGCGTGGACCCCCGTTTGTCGGCGGGAGCTCTCTAAACTCACCATCTAAGCTCAGCTCAGGGATCCAGGGATAGCTCCGAAGGACAACTGTCAGCCTACTACTCAATCACCACGAAACATAAAGGACAACCTCGCGTCGTGCCTTTTTGAGAACTCTGTGGAAACATTGATATTCTGTGCAAACCAAGCACGAAAGAACGACAGCGCGACCAGTGTTCTTGTTACACAGCAGAGTTCCGAAGGCCCAGGCGACGAGCGACCTGTAACTAGGGCGACGGGCGACGAGGTCCTGCACTGAGCACTTCGCCAGCAACATTGGAAGCAGCTCAGCTAGAAGTCAGCGCTCAGTTGTCAAAGCGATACACATCCACAAACACTCTCAAACATCAAGATGTCGACAGTCACAGCAACAGCATTGCAATCGGGACAACCGCCGATCATCCCACTCGAGTTCAACGGCAACCAACCCAAGACCATTCGACTCTACCCGCTTTCAAATTATACATTTGGCGTCAAGGAGACCCAACCGGAGGAGGACCCTTCGGTGATAGCCCGTCTCAAGCGCCTCGAAGAGCACTACTCGGAGCATGGCATGCGGAGAACTTGCGAGGGCATCCTCGTCTGCCACGAACACAACCACCCACACATTCTTATGCTGCAGATTGCCAACGCATTCTTCAAGCTTCCTGGCGACTATTTAAGACCAGAGGACGACGAGGTCGAGGGCTTCAAGTCACGGTTAGACGAGCGTCTGGCGCCGGTGGGCAGACTCGGTGAGGGTGTTGAGCCCGGCAACTGGCAGGTCGGCGACTGCCTCGCACAGTGGTGGCGGCCAAACTTTGAGACGTTCATGTATCCCTTCATTCCAGCACATGTGACGCGGCCAAAGGAGTGCAAGAAGCTTTACTTTATTGAGCTACCCGAATTCAGTACGTCAACTATGACCAAACAACAAGAGGTTCTACCACACTCGTCATCCTTGCTAACAATCTTGTCTCTACAGAGGTTCTCAGCGTACCCAAGAATATGAAACTACTGGCTGTACCACTATTCGAGCTCTACGACAACACGGCACGATATGGCCCTCAACTATCCGCGATCCCTCACTTACTGAGCCGATACAACTTTGAGTTCGTCGATGAAAGCGGCAATATTGTTGCCGCGACGCCTGGTACGGGCCCCGAAGGATTCGTACCGCAAACACGTGTCCTTGCCGGTGGCGACGAGGATATGCGGGACGTCAAGGACGAAAATGGCGGAAGCTGAGAGACGAGCGTATGCTCAAGATTGACACTGAAGAGAAGAAGATGCAAGAGTCCGCATCGATATGCCAATCAACTTATGGTCGAACTACCAGCGCCTTAAGCTTTAAAAAGAGCTTAGGCAGTAGACATCAGGAGCCCCATACCCAGCATTGCAGCTGTAGGAGACTTTATAGCTGTAAGAAATTGTTGGATTGTACGATTCGGAGCGCTCGTAGAGAGGCGTACTTACGACTGTCGAAGCATATCGCCTGGAGACATCAAGCCTCTAAAAAAAGTACGAGAAGAGGACTATAGGATTCACAGCTTCTCAGATCTCTAAGTAGAAGGACAATGCAAAAACGCAGGAATGACACACCATCGTAGGATGCCCTGCTCCAGAAGAATTGTCGCAAATCATCGTCATTATTCTCATGTTCTATTCTCGGCTAAAGTGTCGCACTCGTCTTTGGAATTCATGCCTTTTGGCCTTGGATCGTGGCCACCACTCTTCTTGTGTGCTTGACTGCCCGGAACTCGAGATACCAAATGCCTTGCCACGTACCGGTAGCCTGCAACAAGTCTCGTCAGCCCAATTGCCTCTGTTACGTGAAGTCGTGTATTGCAAAGATGGCAACATGAAACCTACCAGCTTTCCGTCCTTAATGGGAATCGTGACGCTCGCACCAATCAGCGCGCTCTTGATGTGCGCCGGCATGTCGTCCGGGCCCTCGGCGCTGTGGCGGTAGAGCTCCTGTCCCTTCGGTCCGCTCTCGGGCGCGATGCGGTCGAGGGCGTCGGACATGTCGGCGCGGACGTCGTCGTCCCAGTTCTCGTTGAGGCTCAGGGCGCACGACGTGTGCTGGACAAAAAGGTTAAGCAGGCCGACCTTGTAGTCGCGGATCTCGGGCAGCGAGTCCACAATGTGGTCGGTGATGAGGTACGAGCCCCGCGACCGCGCGGGCAGCGTGAACTGCTTCTGGGACCAGGACATGTTTATCTCGGCGGGCGACGATGACGACGGCGGGGTGCTTCGAGGTGATGTGGGAGTCGACGGTGGAAAGACGAGGGTCCAGGGGAGGAAGATGAGATAATTGAAGAGACTTGGGAAGAAACCTATAAAGAATACGACCAGCAGAAGGAAACTGAACCAGCTGTAGTTTGCTGAAGGTCTTGCGTTGGTGGATGACGGCATAGCGATTTACTCTCCGTTAACTGGGTTTTGGAGCAATGAGGTGCAGGCAATTGGCGATTACATAGCATGGTGGGGCGGGCGGGAAGCTCGCTGGAGCTTTTTATGGCAACTCATCGCTATTTCATGTGCAACGCAACAAAGCAAGGGTGAGAGAAAGAGGGCTCCTTCTGTGTCTCTTTTCTATTTGCCGGTAAGCCTCCTATGTCATAAAAATGAGAATCAATTGAATTAGTAAAATGAATAATTGTCGAATGGAAGTCACCCAAAAAGTTGATGGACGGTTCTTTATTTTGTGTAATTGTGGTCGCAAGTATGTACAAAACCGGCAGCATCTCGCTGCCCGTTGATCTCTCATCTACCTCTCCATTCTGAACTCCTGATTTGGTACAAAGAACGAGCTGTTCATCTATGCGAGAGGGTATGAGGTTTCGGGTAATGCTTCGAGGTGCTCGCGGTGGTGCTCGTTGGCCTAATTGATTGCTTGTTAGTCCACATCTCATCCCCAAGTTACGTAGTTCTTCTCAAGTATTTCTTTTCAAGCCACGCCAATGAAGCATATATCGGTCAGTAAACGTACATATGGCAGTCCACAGTAGGTGCATGCTGCAATCTCGGGCTTGTCGGTGTTGATAAAGATTCTGGGGTGTCCAGCTGGGCCGCCGCCGCCGTCGCATGCGACAACCTTGTCGTGTGTCCACCGGACAGGCTGCTTGTGAATGAGTTCAATGGCAGCCATCGATTGAGGCTTTGCGCGTAATTCTTGTTAGTCTCATGGCCCGAACAGTAGAGAGCCAGCAATCGCGCCCACCTGAAGATCAAAGTCCGTCTGCTCGAATCGGGGGCCGGACATGGCCTGAGCCCTGGGCTTCTGGCTTCTCGACCAGATTCCAGTCCGGTTCGGTGCCTGTTGCAGTCCTCTCTCCTGGTTCTCCGCGACACCCAAGGAGTCGGCCTCGCTCTGTGCCTGGGGGGTAGTTTCGGCCTTGTTGTGGAGGATGGCCTCCTTGGCCTCGAGTCTCGGGAGCGAGGTAGCGAAGCCTCTCTGGGCAACGCTGGCCCTTTGCGCCAGGCGCAGCGATGTCCGGGCGGTCAATCGGGGAAGCATGTTGTCGATGCTGTGTTGTGAGGATGAATTGGCTCGTCCTGAACACGAGATTCAATTGGCTCTCAACTAGAGTCGTCAACCTCGTCTGTCTGTCGCCAGGGCCAATTGGTTCCAATCCGGGCAGCAGTCGTTGAAGCTCGGGCCATGCAACGGGCTGGAGAGTTGTGGATCAACTTTATTCCCTTATCGCGGGGGGTGTGCACCTATTGCTGCGATAGCGCCTGAGCTTCTGTAAATTCTTGGGTGCAGCAGCGCAACGGCGCATTCACGCAGCACCTGAATTGAATTAGACAATATCTACCTACTCAAACACTCATTAACCCATCATTACGTGTAGACAGGAACACCCGTGGATTTGTTCCCCAGTCACCACCTCAGTGAGATTCGGCCCTTCGACAACGAAAGAAAGAAGCATCCTGCAAAATTATTGCTGCAAATTTCTTCACTTCGGAGGCTGGTTTACTACCTTGATCAATCTTGGAGCAGACCTGCCCCACGAAATCTTAAGCTTGCTCTTAAGATCCGTTGCAACCTGCCCAATCTAGGATCTGGGAGACATCCCGTCTTCCCATATCATCTTTACATTTGCCTACAGTCATCACAGTCACATCGCGTTCCGAGTAGCCTCAAAAACCTTTGACAAGATGGCGGCGCAGACAACTCCAAAGGGCATGTCCTCGAGGCTGCTAACTATGAAGTTCATGCAGAGAGCAGCAGCGACATCTTCACCAGCCTCAGCCCCGAGTACCCCCGCTTCAGATGACTCTTCCAAGCGACGCAAGATCTCGCATAGACCTTCGAACAATGATGAGCTCGAGGTCCAGGTGGATCGCAAGGCTATTCAGGCCGCCATTGAGGAGGGCGAGCGCAAGCGCGAAGAGGCACTGATCAAGCATGCTGAGGAGCTTGGCGATGCCAGATGGGTGCTGAATGTACCAAACCTGTCGACTTCTGGCGCGGCAGCTCCAAATCCTCTGCGGGTGGTTCAGGTTGGGTATGCCCAGATTGACTCACCTGATACTTCAGACGACGACGACGCAGATTCATCCCGAGTAATGCCCGACAAAATACAGCCGATTCGCCGATATAACATGGGTAAAAAGAAGGCACGTTTGTTTTCGTACCACGTCTATTGCTAAAGCTTATTGAAAATGAATATTAATCTAACTTGTTTACAGGCTGCCGTTGACGCAAGTGATTCTGAGGATGACGGCGACTCCGACTCTTCTAACGATTCTGATGCATCCGGTACGAGTTCGTCCGAAGATGAAGACGACTCTGAGTCTCAGATTCCCTCCGCGAACCCTAGAAGTGGCAACCGCAGAGGCAGCTACGCAGACAGAAAAAGTGCCGAGAAAGCCAGAGCCAAGGAATTCGCGGACAAGAGGAGGAAAAAGGAGGTCAAGCTGAACAATGCCAGATCTCAGCCTACTGGTGGCCTTTCGTCGATCTCCGGGGGTGGCCTGTCACTGTCTTCGGGTGGCCGCCCTATGCAACGACAATCTGGTGCTTTTGCTTTCAACTGCCACAACTGCGGCGAGGTTGGCCACAAAGCCGCCGACTGTAAGAAGTCCAAGAAACGTTCCCGGTGAGATGCCTGCAGGAAGGTCCGTCCCGGGAATTTGACACTACTGGAGAAAATGTGAGCCGCTGGCCAGTTACCGTGGCTTCTCGCTTGGTAACAATCCCTGCTTGAATGCCCAGGCTACAGCGATTCTTTTGACCAAGACGCTGGTTGAGTATATTTTGCATGCTGTATTGCTGGTCCCCCAGTCGTGTGAAGAGATCTAGTACTCCTTAAAGTATGCTGCCCGCTGGTGTCCGGCAACTGAGCAAGTGGGCAGAGATATCATATCAGGCTCAAAGGCCCACGTTCCCATCTGGGAAGGTTCTCATATGGATTGGCTCCCAGCTTACAATGGGAACTACTTTGCCTCGAAGCGAGCAGAAATCTAAGTGACTGCACGAAAATCTCTAACACGAGAAATCATCACCAGAGGGTAGTCGGTCTGGTGGCATCTCACACTCGCTCTGCCGTGAGTGCATTGAAGGCAGTAGAGAAGGACCTGGTACTTTCCACTTGCCGCGAAAATCTTAATAAATTGATAGACAGAAGAAATAAAGTTGTAAATAATAACACCGGTGTGTCCATGAAATCCTGGTATCGAACGCGCAGGAATCGTAGAGCGGTCGTTTCGCATTTCCCCTGATATTGTCCCGGGAAAAGGGTACAGCCAGGGTCGTTCCGCATATCCAACATGGCGGGTGATGAAACTCTGTGATGTATTCAGTACCCTGTAAATGGTAACCGGCCGCATCCGTCCGTCCGGACTCTAGCCGAAATACCATCAGCCTCCAAGCGACTTCATATCCTAATGTGCTTGTCAATGAATGCCCGAAGAACAGTTAATTATGTAACGTTGATGCCATTGAAATCGTTGCTTGTAGGTGCATCTGTGATGAGAGATGCCGATCTAAGCGTGTCCAAGATAGACTACTACCCAATTGGGGTGACATAATCCGCCATCAGTATATGCTGCTGGACCCCCACGAACGTGGGCCAACGTTACCGAATACAATTGGGAAGCTTCTACAAGAGATGATATCGACTCCATATCTCACCAAGAGGAACAAGACAGATCATGTAATGATACCTTCTGCTCTCAGTGATTACGGGTTGTATCTCAACACCACCTCTCTTCGAAAGACGTTCATGGCAGGAATGCTGACTTGACAATTTTGCACATGCCCAATCAGGTGACCGATATTTCGCCTAAGAAATAAAGACACCTTTTCAAACTTGCATGTAATATGAAGACAAAGCTGCCAAGACGGTTTCACTCCAAACACACTGGTTGATCTGTAAGCCATAACATTACAGATTACAGTTGCCGGCCGTGATGGCTGCTACTTGCCTTGCCGGCTACCATATATGGTACCTGCATCAATATGGGCTGCAGGCTGCGGCTCGGCTTCGTGACACCATGGGAAATGAAAGGTTCAGCCATTCATCATAGTCCAATGGATCAAACCGGTCAAGCCGTTGAGAGGGGTGTCATTGAGTAATCGAGTAAATACTTGCGAATCGAGATTGTCATTGAGAGGATTCTTGTTGGTATCCTGGGACTTTGAATTGCAAAATCAAGAAACAGAGTGATCGGTTAATTTTCACCAACCTCGGGGCTCTCTACCGGTCAATTCTCAGGCAATTGGCCTACGAAGTACTGACTCGCACTGTCATCGAGCTCAAACATCTATACTACACATGTAACCATTCAGTGCTATCAGGGGACCCCTGTCAATATCCTCGAGTGCTGTATATTTACGAAGCATTGTTAAGTATAGGGATCACATATTCAGCTCCAATTGATACCCAAGTAGTGGAGGCCCAACGGGCCGGAAGAATTCATGAGTCGAAGAGCTACTCGATGCGATGACGTTTCTTCGTCACAGTATAATGATCGAGCTATAACTTCTACAATGTTAACGTGACTAATTGGCTTAGCCTTTTCTCTCCAAATGATACTGTAACAGTCGCAATCATGACTGCTGAAGATCCGGAGTAAAGAAGAAATGGGGTTACTAAGGATCTGCAGCCCCGTCTACAAGCAGCCATCCGAGGCTGGCCCAACGTCGCAATGCATGCCTAGGTTCGCCTAGGTATTTCTCAACTAAGTAATACATGTTTCCGTACCGGGAATTCGGTTACTTGATGCAACCCAGTACAATGAAAACATTTCTCCCCCCGACAAGAAGAGCAAGAGAAAGACCCCAAAACCCAGTCCGAGGAAAAAGCCGGGCGTTACTATTGATTATTACCAAGGATAAGATCCCACCGGGCAAGTTTGTCTTGGATTTGGGGTTTCTCGGTACCAGCCTCGGCAGGCCGGAGCTTTTTCTCTCGCGATACTATCACCACAGCAGAATCAAATATTGTCCAGGTTCAGGAGATGTTTGCCTTGATATCTGACTCGTGAAGAAGTCGTCGGCGATTCATACGGTGCTTGTTATGATCCAGTCGTGTTGCGTTGTTACTGGATCGAGGGTGTTTTAAAGTGGAGATTTTATAGGGCGTATCAAGTCACCTGAGTATACTGGATTTCAATGGGTAAATTGAGATACCCCGTTGGATACTACCGTCAAAATCGAAAGATTACTGACATACAACAGGAAATGTGTACAACATTAGCTTATTCCAAACTATCGCGCCTGCGGAAAAATACCACAGGGCTGGCCTTCCTTTGTTGCTGATCTTCTTCCTTCCTGGAGCACATGCATAGCTGAGGTGCCAAGGCGGATGCAGCGATCAGAACGGGTGTAGTGGTGGTATTAGTGGTGCTTGTGGCGCACCTGAGTTGCTCCCTTGGTATTCGTTCTTGTATTGGATTTCTTGTCCACGAAATAGGTAGACATGAGTGCTGGCAGCCTCGGGTCGTTTGAAGAGTTTCTGAGAGTTACCGCCCTGGAAGGGAGCACATGTCAGCATCAGTCATGCCGCCGGCATACATCAATTTTCGCCAGGTAATTGCCTCACGATTTTTGATTGGATTCAGCGGCGCCGTGGATTGAGCAGTTCCAGCGCATTCTTTTTTAGCTTCTCGGTTCAGTCTTTTTGGTGCGTGCCGTTATAGAGTTTCCTATACATCATGCAACATGACCAGGTAAAGAGAATATACGGTACCTGTTCGGGTCCAACACCCTGCGGCTCGGGGTTTGGAAGGCTACCTGCTTTGCTGGATTGCCATTCGAGCCAACCAACCATCCTGGTCATCGTCCCAACTCTTTTTTTCTTTTGTTCATTTTTCGTCTCATGTCTCCCGTCGAACCCTGTGCGCCCATCCCCCGCAACCGGCTTGCTCGCATAACTTCTGCATGATCTTGCAGACCGCTATAGGGGCGTTTGTACTTGCCTTGGGGGCCACGAGCTGTGAGGAAGAAATACCAAGGACTTGTGCCATTTGGTCACATTCTGGCGCCACGAATTCCAAATCGCACATCATACAGGGCTGGTTTTCTTTTGAGAGTAAAATTTCCTTGGACTGCCCGTGGTTATGACGCTCAATTGCTCGCTGACCCTTTGCGTAAGTTGCCGCTGTGATGGAACTTTCTGGGATCGCGTCTCGTGCCAAGAATTAGCACCAACCAAAACCGACAATACCTGGGGCAATTGGGATTGGCCAGTCATTTCCAGAGTACCAAAGACTCTACATGCCTGAACTTTTTAGCCATGGACGAAGAATAAAAGTACAATACACCTCTTTTCGATGATGATATATCAGTTCTTCCATCTTCTGAAAGAGGGAGGAAAGAAGAAAAGAAATATCCCGACGGCTCCAACCGTCCCTACGTACTTGCCCGATTCCATCACGAAAATGCACTGTTCCTAATTCACATACCGAAAAGCCCCCTCCTTTGTATTATATGACAGGATTTATATGTTATGATTTCCAGCATTGCCTCAAGGAACTCAAAATTACTTCGATCGCTGGTTCCTTTTGCATGAACTCTATCCCACCATCGCCCCGCCTCGGCTGATGCTCTTCCCTGCCAGCTTATTACTGTTCATGTATAGTCCTTCTAGAACCTGCCGAGAACATACCCGAATACCCAGATATCAACGACCCCGTATTTTCTATAGCACCTACCGTCACATCCTGTTGCGGTAGATGTTAGCATGCAGGACGCCGAGATTGTGTAGCACACGATAACAAAGGACAAGGATTGACTTTCCCATGTTTTGGGGGACAGCGGCTCTGTTATTGTGACTTGTAACCCCCCTGGGCCGAGTTTTGTCCAGGTTGGGCCTCCGAGACAATGATATATGCTGCTCGGCTTCCAATATAGTCCCCAATTTCTCTTGGACGAGGCTTCCGTCATGCAACGGCCTTTGCTGAAGATCTCTCACACGACAGTCCACTCTGCAAGACCACCTCACAAGACTTGCTTTACGCGTAATACTCATGCGAAGTCTGGTCAGCGCGTAGCAGTGGAGTCCCATGCTCCGAAAGCACAGCGAGCGAATGACGCTCATCAACGTTCGGCAAGCGAAAGTACCACGGCTTCTCCTGAACGACCGGGCCAGCGCTTGGTGAGACGTTGAACGGTTACCAATAGCTCAAGCGAGGCCAACAGGATATCATCATTCCGTCGTCACAAAAGCTGGGCCGACTATATAGAGAGCCCAAAGAACCCTCTCGCCCCAACGCCTCAGGGTCGCTTCATACGTCGTAAGCAAAATGCAGCAGCCTCGACAGACCACATAAGGAACAATCCTGACTCGCCCTGGAGGCAGTTCACTATAGGAGAAGAACTCATACACACGCAAGAAGTGAATCGAAGTTTGCTCAGAGTAACAACAGCCAATCACTAATCAAGGCATGATTGTGTGAGCTCTTGCATACTGTCTGCAACAAAGAAACTGACAGACGGCCTATATAACCACATACGCGCCTACACATATGATTATCGACGATCATCATCCGTTTTTGTTTTCTTCTTTGCTCATATAATACCCTTGGCCCGCCTACATACATGAAATATTTGCTGCAATACCCTCTGCATCAGCAGCCCGTCAGGCGACCTCAAAGAATATTGACCACCTGCCTTAGCGCTACTCCACACTTATACTGCACGGACCCCAACGAAGGCTGCAACTCGCCGACTTGAATCATCAATTGGTGTATTTCTAGCAGCCTAGCACACTTCTAGCACACTCGAACCTTACCTAAAATACCTGCTACCAAGGTACCCTCCCTAATAGCCAGCAGCCAGCAGCCAGCAGCAGTCTGGTGCATTCACCTTACCCTGCGCCCCTCTAAAGTCATCCGAGCCTCGACGCATTTCTAACCAGGTTCCGTCATCCCCCCCCACCATCGTCGCCGCTCGACTTAGGTACATTCATCCATCCACCTACCGATACCCACGTTAACCTAACGACCTTGAGGTCCAGTCCTCTGCCCACCTTCTACCACCTACCTACATACCTACTCTAAACGCCTACCGAAAACAATATCCTCTTTCTTCGAATTGGGAATATCACTACCGAGACGACCATATAAAATACCCCGCAACAGGTTAGAGCCGACATTCGAACCATGCCACCCGCCGCAAAAGTGCCCGATGGCACATTGGGAGACTCCCTGCCAGCGCGGAACAAGCAGCCCTCGGTCGAGAGGGTAACGGACAAGCTGGAGACTCCTTCTCTAGATGACCGATCCTACCGCGTGATACGTCTTTCGAACCAGCTCGAGGTCCTTCTGGTTCACGATGCCGAGACCGATAAGGCCAGCGCCGCCATGGACGTCAATGTCGGTAGCTTTAGTGACGAGGATGACATGCCTGGCATGGCGCACGCTGTAGAACATGTAAGCAACCACATATACAGCCTTACCACTCTAGCAACCCAGTGACAGCCATATGATTTCTCCGCCTGACCAATGACTGACAATGTCTATAGCTCTTGTTCATGGGAACCAAAAAATACCCCATTGAGAATGCGTACAACCAATACCTCTCGGCCCACTCGGGCTACTCGAACGCATACACTGGTGGAACGTCGACAAATTACTTCTTCGAGCTCGGTGCCAAATCCACAGACGATGCAGACCTGAATGAGAACAACTCGCCCCTCTATGGTGCCCTGGATCGATTCGCCCAATTCTTCATCGAGCCCCTCTTCCTTTCTTCGACTTTGGACCGTGAGCTCAAGGCTGTAGACTCGGAGAACAAGAAGAACCTACAGAGTGACCAATGGCGGCTCAATCAACTATCCAAGTCTCTGTCGAACCCTAAACACCCGTACTGCCATTTCTCGACTGGCAACTATGAAGTTCTCAAGACACTTCCCGAGTCACGAGGAATTGATGTACGGGCCAAGTTCATTGAGTTCCACGGCAAGCACTACTCGGCAAACAGAATGAAGCTTTGTGTCTTGGGACGCGAGCCATTGGACCTTTTGGAGAAATGGGTTGTCGAGTTCTTCTCGGGGGTACCAGACAAGGACCTCCCGCAAAACCGATGGGAAACAGAACAGCCGTACCCCAAGGAGTTTCTCGGCATGCAGAGTTTTGCCAAGCCTGTAATGGACTCTAGAGAGCTCAACCTTTTCTTTCCCTTTTTGGACGAAGAATTCCTATACGAGTCGCAACCTAGTCGTTACATCAGCCATTTGATTGGACATGAAGGCCCTGGCAGCATAATGTCATACATCAAGTCGAAAGGTTGGGCCAACTCGTTAAGCGCGGGAGCCTATCCTATTTGCCCTGGAACTGGCGGTATCTTTGACTGCCAAATTCGTCTCACGAAAGAAGTTTGTTACCTGTCAATGACCAAATGAATGTATCTTGCTAACACTTTGGCATAGGGACTTAAGAATTACAAGGAGATTGTAATGGTTTTCTTCCAATACGTTGCACTTCTAAAGGAAACGCCCCCACTGGACTGGATTTTTGAGGAGCAGAAGGGCATGGCTGATGTAGACTTCAAGTTCAAACAAAAGACTCCTGCTAGTCGATTCACGAGCAAGATTGTCTCGGTCATGCAAAAACCCCTCCCCAGGGAATGGCTCTTGAGCGGGCAAAGCCGGCTACGAAAATTCGAGCCTTCCTTGATCACCAAGGGACTGGAATGCTTGCGCCCTGACAACTTTAGCATGTCTATAGTCTCCCAAGACTTCCCTGGCGGCTGGGATCAGAAGGAGAAGTGGTACGGAACGGAATACAAGGCAGAGAAGATTCCCACCGAGTTCCTGGCTGAAATATCAAAAGCTGCCAACAGTTCAGCTAGTCAGCGCTTTTCCGAGCTGCACCTACCGCACAAGAACCAGTTCATTCCCACCAAACTAGAGGTTGAGAAGAAGGAGGTGGAGAAACCAGCTGTGGCTCCCCGCTTGGTACGCAACGACGACTCTGCGCGCACTTGGTTCAAGAAGGACGATACGTTCTGGGTGCCCAAAGCCAACCTCATCATCAGCCTCAGGAACCCGATTGTTTATGCGTCGGCAGAGAACGCAGTCAAGGCCAAGCTTTTTACCGACTTGGTGCGAGATGCGCTCGAGGAGTATTCTTACGATGCCGAGCTAGCGGGCTTGCAGTACAATGTCACACTCGACTCCCGTGGACTTTTCGTGGAAGTTGCAGGCTACAATGACAAGCTATCCGTTTTGCTCGAGCAGGTGCTAATCACTATGCGGGATCTTGATATTAAAGATGATCGATTCGACATTGTCAAGGAGAGGCTGACGCGCGGCTACCGCAACTGGGAACTGCAGCAGCCATTCTCGCAAGTTGGCGACTACGTCTCCTGGCTCACTTTGGAACATGATTATGTCGTGGATCAGCTCGAGGCTGAGCTCCCCGCTATTACCGTCGACGCCGCTAGACAATTCCACAAGCAGCTCATGGCTAAGATGCACATTGAAGCATACGCACATGGCAACATCTACAAGGAAGACGCCCTGAAGCTCACTTCCATGGTTGAGAAGATCCTCAAGCCCCGATCCCTCCCAAAGGAACAACTGCCGATTCAACGATCCATGATCTTCCCACCAGGCTCCAATTACTTGTATCAGAAGACGTTGCGGGATCCTGCCAATGTCAACCACTGCCTCGAATATTACCTCTACGTTGGTGACAAGGGTGACCGCAAGATACGCGCAAAGACGCAATTGCTCGACCAGATCCTCCACGAACCAGCTTTCGACCAGCTGCGTACCAAGGAACAACTTGGATACATTGTTTTCAGCGGTCTGAGGGGCTGCTCCACTACATACGGATTCCGCTTCATCATCCAGAGCGAGCGGAAATCCGAGTACCTCGAGTCCCGCATTGACTCCTTCTTGACACAGCAGCTTACTGCGCTTGAGGGAATCACGGATGCCGACTTTGAAAGCCACAAGAGAAGTGTCATCATCAAGCGATTGGAGAAACTGAAGAACCTGGACCAAGAAAGTGGCAGACACTGGTCGCAAATCACGGGCGAGTACTACGACTTTGAGGCCGGTAAGTGAATTCCAACAATATCTACCCTGCAATGAGAAGAGAATACTCACACTTTGTATAGCCCAGGAAGATGCAGCTGCCGTCAAGAGCCTCACCAAGTCGGAAATGGTTGAATTTTACACAACTTACATCATCCCAGCTTCTCCTCAGCGCGCCAAACTTGCTGTACATCTTGTCGCCCAGGGTGTGAGCAAGAAGACCGAAGAGGCCGCCACAACAGACGGCGAGGCGGAGCAGGTCCCTGGCAATGGATCGGAGCCATGCGTGATTGAAAATGTGAGAGACTACAAGGCTGGACTCGTGGCAAGCGCAGGTGCTCGCCCCATCAAGGAACTCAATGAGTTTGAGGACTTTGACCCAAAGCTATGAAAGAGCAAGATACAGAATGTCAGGCGACGTCCAGTCGGCCATACTCTTTTTCATGAGTTGTCTTCAGGTGGCTTGGCGTCGGCGTTGGGAAGAGATACGGGGTTATGAGCATTTACCAAGGCATGGGTTAGGCGTGTATATGTTCGGGAGCGTATTTGTGTGGAAGCTTTCAGGTTTACGCAGTCTGAGGCCACTGGAAAAGGAGCGGTCTCCTATTTCGATGGGCTGGCTTGACATGGCCCAAAACAAGAGTGCTGGGCTCATTAGAGGGTGGAGGTTCTCGCTGCTGGTGAGGATGTCAAGTTTGGATATAGGACGCCTCACACCTAGAAGCTGCGAACAAAAAAGTGATGGACTCGCGAGAGGTTGATCAGGTGCCAACATCCCTAGAAATCGCTTGAGCGTAGATGACGTGCGTGCCGATTTTAGATTTTCCGAAGGAAAGTGAGATACAAGATAGAACAAGGAAAATGAATACTGGTGCCAAATATGGTGTTTATTGCTAGCGCCGAGTTTTGACAGCGGTTCTTCTCCAACGATACATACCTAGGTAAGCAAACTGACTGGATGCGTACCTGGCGGCAAGCACTCGGCGATGAATGGCATCAAGGTACTATTGCAAGCGCTTGCCAGCTTCTCATTCGGCAGTCGGTCAGCTATTCAAACATCTAAGCGATGACCTGGGGAAGAAAAAAATGACCTGGGCACGCTGCTGGCTGGTACACTGGCACGAACGACCCCCGGCAGCCAGTCAACCCCGCGATACAGGGGGGATCTTCAAGACACCAGCGTTTCACCTTTTCCCGTATTCTTCAAGGCGCGCATAAATCGAACCAATATGGGCGCGCAGATCAGATTCCAGTTCGAGCTGGTGGTTACTGACGTCAAAAGGCATGGACCATTATAAGCGCAGGGCCCCCCAAGCTGGCAGCCAGCAGCCTAGCAGCTTAGGAGTCTAGAGGTACGGATTATTCAGGCTGTCAGATGAAAGAGAACATCGTATTCGTGGGCGATCGCAATGTGTGGGCACTTGGCGAGCTGGGGGATCTCGCTGGCGCTTATGATCGATGTCCCCAGCGTCCTTGGCTGAGATGAGAGAAAATGCGTTGACGTGGTGAAATTTTGGGATGTCAATGTCATCACACAAGAATCATTATAGTGATCATTCAGAGGTAAAAGTCTTGCTGTCCGCTGTATAAGAACATGTCTGTAGCAGAACAAAAACCACAGCACTTGAATGTTAGGCAAGACGAGCCTATCCCAATGGCGACGAATTGGGAAGAGATTCACTCCTTTGGGTAGATCCCTCGTATCTGAGTCCAGGCAGTCGAAACAGCTGTCAAATAGGAGAAAAGGATGGTGTCTAGCCCAAGGTGAACCCCAAAGACCCCTTCTCTATTGGTCTCGACCGACGCCTTTGCGCCCGTATTCCTGGGATTCGCTGGTGGGTGCCATCCCGGTCCCTGTACTTAGTGTATTATGTGTGTGCCTGCGCCCCCGGCTGGCCGGTCCCTGGCGATCTTGTTTACACCCAACCAAAGAAGCTTATTTGACGTCAACCTTATAGAGTACGTAGAGAGAGAAACTTGAACTGTGCGTCAATGGCCTTGATTCACAATTGGAGAAAAACGTCGCTGCTGCTGTGGACTCTCGAGAAAGAGCATGTCTCGTCAATTCAACGGGGGCTGGGCTGAAAAAGTGAATCATTGCAAAATCGCTGCCACGTCAATCTGATTCACAAACGTTTGCTTTTACCCTTGACCATATAAACACGTTTGCTGCAGGCCCAGCCTCAATTCCTTCCCCTTTAAGTATTCTTCTCTGCCCTTTACCTCTTTTAGATTTATCATTCCTCTTGGCAACTTTACATTAACATTCTTTTCCTTTTACCGGTCATCAGTCATCATGAAGACGTCGACAATTGTGTGCGGTCTCTCTCTGGCAGGTGCCGGCCTTGCACAACAAGTCTTGCTGGCACGAGATATTACACAGCTCAACGCTGTACTGACAACGGTATCAACGGCAATCACCCAACTCGACGCCTCGGTCAAGGACTTTTCTGGCGATGCCACCCAAGTGAAATCCGCCGCAGCCAGCCTGAGCAGCAGCCTGAGCTCCGCCGCGGATTCCTTCAAGACCACCACCGAGGAAATCACCCAGGACGAAGTCGCCTCCCTGATCACGTTCTTTGGCTCCGTGTCCGTCGCGGGAACCGCCCTGCTCGACGACTTCAACGAAAAGAAATCGGAGCTCGAATCGGCGGGACTCTGCCAGACCATGAGCGACCTCAGCGCCGAGTCGACCGCCCTCGTCGCCGCCATTGTGGACAAGCTGCCCAGTTCGGCGCAGGCCGTGGCCGCGGGCGTGCTGAGCGCCATCAATGGCACTTTTTCGGTCCAGTGCAATGCGGAGCGCAGTGACGACAATGGAGGTGCCGATACAACGTGCACCGAGTCCAAGACGGTCACACCGGTCCCAATCACCACTTCGGCCGCCGAGTGTGTGCCCTCGGTTTCTGCCACCGTCACCGCCACCGTCACCACCACCGTCGCCGTCGTCGTGTCCATCCCCTGTGGCGCCGGCGAGTCCACCACCCTCTCGACGTACCCGGTCTCCGTGCCCACGACAACCAACACCGCCCCGTTGACCACGGCTCCCGTGGCCACTATTTCGTCCACTTTTGCAGCTAGCATGCCCTCGGACTACTCGAGCCACCCGATCAGCCACTCGTCGTCGTCGTCGGCGACGATCCCGTCCTACCTGACGACGGCTTCATCCTCGGTAGTCCACTCGTCGTCGACATCGGCGTCGTCGACTTCCTTCACTACCATAAGCACCACCGTGCCCGTCACCACGGCCGGCGCCGTGGCAAACGCCGTTGCTGCCGGGCCGCTTGGCTTGGTCGCTGTGATTGCGGCTCTGGTGCTCTAGAAAGTTTACTAGCGCAAAGGGAAAAATAAAAAAAATGGCCTTTTTATATTTTACGTGGCGTTATAACAGCGGTGATCACGGAGTCAATGGGGATTTTTATATTAGACATGCACATAAGAAAAATTACACGTGGGAGGTCCGTGACAGCCCATGCCTTCTGTTACTTCACTTCGATTGACATTGTTCTCCGGATTAAAATAGAGAAGAAAAAAGAATAAATTGTCAGAAATCAAAGTTATATTGATTGCCATCGAGAGAGCCCGATGAGATTCCCCCCCGGAGAAAAGTACGGCACTTTGTGAAACAGCATTATGTGAAAGTACGACACATTAAAGTGGCTTCTTCAATCCCAATACCGGGTACGCAGGCACACTACTCGTCGATGTCACAACCGGACAATAGAGCGCCGAGAAAGTCGGCGTCGGTCCGCCCCAGGGATAGCAACTACAGGAGAGAGTTGTGTAAGTGAACATTCTTTTTCTCCCCCAGGTCTTTTTTCATGATTTTTTCTCTTCAGGAGTAAAAGATGAGATCTTGAACTTACCCGCCATAGGTCAGTACAAATGTACTGGTAAACGAGGTGCACGTAGTAAAGTAGTCAACACAGATCGAGGTGACGGCGTCGGGTGTCGGAGATGTAGTAAGGATCGGCGTGGGCGTGATCAGAGTAGGCGTAATGGTCGTAGCCGTAAGAACCGGATCCAAAGCACCACCGGAGCTGTCGCCACTGGTAGCCGTCACGGTCGTCGTGGTCGCGTTGTTGCTAGAGGGACACGGCGGCGGCGTGAAAACCGGCCAGGGGGTACACGCCGAGAAGCAGCCGCCGTAGAGCTGGCCGCAGTCGTTGATGTAGTCGGCGCAGATGGTCTGGTCGTGGCAGTCTGAGCTGGTGGGCGTGGGGAACGTGTCATCGGTATTGGTGGTGAAGGTGGTGACGACGCTGGGCGGGAGCAGTGTCTCGGTCGTGGTCACAAAGACCGGGAGGTTGGATGTGCTGGTCGTGTTGGGGCAGGGAGGCTTTGAGAATGTGGGCCATGGGGTGCACTACGCAAAGGTTCATGGTTATCTTGGGTTGACCTCATGTATATAGTACAAGAATGGCAGATTGAAAATACGTCTTTCCTCCCTCGTTGGCTTTATGAAGAGGTTTTGTTCTTGAAGTTATGATTTCATGAATAAGAAACAACGACTAGAGTTCTCTTACGTCAGCAAAGCACCCGCCATACCAGATGCCGCACTCATTGATATAATCGGCACAGACGCTGCGGGTGCTGCAATTATCCGCCGAAATACTCGGCGTCGGGGTGAGCAAGGCGGACGAATAAGATGCCGGGCAAGGAGGAGGCGTCGGCCGGACTCTGGGGTCCGGGTCGCAGAGGTCATAGCAGCTGCCGTACTTTACGCCGCAGGGACTAATCTTGTCGACACATATGGTCTGAGGACACTTGGGTTGTTCCGCGGGAGCGGCCGAGGCGCTCGCCAGGAGGGCTGCCAGAGCGAGAGCCGAGTATAGCATTGCGTGCTGTTACAGGATAGGAATATCTTGTAAGTCTATTCTGGGCAAGGTGTATTGGTTGTTCACGTCGGTTATCAACACACAATATGTGCATTGTGCAGCGTCTTATATAGAGGATCTTTGGACTTGTCTATTACGGTGCTTTTGCAATGTAACATTGCCTACCTGTTTGAATGAGGCAAACATTTTTTTTGAGTTTAGCTGACTTTAGCTTACGGATTGAGCAGGGAAATGATGCGAGCTTGACGACTCCCAAAAGTCTTGGCCATTTATATACGGATGGTACAAAGGCGAGTTTGAGTCCAGAGACATCGATGCAACGGGTGCTGCAATAATCAACGTCGCGATTGGTCAGAGCTGGAGGTTTTGGTACTTTATAGCGTAGCCTTACCAATGGAAAGACCGTGTTAGCGAAGTCTTTCGGGTGGGAATATGTACCCAGGTCGCCATGAGGAATAGGCAATTGCACCATTGTAGTCGATGGCTCGCTCGTATTCACTGAAACATGAGCTTGCCAAGGACGCCGCAGCTGAATAGACGACGGAACGAATGAAGTTATTACTAAAAAAGGGCTGATACGTGATATAATTACAGGCTTGGCAGGCAGAGGCAGGTCAATAATGTAACCTTTTGGTCCTACCCACAGGAGTCTCAACCTGGGGAACGGTTGAATTAACCTTTGCCGCAGCCCTACTTGACATGTCTGGCAGATTGCGGGGAGGAATGGGTCTCGCTACTGTGCGGAGGAGTATAGATGCAGGGTCTCCCATGAGGTCGACCCTCCCTCTACCTTGCGCTGACTGGATCCGGAACCTAGGCCGATATATCCGTATAATCCATAATTCCTCGTCGTCGCTGTTGATGGAATAGACCGAACAATAAGAGTTTACTACTTGTAGTCGTCTTAAACACCGTCTGACCATTCGTTAGTTCGTTCTTCATCCCAGTATTCTAACTTAGATCGAGGCAAGTTTTGTCGATATGTCCTCGACTGGCACGGAAACTCGAGGAGTTGGTGAAACTTGGAACTCTGTATACGTTGGCACATCGAAATAATCACCGGAATCAAATGTCTCAAATTATAGTCCAAGAAGCCAGAGAGGATTTGCAGCAAAGTGCGGCATATTTGTGAGAGATCGTCAACTCTGTCGTTCACTTGCGACGCTCTGAACTAGCTGGCACAACCGGAACATGAGCGGGGGAAATGTTCGAGCCAAGGCGGCAGGAACAACTACAATGCGCGCAAGAACGCTACGATTTCCGGAGAAGATGCGAGTCTTTTTCGACTTGCCGTCTTTTTATCTTGCTTTTCCAGCTTTTCTTCTCTGCTTTCGTCTCACAGTTGCACGAATCGAGAAGCCCTGTCGTACGATGGCTCATGTTCAAGGTTGACCAAGACTGTGTTGGCTGGCGCCAGCGTGTGACTTGCTGGCTTTGGCTGGCTGCGCAAGGCGAGGTGAAGCGAATGAATCATTCGTCTATGGGTGGCATGACTGTGTGCACCTCTTGTTCGATGTGCCCAGCTGTATTGCGGCTTGCGCGTCTCATGTGCGATGAAGCTGTACCTGACAAGCTGAGTGGTGCGTGACTTTTTGCCAGCAGTCCTTTTCCCCTCTCACAACCACAGATCAGAAGAAGACTTGCCAAAGCAAGGCGAATATCTATTACTCGTTGGGAATGATGGCGATTGTTGGGCTCAGCATACCAGAGCAAGATCATCAATACTTACCCTTGGTTCCGGTGGGCGGTCCCAAGAAGCTCTTCTCATCATCTTGCATGCAATTATGTGCCCGGACGTTTCGTCGGTTCAACGTAGGTTCACGAATAGGAAATTATCGTCACTTTTTGCCAAGTGCTTGCTGTGTTGGCACGAGGGAGATTCTGGTTATGAGATCATGCGGGGAAAGGGTCGTCGAGTTGCAAAGCTGCCGACCTGCGGACCTGCGACCTGAGATCTGCCAGCTGCGACATGGCGAATTCCGATAGAAGGGTCGAGAGGGAGCTGAGAGGAGAGGAGGGGCTTGAGGGGAGAGGAGAGGTAAGACGAAAGTGGTAAGTCGGGCCCCGATGTGCCAACCACATATACCCGGAGCCACCCGCTGAACGATTATAGGCTCGTTTCTAGCCCGCATGGCCCTTCTAGGCAGGCCTGCAGGCAATCAAGCCACAAGCGACCAAGAGGCGACACACGACCACCCCTCCAACTGACATCACCGGTGCGCTGCCAGCCAGAGCCAGCCCACCTAGACTGCTAGAGGCACCTGAGCATAGTGACTGACTGTGAGCCTGCCGCGCACGCTTCTATGGTGCCAGTGGTGCTAGTGGTCCGCAAACCACTGTCAACCCACCAGTCCGTCCACCGGCAACTTGGAACCCTGCCCAGTATTTGTCCGTCCTGCCAGTCATTCGCTACACCGCTTGCATCGCAACATGATCGCTGCGGGCATGCGGGTTCAGTCACCCGTTCCAGCCAGTCTCAGCGCTCGCAGACCCTCTGGACCATGCACGATCTACGTCGTGATGCATCGGTCATCCATGCACCCACAATTGCCCTACCGAAAAGGCTGGACCCTTCTTGCTTTCGACGTTGGTTGGTTTCGGTCGGTTTTGTCCGTTCCTCGTCGTATGTCTTCGTCGTACAGCAGACAGCAGATTACTACTGTGCCTTTACACTTATGCGGTCCGGCCCAGGCTGTGCTGTGCACCAAAGAAAGAAGAGTTAAACTGCCCCCAACTTTGTCTCGGAGTAAAAGAAATACAACTTCGCACCTTACTCTGGTCATAAGCTTGCACTAAACCTTCTCATCACACGCAGCAGAAAAAGGCCTCCCAAGCTTCAAGCTTTCGGGGTGCAACCTAGGGGCGATTAGATCAGCTATAGCTCCCTCTCCTCCCCTCTTCTTGTGCTTGGCGATTCCCGTCTGCTCTGCTCTCTGCACCCGCAACAACATCTTATTGCCACTCTCATCGTTGACTGCGCTATACCCGGTCAAAGATGGGTTCTCGATCTACCCGCTCTCGTCCCGATTATGACGACCCTCACATCTCGAGACAAGCTTATCCAGACCCTCGAGCTGGTCGAGATGACAGCGCTTACGAGTACGTCGGCTCCGATGCCATCCCGGAGCCGCCATCGCATACCTTTGACGACGACGAACCTCGCTCGTCCCGCCGCCATGGCTCTCCACGGAGACACAAGTCGCATAGATCTTCAACTCTACCAGCAAAATATGCTGACGACTACCCTTCGCCGCCAAGATCGAGACGCGCTGAGTCGCCCGTCCCGCGCGCTTCACGACACTCAGATTCTCCTCCAAGGCATCGGCGCTCCAGGCATGATACTTCGCCTGGACCCAGACGAGCAAGGGCAGAGGTCGTGGTAGAAGCACCAGTACCAGTAGGCGCGAGGAAAGACAAGGCTGGTCGCTTTCAGGGCTGGCAGGAACGTCCAGCTGTCAAGAACATGAAGTCATATGGAACCAAAGGCTTGAAGACCTTTGGTGATATTGTGGAGGCTTACGCCGCTGCGCAAGCTGGAGGCGCAGTTGGAGGGGCAGCAAGTGGCGGCAGAGGCCGATCAGAGGGAAGAGGCTATGATCGCTACGACGATTACCACGACGATCGATATGACAGACCTTCTCGCCGCAGCAGACGGCATTATTCTCCGTCTCCTTCGCCCTCGCCACCGCGAAGAAGTGCGACCAAACGTAGCGACCGTCGGAAGTCCACCGCAAACACCAAGGAGAGGTCGTTCAGCACTTCGCCTCCGCCCAAGAGCAGGGGCTACAATTCTGATGAAGAGCGCCGCCATCGCCGACGTAGTCGCAGATATTCGCCTAGCCCTAGCCCATCTCCGTCACCACGAAGACGTCGTGGTCGATCATACTCACACGCCGACGATTCGAGCCTGCGTTCGACCAGGTCTCGGTCGGAACATCCGCACATGAAGCATTACAAAAACGAGATGAGGGCCCCCAACCCGGATGTAGCGCATCGGTGGCAGTTGGCTGCTCGGGCTGCTCTGGAGGCTGGCGGTGTGACGGCGTTCCGCCTGCGCAAGGAGCCTGGCTCCTGGACTGGCCAAAAGGGAGCCAAGGTTGTCACAGCTGCTCTGGGTGCGGCCGCCATTGACTCATTTATCGACAAGGATCCTCGACGTACAAAGCCAGGCGGCATCAAGGGAATGGCTGAGAGTGTCGTTGGCGGCATGTTGGCAAGCAAGATCATGGGCGTCCCATCGGGCAGCACACGTTCGGGCAAACCAAGAAAATTCTAGGACTTACTTTTGCGACATACCACTGTTATGGGTTCTACTACTTTGGTCTTTTTTTCACGATTCATGTATTTTCACGACGATTTACGAGTTATGCTTTTCTTCTCATTCTATACGTATTAGTAGCTTAAACTCATGAAACATAGCGTGTGGCTTTGGAAAAAAACAGGACATAGATTGATAAGGTACACAGGGCTCAAGCTGGACGATTGGAATGATAGATCATATAGCACATCAATGTAATCTACACTCACACAATGTCGTCATACGTACTGCCAATCATTTGAAGTTTCACAAATCTCTGTCGTACATGCATGCGGCAAACAAGATGCTCGATAAACTGATCGTCCCTTGCCTGCATGCAGCAAACCTTGTTCGGCAACTACCAACCACCTTGTGTGCTCTGAAGCAGCTTTCGGTTGTTTACAGTCGAGATGAGAACCTAAATCAGGACCATGTACATCTATTGTGACGACGCGTTGGTGATCCCGAGTTGTGGTCTGAAACCTCGCTCATGACGTATGTTCCGCTCCCCTCGTACCCCCATTGAAAATGCCGAGAAAGCAGAAGCAATCGTTGGGCATAAAGCAGGACTGAGTCGACTTTCTTATACAAGTAGACGAACAACAATGTGCAACCATGCTCGTCAGAAGTGTACAACTCGGGCGTCTGACGGCTAAACAAAGCTCGACGCGGAGAGAAGTTATACTGCGTCGATAAAGCTGACCGTTTGTCCTGATTAGCTCCAATGGCCAGTAAGAGATATGAGCTGAAACCGTTGAAGATAATATATGCAAGGTGCACCTATATCATGAATAGATAGAATAGAAAGATATGCGACACGTGTATACACTGGCTTGCATCAACCTCGGCCGGCCAATAGCCGCTTCACCTCTGCTGACAAATCCTCGGTTTCATCTTGCTTTGCCATGGCTTGCTCCAGTATCTCCTCTAGACGGTTGGCCTCGTCAACGAGGCGGCTGTTATCTCTGGCACTGTCTCCCAGGACTAGGGCCTTGTCAAAGTCCAGGATGAAGAGTTCTGTTTATACATAGTCAGCCCGCATCCATATGGTGTCAAGAGAGGAATTCTTATTTCCTTTTTATTTATCACTCACTCTTCTTGCCAGTATCGTCGCTCTGAAGAAATAGATTGTTGAAACCGATCAAAGGCCAGATTGCATGATTGATGTGGTCGCGATGCAACAGCTTGAGGGCATGCAAGTCGCCAAAGAGCTGCTTGATGTCATTTGCCAAGTCTTCCGTGACGTCGTCTTTCTGGAGCAATTCAAGGCCGGCGAGATGATCGAAAATGATGCCGTGTTGTGCTTCCGAAGTCGAATTACCCGTGGTCCACTCGCCTTCTGTAGGATTCGGGGCAATCTGGAATGTACCATGGCAGTGCGGCCATCGAAGCTCGGAAGAACTGCCGGAATTTCCGAACATGGCATCGCGGGCTTCTGTTGGCGTTGATGCAGCAGTAGCAGCAGATCGACTGAGTTCGGCGTTGGCAGCCACCTCCTTGTTGTAGTCATCTTCACACGCACGCGTATTGGGAAACTTGAGGAGAAGATCAGCATTGTACTAACAATTAGAATAATTATGCTATAGTACGAGGACTGACGATCTTGAGTACTAAATCATTCCGCAGAGCCCTCAGTTTCGACTCAGTGTTGGGGAATCTCCTTGGTGGTGCCCGCGAGTGCGGCTGTCCATTCACGATCGGACGAGCTTCAACCAGATAGAGGCTAGCACGCTTTCGCTTCGTGCCGTCGTGAATTTGGCGAACGATTCTCACTTCAATGAGCGTGCTCAGATCGTGGATAGTATCTGACTGAGGTAGCTTTCGTTTTCGCGTCATCTTGTCCCAATACTTGCACTTTCGATCAGCGCCGAGTGAATGAGCAATGAAGCTTTTGCGATCCCTGGATGTGAACAGGTCTACAAAACCGACAGCTAATCCGAAGTTGAGCCGGGATGTTGTGCCAATGTTCACGTCTGGTGATGTCCACGTAAGCCGAATGAAGAGTGAATGACATGCCTTTCTTGATAGTTACGGTGATATTATCTTCGAGACAAGATAAAGAATGTGTGCTTTTTTTTGTATAGTTTACAAGAACGACACACTGATTCACAGTATGTGAGCATGTGAATTTTTTTCAAGACACTTTACTAATACCGAACATTACAATAACGAAGCTTGGTTGTGATGGAGCGACGACAATTTTGTGATCTTGTGACTGAGAACTGCAAAACATCCATTGTGAACAACAAACCTTCGCAATTGTCTGAATAGATCAACTGGCAAATAAAACAAATTTAAAATGCTCTCATTGACGTCTGTATTTCTTCATTCCTTTGGCACACCGTATAGCGTACATCGTCAAGCCTCACATCCAGCACCGCTTCAGACTTTCTCGAACCTTTTACTACTCTTATAGTTCCTACACAACTTGTCACCATGTCCGGTTGGCAGAATCTCTACTATAACTACAAGGTCGAGATGTTGGCCAGGGCAATGATAAGGGACCACCAGGGTCGCACCCTTCTATTGACCAGCAGCGAGACCTGCGCTCCCTTCCACTACCGTGTTGGAAATGAAGTCCTCCATATAGAGCCCATGTACTCCCACGGAGTCGACATTGATCTCGAATTCAACAGTGCAGCATTCCGCACAGCCATGGAGGCCCATGCCCAGAAAGATAGAAAGCATCACAGCTTTGCTGTCTTCTGGTTCCATTGGAAGACCCTGCAGGGTGCCAACGGTCAAGGTAAGCCAAGATCAATCAAAACTTTACAGTGATTTACTATGGAGAAGAAGGCCCTAAGTTTACATACAGATATGCCTGACCATGACTGGTCTTTTGGTGTTCATCCTGGCTGCACTTCCTGCATGGCTTGGTCTCGAAACAGACAACTCTTGGTCGTCGATGACACTGACAGAGAGTATTACGCCAGTGGCTTGACAGTGCGTGACATGCTGTTGTGCCAGTCAGAAGAAGACATTACATATTCCGGCTTCAACTTCCGTGGTATGCAAGGAAACGAGATCCCGTGGGACATGTCGCAGCCAGCTCGCAGATAGCACTCAATACCATGAGGCAAAGTACGTCATGAGATATAGAGAATCATCAATCTTTATCCTGGCTGGGGCAATACTTTTGACACGTACAGGCTAGTTGGGAGCCCAGGGACGACAATTGGGAAATCCGAAGTTCCGTACATATCAACTTTATAGCTCAACACCCGCTGGCCTAGGTCTCGACTAGATGATTATCATTGAATCTATCATAAGAAAAAACAACGCTTTCTATAAGATGTTTACCATCCTTGTCATGAAACCTCTAAATCTATACCAGTAAATCGCTGCTCTCGGTTGTCGACATCATCAAGTCTCATTTCCTATTGTTTATCATTGTCATCGTTGCCGCTGCTGAGGTGATTCAACACCTGATGTCCCTTTTGCTTGATCTGTCGCCCCTTCTTCTCAATCTTCCTCCTGATGGTGGGCGGATATCTGTAGTTCACCGGACTCTCGGTACCGACAAAGACAAACGTGTCGTAAATCACACAGCCCAGGGTGGACCCGACAAAGGTCGCGGCCCACGGGCCGTAGAACCACCACGGGTCCTTGAAAACGCTATCCTGGTGGTACCCGACGGCGTAGGCAATGAGCCTAGGGCCAAAGTCTGACGCTGGGTTCAGCGCGGATCCAATGTTGAATCCGAGGGCCATTTTCAAGATTGCAACAAGCAGACCGAGCACTATTGATGGGCAATATTAGTGAACTGCTCCCGTTCTTGGCGGCGAAAAGAACCATGGAAACTTACCAAAAGCATGCATTCCGGCACCGGGAGGATTATTCTGGTCATCACCAAGAGCAAAGACGACAATCATCATAATGGCGGACCCGACGGACTGGTTCAGAAAGGCGTTGCCCGCCGACACCCAGCTCTGGGGCGTGGAGATGAAGGCCTTGGACGTGTTCTCCAGCGACGGGTCCATGTAGTATATCGTGTCGGCATAGCATCCGTAGGCGAGCGCTCCCGCCACAATGGCCGCGATGAACTGGACCACGCAATACACGAGGCACTGGCGCCAAGGGAATCCACGGAAGAGCGACAGGCTGACTGAAATTGCCGGGTTCATATGAGCTCCAGACACTCCACCTCCCAGGTAGACGCCAAACATCCAGGCAAAGCCCCAGGCCCAGCATGACGTTTCATAAGTTCCATACGGCTGCGATTCGTTTTGGGAAAGATTGACCGAGAGAGTCCCTGCAAGGCCGAGGAATATAGCTACTCCAGTCTAAGAACATTGTTAGCAAGAAGGGGAAAAAAGAGGGTCAAGGAAAAAGAGAAAACAAAAATCCTAAGAAATGCAAAATGCGTAGGTAAAGCTCACCGAAAGAAATTCAGCAAGAGGTTCAGGGTGTTTTGCTCTCAACCTCGCCCACCAGTTACGCAGCTCGTCCAGATCTCGCTCTCCGTTCTCGTAGTCATCATGCTCGCGCTTTCCCAAAGGCTCGCTGTCGATCTTATAACTCGCCGTCGACGCGGCGTCTTCTTCGCGTGAATTATGCACATGCTGGTCTTGCTCGGCCACGGCGGGCGTATAGTCAAACACGGGCTGGCCGGCTGCGTTACGCCGGTCATTGTGTGCCGTGCCATTGGCCGTGTGCTCGGGCTGCTTGGACGTCTGCGCCGAGAGGACGTGGTCAAACTGCGACGAGCCCTCCAACCCGGGCGTCGGCGTCGGCGTGGCTAGCTCCAGCTCCCCACGCTCCGCGAGCTCCTCGAGGGGCCGGTTCTTGTTGGCCACGTTGTTCTTGACCCGAATCTTGCGAGGCCCGCGCACCAGGCGCGGCAGCGGCTGACCCAGGCTAAATATGGGCTTGCGTTTGGGCTTGTCATGCCAGGGGTTCCGCTCCAGGTACTCGTCGTCGATCCAGCCAGTCCGCTCCGTCGCAGGCGTCTCGAGAACCGTGTGCTGTGAGGCGCCGTCCAGGTCCGCCCTGCCCGCCGTGTAGGCGCCCCGAACCGACGAGCCGTAGTGCGTGCCGCGGTGGAGATTGATAGTTGGCCTAGCAGCTCTGCTAAAAGCGCCTACTGCAGCAGGTTGCTGTTGCTCCGAAGATGAAGTCGGTGGGCGCTGCTGGTAGGCATCGCTCGGCTGGTGGTGGTGGTTACTATCGCGAACTAATGTTCTTTGCGACTGCATCGTGGTTTTTTTGTCCTTCCCCAAGGTCGAATGTTTCCTTCAAGACAGGGAATCTCTGTTTTCTGTGAGTACAGAAGAGAAAGACCCTCTCGAATGTGACAGAATCGTTCCCTCCGAGGCCGAGGGCCTTCAAGTAATGAAGGGTCCCTCATTGAGATTTCATCGGCGATTCCACCTTAATCTATGATCGTCGCTTTCTGCGTGGACCAATGTCGGCCTTGGCCTTGTTATGTATGACCCATCGACAAGGCCGACAGCAAGGTGCAGAGGATGGGGGACCCATTGTTCCTGTCAGGCTCCATATATAACAGGAACCAATGCTCCGGCCGGAGATATGGTAAGGAGGCAAAGGAGAACTATGTTTCTGTGATGCATAATATGCGTGGCTGCTGACAGTATGTGGTCATTTGTTCGAAGATCAATAGAAATTTTCGGTGCCTGAATCGTAGCTTAAAAAGTTATGGAATAGCCCTATAAAAATTGGCGCCATTGACGCTTGCCGCTAGAAAGTTTGGTTGCAAAGACCCAGACGGTTATTTCTTGGCGGACTCCATATTTGGATACTTTGGATACTGAACAAACCGAAGATTTCGAATTTGGGGGTACTATATCCACAATTTTCCATGTTTTAGAAGCAGACTCGGTCTATCAAAATCGGGCCCCTGGATCGTGTCGGGAGAATAATAGTGGATGCTCAGCCTGGAAGAAAAGCAAAATGCGTCAGTAGACTGGTCAAAGTGCCGTACGAGGTATGGACCGGACAAAACGGTCCGCTTCACTTTGAGACAGATGATGGGTGACACCTTTTCTGAAGACTTTTTGCCCGCCGCCACATTCTGTGTTTATCGCTTCATCATCTCAATGTCAAGTGAACCAAATTTCAACGTCAGATTCCAGTCGATCCTCTCAACAGAGTAGCACGGCTCATGGTGTGCTTGAGCTTACAGGCGGGTCACATATGCAACTGCAATCACAGGTTGATAAACCAGGCAAAACAAGGAATCCCATACAAGGGTAATGGAAATGCGGCTCGACTATGCTTGCAGTGTTACGCGGACACACCTGCTCAGTTGGTACTGAGATCCGAATTCACGATAACGCAATGTCATCCAGCTGGGCAACGTGCGCGGGTGATCCGTATGACATTACAGAAATTTTGACGCATCTCAATAAAGACAGAAGCGTGCAAGAAGCGTGCAAGAAGCGACCGTACTATGACCACAAAACTAAATATTCACCTGGGGTATAGATACTCATAGCCAATGTGCACTATTCCTGATTCGTGGTATGAACATCTCAAACTAGTAAATCCACGAAACAGCATAGTCAAAGATATAAACCCCTTGCAAGGACAGGAAGGGGTGAATTCCCCTCGAGTCCACCAAATAATAGTGTGATCTCGTCGGTCGGCAGCAACCGAGACACTAATGTCCAAGAGTCCAGCGCGACGGGCGGAAATAACGTCAGACTTGCATCATTGGGAAAATGCGCCGGGTGCTAGCGCGGGGCTTTCGGGGCTCCTATTTTGATTGTTCCGCGTAGAAGTTGACTATAGGAACCAGCCCCAAGCCCTACATATATGATTTTGCCAATTTGCAATTCCTTCACCGTATGCTTCGAATCTGTTCCGCGGAGTTCGCGAGTCCTGGTCCCTTTGTCCTTGCAAATGTCCAGGGCAGATCGTTGTTTGTCCCACTTCTCGGTACTCGCGAAGCTGGGTTGCCGGTCCCGCGGCCTGGTGCCTGGCGAATGAAGTACGGGCGTCGACGATACTTACAGCATACCTGGACCGGTGCACTTCGTGAAATTAAATCCGAGTGTCATGAAATATCGAAACTGTGGTATAATCTTTGATGAAGAACTCCAGACATCTTGCAAATGATGGTTCGTAGTGCCTTGTGTTATTCCCCAGAATACATCCCAAGGTTTATCAACCCGATCCACTTACACCCGGGAGCTCCGACGCTGGACAAAAGATAAAAATGGAGAGATTAGCATTCGTGATTTTTGAAAGTTATCAGCTATCCAGCCGGGTAGAGAATGATCACAAACTAAGCGATGGTGGAAAACGTGCTGCAGATAAAAGTGATAGGTGACCCAAGTTGGTTCCTATCAGAGTCGTTCCGATCCAGCACCACATATTCTACGAGTGCTTCATCTTTCAAAAAATGCATGTATATATTATGACGACTTCCTTCGTCTGAGCCTTGAAGTTACTCGAGCTTCCACATTTGTCTCAGCTGCTTTGCTCTATCCGACGTCCGCCATCCAGTTTCACATTCAATTTTGCGCAGTTGTTGTAGCACAGCCATTTTCTCTACGGCAAAGGCCGCGTTGGTGCTTGCCTCGATGCGTTCCGAAGCAGCCACAGACTGTTCAGTCATGAACCTTGTTGGAGCCCAGTCTCCTGGCATTTTATTTAGAGCCCTTCCAGCAATGAATAAGGGCTGAACTTGATTGACCCAATTTGCGCTTCAATTATGAATTAACACATGGCATTTCCTGACCTGTGTCATACCGAGGACGTACTGTGAATGGTTGCATATCGATGTGGCAATTAATTCCCTGGCATGCAAAATTGAATCAAACTATTTCAATTGTCAGCATTGATTTCTTCCGGTTGTATTAGTTCATGCGTTCTTGCAAAGCTACGTACCTCAACATTACCTTCTTCTTCGGGAAGGGGTTTGATCAGTTTAGTTTGAAGTAAAAGGATACACCCAGTATGGTAGAATGTATTTCCGCATACTACTTAATTAGTCACAGGTCTGTGCCATCAAGACTTCAATACTTACTTGCAGACGAACGACTATAGATGATAGTGGGGATCGGTCTTGCTACAGAGGATTGGGTCCGGTGAAGAGGCTGAATCCCTTTGGGTCGCGCGCGCCACCATAGTTGGAGTTGGGTCCAAAGCTCAGCCACTGTTTCGTGCGTATAATGGTTCTCAACTGTTGCGCATAAATTGACGATCTTGGCAAATATCAATATAGCAAGGTTCCCAAAATCGTCCATGTCATCATTGTTCGCGACGGATGTGGGATCCTCGTTGACCACCCAGGAATCTGTTGGAATCAATGTCTTCTGGCCACTTATGAATGCAGCCCATAGATCTAAGCATGGTCAACATTTTTTTGGCGGGAATACTCTGAAGAGATGTTACTGACCGATTCGAGCAAAAGCCCAGAAGCACGTTTTTCCAGCTCCCAGCCGATCACTCGCCCATGGAGCGTTCTTGAGAAAAATTGAGCACCCCTATCATTTCCATCAGCACTTGACTCTGAATACTCGTTAACCCTCATCGACGTTACCCTTAGATGCCGCCTCCACTCTTCGACACGGGAACCCATCATCTCGTATACACAAAGGAGTATACAACAGCTTAATGTGGCGAGGCTATTGTTGGCTGGATTATGGCTTATAAGCTGACGGATAGTGTATTGATACAATTCCAGCGTTCTAGGATTGGGTCGACCGGTGACTGCGTCTATCTGACGTGACGCCAGTGCGAGCGCCGCTGCAGAGAAAACCGGCGAATCCATCAGCTTATGCACACTCTTCACCGTGAAATGCATGTCAGAATCCGTTGTTTCACACCATGTACCCGCTTCCTGAAGGTAAGCCTGTATAAGTTGTGCTTTTTCGACCTCATTGATAGGCGGCACGTCGATAGGTGCCAGCGGATCGTTGGCTACCATTGTCGAGCCTGAAGAGACTGGCAGGTTCACATGTTCAAGATCGTCTCGTATGGGATCAGGATACGAACGAGTTGTGACTGGGGGGAAACTGTCCGCTGATTGGTTGATAAGATGAGACCAGTCGACATCCTCTGTTGGCATCAATCCGTCGGGATCAAAATCTACACTTGTGGGCAGCTCACACAAGGTATACTCTTCTCCGTCAACAATACTCGAGGAAGACGGAGTAACCGGCTCAGAAATATGGGTTGCCGGGGTTGGCTCCCGACCGAATGACCTGAGGACATTTTCGGTATCATCGATAATCTAGGCGTTGTGTTAACCCATGCGGCTAGTCGCAGACGGATTATTAGATCAATGCCAACGATACCGACAGTAAACTGCGAAGGGAAATTGTCTGCTGTGCTCGAAAAACTATGCCTTCTTTGCTGTTCAACACGTCTGAGGTCGGCGGCCTCGCGTGTCGAAAGCGAGAGCGCACGCGAAGGGTGAAAAGACAGTTTGAGCCCCCAATGACAAACGTTCCGCCGGATCCAACAGTTGCTGCAGACTGGTCGAACTCCATCACCTGCGGTCTGTCAGTTCAAAGCCTCGACGGCGACGAGCCCTAAAGCATGATCGGAGACTCACATTTCTTCTTTCGAAAACGGCAGGAGAGACTTAATATTTTAGTATCAGCATCGAGCGGATGTTCAAACGTCGGAGGGAGGGGTGGGGCTTACCATCCGGATCTTGTTCTTGTCTTCGGGGACCGTGATGGACCCCAAGCGGTAACATCCATGACGAGCCGATCAATCTAGCACATGCTAATGCGAGATGTTGGGTCGAAAAGCGAAATCTTCGGAGACTCATTCATTGATCAGGTGAGACGAAAGAGAAAGAATGACTGAGAAATGAACCACAGTGTCGTCTTGACGACCCACAAAAGCCTAAGGCGGTTTTCTTAGAAAGATATTGCATATTTGCCAGAAGCGGAAATTGGGGGCTTAGTGGCGCATGTAAGTAAACACTGACTCACGCCGAATGCTGGGACAGTTCGACTGGAGTGTATAAAGCATACATATTACTGTTCACAAGAACTGGGTACATGAGTCGAAGTGTTTTAGTTTATAAATATCCAATATTCATTTTTCTGCCGAAAAGGGAAACACTACTCCCTCATCGAACCAGTGCGGCCATCTGAGTAGCCCACTCTTGAACGGACGCCATAAAGGCACCCTTCTCTACTGCCGAATTGACGACGAGTGCTGTAACCCCTATACTCGATATTACCGCTACCTTCTTAGTCCAAGAATCTCTGTAGGGAGCGCCAGTGATCTCAAAGTCGGACCAGACAGGGAAGATGGTTCTCAGCCAATATTTGTACATGGGGTCGGGATAGATGAAGGTATTTTTCTTGGTGTTGGGGTCCATCCACCAACTCTGACAGCCGCTATTGAAAACGAGGTTTTGCAAGTTGCTGTGGACCCAGGTGAGATCTCGCCTCTGCGCTTCTGGCTTGACCCGGATGGATTTAGCTCCGCTGGTCAAGACCGGGCGCAAGAGGCGGCAGGAGTAATTGATCTGGCACTCGGAGTGGAAGATTACGGAATGTTGGCCTGTTGCCGCGTTGGGACCGTAGAGGATGAAAAAGTTGGGGAAACCGGCGACTACGGTTCCCTTGTACGCTTCTGCACCTCCAGAGGCGTCCCAGACGTCGTGTAGGCTCTTTCCGCCGACGCCTTGGATTTGCATTGGATACAGCCATTTCTGCGTCATAAAGCCAGTAGCGTAAATAATCATATCTGCCGGGTATTCTGCGCCTGATTCAGTCACTATGGAACTGGTGTCGATTCTGGCAGCTCGGTCCTTGGCAAGGTGCATTCTCGGGGAGTGCAGGCATGCCAAGTACGTGTTCGTGTTTACACGCCTCTTGCAGCCGGGTTCATAGTCTGGTCTCAATATCTCCTTGTACTCGGCCGGAGCATCGTTCTCAATGTATCGGTACGTAGCATCGCGGATCTGTTGTCGCATGCGGGCGCCATTGTCGTTCATGAGAAAAGAGTAGAAGACGCTCTCGAGTTGCCACGCCAGGACAATACGATACAGACGCGCTGCAAGTGGAACATAACTCATGATAATCTTCCAGACGCCAGAGTACTTGTCGTTCCCCTTGGTCATATTAGCTGGAATTCCAACGTATAGCATGTCGTGGCACGTATGGCGGCACTCGAGGATGACTTACCCGTTTCGTCCACCAATGTGCACTCTTCACCAATTGCACCACGCGGCCGTGAGGTCCCACCTCCTTCACCAGCTCGGGCACGAACTGAGTTGCGGAAGCGCCGTTACCCAGCACTGCTATGTTCTTGCCTTTGAAATCGACATCTCCCTTCCAGCGGGCACTGTGAAACATCTCTCCCCGAAACTTATCGGCACCGGCGATTTGAGGGACGGACGGGCGGTCCAGTGTTCCAATGGCGCTCACGACAACTGCTGCGGTGTGGGTAAAGATCTCGCCGGTCAGCTCGTTTTGAAAAGTGCATGTCCACAGCGAGGTGAGCTCGTCCCACGTCATGCTCAGACACTTTGAGTTGAATTTGCAGTGCGGCAAGATGGCGAAGCGGTCGGCAACGGAGGCAAAGTAGTCGTGGAGCTCTTGACGTCCGGGGTACGTCGTCGACCAGTCGCCCTTGAGGGCAAAGCTGTACGAGTAGAAGTGGCTGGGAATATCACAGGCGCATGCTGGATACCTGTTATGCCACCTGTGTTCATGACGCCCATATCAGCACCAGATCATGCTCACCGTATCGCAAAATTCAACTTACCAGGTTCCACCAATGTTGTCTGATTTTTCGTACAGGGTGAAATTGTTGTGCCCAAGAAGACGTTTGAGCTGCACAGCCATCCCAAGGCCCGAGATGCCGCCGCCTATGATCAACACTTCCTTGGATGCGTCCATTCTCTAAAGTCTTGAGATTACAGTTGTCCTGTTGCAAGATCATAATCTCATCTAAGACACGTTGTTAGCCAGCCTTCTTATGTACAATGGCTGTACCTAGTAATTGAATATCATGACGAGGAATAGCGCTACGGCTCTATCAAGCGCCTTTGACTGCTTTCGGCGAAGGGCCTGAGGTAAGTTGAGGCGCGGCGTATTGTTACCCCACAACATCAACCCCGGGGATGTACGCTATAGCCAGTCCAAAATTGGAAGTAGACCAACAAGATCGCGGGGTTTGACTTGAGGGTAGCCGGGGCCTCCACTAGACCAAACGCTATTACTGTCGCTTGCGCTTGCGCTTGCTCTTTATTTGCGTTCGCTTGTGCTTACACTTGTCAAGATCTGAGTAGCACCTCAATGGTGGCACATGTCGACGTGAATTGACCCATACTAGCTGTTCTCTTTGGGAGGACCTTGCGGACTTACACGATCATGACACCCTTTGATCTCATAGCAGTGGCAAGAATGGGTTGACTGATCTACTCCATCTGAGTGCGTGAAGCTTAGAATGGTCGGCTACGCGCACAGATCACTGGCCAACACTACCATCGGATTCCTACTTGTTTCTTTTGAAGTTCCATGACCTACAAGGCCTAATCAAGGGCACAGGGAGCGTTCTTGGTGAAGCATAAGAAGCATATCGTTCAAGATTTAGGGTCTGTCGAGGTGTAACAGGGCACTCGTGATTATTTCATTTTGTATGTCTTATACTGTATCTGACTTTTCTATCAGCTCAAAAAGATGCAAAAGCTCCAATCTGTTAAGTTATTTATTGCCGTAGATTAAGCACAATTTTGTGATTGAAAGCGCGCATAGACTAGTATCTACTGTAACATCTGTGCTTATACGCACTCAAAGTTGACTGCCGTTCCTTTGCCTGCTTTTCCTTCTACACTGGATGAATTATCAGACGCAGCTGCGATGCTTGAAGAAGCGCCTCCATTTTTTACCATCTCGCGCGCCACATGCACAGGATTCCTTCCATCAGCGAAGATCTTATCTATGTCTTCAAGCCGCAATCCACTTGTCTCGGGATAAAGGAAGTAGATGAGTGGGACGAACAGAAAGTTCGTCGCCATGAATACCAGGTAGGCCTTCCATTGTAATCGGTTGATGATGATGGGCGAGATCATGACGATTGTAAAGTTCCACAGCCAATTGGAACTCGTGGCAACGGCCGCGCCCCGTGTCCGAGCGCGCAATGGCAAGATCTCTGGAGCATAAACCCATGGAACGCAGTTGACGCTCATACCAAAGATGAGCATGTAAAGAAAGAAAAAGGCGACGGCAGCAGATGCGCGGGTCTCTCCGTTCTGGTGCCCATTACGCGACAGTAGCATAGATATCAGCAGCATGCAAATGCTGAGGCCGGAGCAACCGAATATCATGGTCTTGCGACGACCCATCCGGTCCAGCATCAAGGATGGCAGGATGGATCCAATCATGAACATTAGGTTGATGCAGCCTCCAAGGATCTGAGCCATCCGCGCCGTTGTACCGACATTTTGTACCAGGACCGTAGGCGCATCTAATCGAGAACAGGACATTAGCGAAACCAAGAAGTGTACCAAGGAGCCACATAATACTAACAGTAGACAATAAGATTTATTCCACCAGCCTGGTTCATGAACTGGATTAACCAGGCCAAGAACATTCGATAATGTGTTCGTACCGGGGCAGCACTCTCGGCGTGCTCGCCGCCCATGGCTTCGAGCTCGATGGCCTGTATGATTGCGTTCTTCTCAGCAACGATCCAAGCGTCTGTAGATGCCTTGTCGTAAACGCTGCAGAGCGCTTCCGTAGCTTCCTGCTCCTTGCCATGATTGAGCAACCAACGGGGGGACTCTGGCAGTGCAAACACTAGGCAAATGACAAGAAGCGCAAAGAGGATCTGCAGAGCCAAGGGTAGGCGCCAGGCAATGGATCCACCCACAAAGGACAGGCCGAAATCGAGCCAGTACGCCAACACGATGCCCACGCCCACAAACAGGACCTCAGCCGAGACCAGCCGACCGCGGGACTTGGCCTCACATAGCTCTGCCTGGTACATGGGTACCGTGGATGTCTTGAGACCAGTCCCAACACCTGTAATGATGCGGCCAATCACCAACGCCGGGACTGTGAATGCGCTGGCTTGCAAAATGGCACCTATGATGACAATACCCATGGCCAGCCATATAGTCCTCCGACGACCCAGCTTGTCGCCGAGGAAAAAGCAGCCTTCAAAGGCATTATTAGCTCAACCACCATGTCATGTTTAAGAGAAAGATGACTCACCGAGACATCCGACAAGACAGCCTAGATTATAGCAGGAGACAATGATGCCAGTCTCGATATCGGAAGGATGGTTGAAAAGGTCAAGCCAGTCTTCGTTCTGAAGTATACCGCCAAAGACGCCTTGATCATAACCAAAGAGAATGAAAGCAATCAGGCAGCAAGTTGTAATACCTCGCTGGATGGGCTTGCCCGGCCCGAGAAATGATTTTTCAAGCATATTTGCAGTAACGCACAAAGGGTAAGAACAGTGTAGTGATGGGTAACTGGAGTAAAAGAGGAAGAGCAAGTGGGAGATTAGGGAACTTTATGTTTTCCCCGCGACTCCTCCCCTCAAAGATACCCCAGACTCTCTCCGCTACCCCAGATCTCTGTTTATTTGGGGGGTTGTACGGCCTCCCATGCCCGACCTACCCCTGACGCCACGTCTTGCGTGGTATGATGGTTACAGATGCCGAATTGAGCATTTCCACAGCTTGAAATGGGCTAGACTTGATAGAGTCAAGTAGTTCGGTCGTTTCAGGCTAGCAAAGACGTGTGGCCAAGATCAAATCGCTTCATTCCACTTCGCGGATCTGTGATGAATCTACTGGCAATTGATACGAGTGGTAGCATTGTAGCCTGTGGAGTTGTGATGCCCAATTTCTTTTGGCACTTCTATGCCATTCAAAAAACTGTAGAAAAATTCATCAAGGCGATTGAACTGTTGTGTCTTGCAATTGGCTCATATTGTGTTGTTTTGGTGTCAAGGTCAGCTCCAGAATACTCATTCTATATAGTCGAGTCGCCACATTTTGTTAATGCCTTCTACGAAGCTGAACCACAAGATTAATCCATTAAAAAGCGATTGAGCCAAAGAACTCTCTCATATCTTTTACAAATATTTCTGGACACTCCAGCGATGAGAAATGACCACCTCTATCATATTCTTTCCAATACTTCACATTGGCGGCTTGTTGAGCCCAGTCTTTAGGACACTGAAAAGCGTTTCATGTTAGCACCTCTTTGAATTTCATCGATACACATATAACTTACATGAAGCTGCTCTTTGGCATACATGCTGACACCAGTGGGAGCTGCCACATAGGTCTCAAACGTCTTCTCGGCCTCGCGCCGCTCTGCACCAAACGCTTGGCGGTAGAAACGCAAGCCCGGAGTGGCGCCCTGGATCCAATGCATCATCACCAGAGTAATGATATCGTCATCCGTCAGGTTCTCGTGGACATCACCCCAGTCGTGGAACTTCTCCACGAACCAAGCCAGGAGTCCCACGGGAGAGTCACCGAGGGCAAAACCTAGCGTTTGGGGACGCGTTTTCTGTTGTTCCAGATATCCGCTCTGATCGACTTCAAAGTTTTGTCTTACGCGCAGAGCCTCGCGCTCAAAGTCGCTGTACAGCCAGGATGACAGACACCAGCGGATGTACGCCTTGGGCGCCTTGAGAAGTGTCGGTGGCGGCACGGGAAACATGTTGAGATGCTGAGCGCGAACGATTACTGGAAATTGGATGGCGATGGATCGGGTGATAAAGGACCCAAAGTCGCCTCCCTGAGTGACAAACTTTTTGTACCCCAGAATATTAACCATGAGTATCTTGTAAGCTCGTGCGACGACCTCGGGGCCAACACCGGATTTCTTGGGAGCAGGTGAGAATCCAAAGCCGGGGATAGACGGTGCGACAAGGTTGAAAGCCGGAGCCTCGGGTTCTGTAGGGCTCGTCAACGGGCCGACCACTTTGATGGCCTCGTAGATCGAGCCTGGCCAACCATGTGAGAATAGCAATGGAGTTGCGTCCGCTCTCTTGGACTTGGTATGAGTGTAATGTAATATAAGCTCGCCGTAGTCGGGAACGTCTAGCTTCACAAGATAATGTTGAAAAGCGTCGTTGATCCGTTGCTACGCATAGGTAGTTAGTATGCAAGCCATACTTACACGCAGGCTTGGGGTAAATCGGTAGTATCTTACCTGGTGCTTCTCCCATTCATAATGTGTCTGCCAATACTCTGCAAGCTCTTTGACACGCTTCACTTTGGCACCCTGTGACCAATCATCCTCATCAAAGTCTTCCTGTTCTTCCGGGTACCTGGCCAATGCGAGCTTCTGCTTTGTAACATTCAATAGCTCACTATCGATCGCAACTTCGAAAGGTACTGGACGATTGAGCACCAACTCGAGTTTAGGCATCGCGAATCCGGAAGACATAATGGTAGGGAGGCAGAGACGATGATCGTAACAAGATCGTTCACTGACCACTCAAGCCAAATTCTTTAATGTTCACTGAAATAGATTTGATCCTCGGAATTTGTTCATTTCAATATGCCATTGGTGACGCAAACTTTCCTCAGACCATAAGTAAATGCAACCTCAAGCGCCTTCTAGAATGCCGACACACCAAGCTAACGCATGCGGCTGATCAAATCTAATGTTACGGCTAAGGGCGTGCGACAAGGGTAGCGCTTGCGCTTGCATTTGCACCATCTGAGATGGCCTAGCGGGTGGATGCGCTTGCAACAGCTTTAACCGTCTGGGTTTAACAGTATTAGGTCTAACAATGGAGGATAGCATGTCTAATCTAGGACATTACCCGTGTATTCTGTTTTCGAAGCTATTGCACGTTTTCAAATTGGGTTGTCAAGCCCGGAAGACCTGGGCGCTTTGCCTTCGCAAACATTTGGGGCAGACTGTTGGCGTGCCACATTTCCCGTAGTCCCAAAGCCATTCTGGCTCGGACGAGGGCGAGTTGACGCATGCCTTCACGATACCCTTAGCACAGCTGGCAGATATGATACGTCATATTAAGCATACATATTATTATATCATTGGAATTATTTCATTCCATTAGAAATCAATGCATGACTTATAGAATTCTCCGGGATCATATTTGCCAGCACCTGAGTTGAAGAGTGAAGGCTGCCAAAAGGAGCTAGCGCGTTTTATTCTGGTGCCTAATCTGATCAGCGTCCTGAAGATTGACGACCAAGATTCTCGTCGTCAGATTGAAGAAAAAGTGTAGAAAACGATCAATCAGTGAAATTAAAACTTAATTTTTCTTCTTATTGCCATCTGTCCCTACGAAATCAGCTCGCCTCTACCGAGCGCCCTGACCTAACTCTGGATCAATCCTCCCACTGGTTGCGGCGGGATTCTCTGCCATACCACAACCTCCTGCTGTCAGCCGAGACCAGGGTCCGCCGGCTGCCAATCACGGCAACCACCACGTCTCCGGATTCCGAGCATCAGAAATGAATGCCATCAATTCCGAGCAGCAAAGGATCCACCTATGAATGCATGAATCTGGCTCACCGATAGCATCTGGGAAGTCCTCGGGATGGACAATAACGATAGACGTCATTGCTGGGAGTGTCGCCGACGCTGTTTGGTTTGCGACTCTACAAAACCATCATGCAAAAGATGCGCGACGTCCGGCACTACATGTCCTGGATACGGCCATGTCAAGCCCGCCAGAATCCGATGGGTTGAGCCTGGTAGAGTCACATCTCGAGTTCGAAGGAGACCCAAACAGTCCTGCCATGATGCTGCACATGAAGAGAAGAAATACGTTACCAGCACGCGAAGTTCGAGCCCAGCATTCCCAATTAGTAATGCAGGCATTCCATCTTTCTCCCTGAGCGTTGATCCTGCTATCGTGCCAGCATTTCAGGTCGCAGAATATTGTAAGCAATTGTTCACGACATACGAGCTGCCCCCATTCTCATTGACTTGTCAATCCGCAGTCAATAGTTGTATATATCAAGATCTAAAGCCAGAGCTTGAGCTCGGCCATAATCCCCACATATATGAGCTCACGGCTCGAATGGTACAAGAGGCGTCTTCAGCTCCTCAATTCCTACAACACGGCATGTATTGCATAGTCTTGAGCCACCGATTGAATCGTACAAGGGAGTCTCTGCCAGAAAAGGCACTGAACGAAAAGTTCTACTTACACAGGGGTCTCGCCATTCGCTCTTTGAGCGATCATCTCAATACGAGATATGACGGCATGGACGAAGTGATCATGGCTGGAATTCTAATGCTCCTCTTAACTGATGTGAGTTGGCCATGTCGTATCATTTGCCGAACTGTACTTCCCATATTGATCATTGCTTAGATTCACCACGGTGCCTTGCACAGCTGGCAGTGCCACCTTGAAGGGGTCCAGAAGATAATCGGCCGTCGCGGTGGCTTCAATGCTCTGGCCGAGTTTCACAGGGCAGAGCCTTTAGTACTGCCAATCTGGTTGTATGTGATTCTGCAATTGAGTAGATTGTTTTAGACTGATAAGTGAACAGCCTGACTGTGATGGGTCATACGACATGTCCAGTCTCAAATCTCGCCGCGACTGGTTCTGACCTCGATGCTGTCGATTTCATGCTAGAAAGGAATAGAATCGCATCATTTCCTGTTGGAATGTGTCCTCCGCCCCTCTTCGCCGAGGTGGTAAGGATTAATCGTCTTCGATCGAGAGCGGCCATGGCGAGCGGTACGGAAAAGCTGGCGGCAGCTCTCGACGCATATGGGACGCTGGATCGTATCCAAGCTTTCTCACCAGTAAATTGGGTGGAATCCAAGTCACTCACGTCGAAGCATGACTGGATTCGTGTAAGTAAAGCGTATCAAGCTTCTGTGGCTTTGTACTGCATCCTCGCACTACAAAGCGTATCTTTGCTCCCGGAAACCCCGGTAATGCGATCACAGTGTGCTGCATATGACACTCATCTCCAAAGCCTCCTTGTCGAGTGTCTAGCGTCGCCAAGGACCAAGCGGTTCATGATCTGGCCGCTCGTCGTGCTCGGAGTCGAGGCGGTGCACGACGACGGGGGTGCAGCAGCCCGTGCCTTTGTGGCCGAGAGGCTCTCCGAACTAAGCCGTGACCTCGGCACCCACGTACCCCTCACCGCTAAATCTGTTCTCGAGGCGTTTTGGGCTTCAGGCAGGAAGCGTTGGGATGATTGCTTTGATAGGCAGTACATCTTTACTACGCAGATTGCGCCAGATACTAGCCGGTTGTTTCCATTGTATCAGAGAGCTGCCACGTGTTGACAAGAAATACTGGACCAATCTATGTCATTAGAACAATGATAATCTTCTATGGTACATTTTATGGCTGTCTCTGGGAAGCAAGAAGTCAACCTTTCTACCTGTCAGGGCAAAATACAATGAAACATGGATGAAGACTTGGCTTTGCTCTTGAATCCCCCGGTACCAAATACAAAAGCGGAATCCGGAATTAGTACACAGAAGTACACATGAACCGACGACGGACCGGACGGAAAGGACCAATTTCTCAGAAGCGCACTGCAAGTGAGTTTCCCAGCTTGACAGACGCCTGTCCTAGCCGCTGCTCAATTTCTCATCTTCTGTTCGCGCTTCGAATATCTCCAAGTTCCTGAGTATCAGGGATCGGAAGATTTCTCCTTTTGCGCCTAAATAAAAGTCCAAAGGTCAATACATTTGCCGTCTTGGTGATGAAGGGTCTATCGTCCTTGTCTTCTTGCCCGTAGACTTCGGATCCGTCCTGCGCCAGGTAGACATGGTGTTCGTGGGGTAGAAACCGACCGGGATGCCAGACGTTCCACAGGATCGAGTTGAGAAGCATAAAGGTGGCCTCAAAGATATAGAAGAAGACCTCATAGCGAAGAACTGGACTCAATTTCCTTAGGGCTTCAATGTTGTCGAGATCAATGTTGGTACTGCCGGTGGTGTGCTCCACCATTCTGTAGATGCAACGAGCCAGGATCAGGAACATGCTGGCATACAGCGTGGTCAAGACCGTGCGAATGGCCGTTGTGTGAAGACCCGCTTTGATACAGCGCCATTGAAACAGTTCGGCCATGCAGTAAAATGTGACGATCACAAAGAACTGAAGCGAGAGTGCGGCGATGGTCATGTTCGCGCCTAGCTTCTGCACGGTCTCGGTCGATGCCGCGTTGGCGGTGAGCGCCACCCCAAGCGCGTTCAAGGTCTCGACAATGGCCATGAGGCCACCAAAGGTCGCCATCACCCGGCTGGGAGGGAGGGGCGCAAAGTAGGGCACGTAATAAAATGTTCGGCCGAGGATATGGTAGTTTGCAAGCTCAAGAAGGGGCCTGTTACCGATGAAGGGTCAAGTCAGCTACAACGAGTGTTCATCGCTTGCATGATCGCTTCAGATCAGGGGCGTACTCACGGACAGATAAATATGAAGACCTGGCTGAGAATGAACATGATCAAGGGCGTCTGGTTAGTTTCGCTGTACAGATAATTGCTGCCAGAGGCACCGTAGCCACGCAAGGCGTATCCAAGAGTAAACAAGACAGCGCAGAGGGGATGTAGTCCAATAAGCTTGAAAGCCTTGTAGCGACTGTTTTAGAAGACGTTAGTTCGAACATTGATTCCTACTTTTTTTGTTGGTATTCAAGCCAGTGATGCAATGGAGAGGAGGTATGAGTAAGAAAAATCCAGATACACACATGCATTGCCATATATGAAATCCTGCCGACAACGCGTACGCAATAGCGAAGAAGATTGGTGCCCCTTGATTAGGAGCGTAGACATACAAGCTCAGGAGAACTTGGATCGTTGTTAGCTTACATGCCAACACAAATGTTCAGGAGTATCAACTTACCTGGCTCTCCAGCTAAATGCATCTTGAAACAATAGACAAGTCGAGACTGGTTATATAGCTGGTACTGCGCTCTGATAGTATTAAACCCCTTGATATGTGTAGGTGTAGATATGGTAGCCACCGATGTCTGTTTCGTCACCCTTCAAATATGACTTGCAATTAGTCGTCTCCTGGATCGTCGTCACCACCGTCTCTGTCGCTTTTGTTGCTGTCGCTGAAAGTTTGAATTTCTGTATTATGTCTATCTTTCCGTCGGGGCAGAATCAGGAACAGAACTGCCATTCTTATAGCAATTATCGTTGTCAATGGCAGTGCTCAACGGGCTTTGAAGCAATATTCGCACTAATCCCAAGTAGGAGAATAAAAATGCCAAGAGGCTAATGCACGCCTATATTTGGCGTCGTCGGCCAATCACTCTGCACTTTTTGAAAACTACGGCTTACCATGGGTTTAGGCAGCTGTTTTTGACCCCTTGATACCCTCTCCTGCTAAATTTCAAAGAAAATCATTGAAAATCCATTAAACCATCAATCTTCGAAGTAAAGTGTGTTCTTGCGTCAAGAAGAAACAAATAACTCATTGCAACCTGCAGCATGTGACTAGCGTCGACGACTGACCCCAGCCGCTGGCCATGGGCCATGGCTGCAGCGCTGGAACCAACGGCCTTCTTGCAGATTGAATGAAAACACTAAGCGAGCGCACCAACCATTAAGGCCTGATTACCGTATCGCATGTTGTCGACGAATCTCATGCACCAAGACTCTTTCCTCAGCATTCAGATCGCCAAGTCCCGATCAGTCCTCGAGTAATTCTTGGTAGCAGTAAGTCCTGCGAATAGCACAATGGCACTGATTCACACCATTGCTCTCGGGATCGCTTATATTCTCGGTATCCTGATACCTTATGTGAGTCGTCTTGAGCAAGGGGCCTTGGCTGTTGCTAATTTTTCAACAGTTCATTTTTCGATCAACGTACTACCTTGGTTTGCACCCACTCATGGAGTACAATGGGCCCTTCTTGGCAAAGATATCCGACTCTTATGCTGGATTCTTCGTTCTCCGCAGATGTCTGCCCTTGACCACACACGATGACCATCAGAGATACGGTATGGAGTGCACCAAAACACTCTGTAATCCATCGTATATCACATTATTGACTATTGAAACAGGAAGCATCATGCGCTATGGCCCGAATCGGCTGATATTCAACTCTGTTACAGCTCTTCACGGTATGTGTCGCACGTACAGTACCTAGGGGGTCATTACGATCATGCTTATCAGTGCGCTAGACATATACCAAAACCCGAATGTCACGAAATCGCGGGTATATCTATTCTCAACCAACAGGGGCGTGCCGTTCATCTTCAACACCTTGGACAGAAGCGGACATGCGCGTAAGCGCAAGATCATTGGCTCGGCATTATCGGACAGGTCAATGAGAATGTTTGAGCCCGTCATGTCCTCACAAGTAGACGTCTTCTTGAAGAAGCTTCTCAAGAGCGGCTCAGAACCAGTCGACGTCTCGGAGCGCTTTCGGCGACTTGCAATGGACATTGTTGTGCACCTGGCCTACGGCTATCCGCTTGACCTGCAACTTCATGACGAGCACTACTTCATCTTGAAGTCCATCTCACTCGCCAACTTCAAGATCAACTCGTTCATGAACTGGCCGCTCTTGTCGAAATTGGGAATCCAGTACATATTGGACAAGAGTCCGGTGCGAAAACAGTGGAAGAATGTGATTGAGAAGATGATCAGGACGCGCCTCGAGCAAGACTCACCCGAGCGTCAAGACTTTTACTCCTTTGTTCTGCAGAATCTCGATGCAGAGTCTGCCGACTTCCGCCAGAGCGAGCTGTTTTCAGAGAGTCTCTTCTTCATATCAGCAGGTATGTACACCATCCGTCCCGCGACAAAGATTCATTTGGCTGACATTGCTTCGCTGTAGGTGGCGATACAGTTTCGACTGCCATGGCAGGAACCTTTTTCTACTTGGCACGAAACAAAAGATGCTACGACAAGCTCGCGGAGGAGATTCGCAGCAAATTCAGCGCTGGAAACGATATCCAGAGTGGTCCACAACTTTCAAGCTGTACATACCTACGTGCCTGCATCAATGAGACTCTGCGCATGTCGCCTCCCATCGGCGGTACCTTGTGGCGCGAAGCGGCCAACGAAAAGGAGCCATTCATCGTTGATGGCCATGTCATTCCGCCTGGAACCCACGTTAGGGTCAATACCTACGCAATCCACCACAACGAGGATTATTTCCCGGATCCCTTTACCTTTACCCCAGAGCGCTGGCTTGAGACGACAGATGACAGTCCAGATGCCTCGACCGGCACTTCGACGCAGACTAGAGCGTTTGTGCCGTTCTCAGTTGGAATGCGGTCTTGTGCGGGCAAGTCAATGGCGTACCTTGAGACCAGCCTACTCGTAGCGAAAACGCTCTGGTATTTCGACTTTGAGAGGTGTAAGGGCAGCCTCGGCGACGTCGGAGGTGGCAAGAAGGGCGTGTCTGGTGGTAGAGGAAGAGTGGACGAGTTCCAGCTGTACGATGTCATCACATCGCGGCATGAAGGCCCTTGGTTGAGGTTTACGCCCCGGGAAGGCTACTGTGAGGATTTGAATTGATGCTCTCACTGTAGAATGGCATCAAGGCACTGTTGGACATTGCAATTGAGACTATCTTAAAGTCTTAGATGCTGGAATCAATTTGAGCACCCTTTCAGTCTTATTCCCGTTGGCGACCATTGATTCAATAACCGAGCGTCCTCATAGCACTGCAGCTTATCTCGATGTCTTCCGTACACTACTCAATCTTCAACTCATTCTGGTGTCACCTGCGATTAATTTTGCGGCTTGATATCATCAACTTGTCCCGAAATCCAGCAGTTTTGTCTTTCTTTAGGCCACAGCCGGTGTTATCTTCTCAGCTGATGCAAGAGCAACACTGTGGCTGTGTTTACCCCTCCAAATCGCCCAGGATCCTAGCCCACCCGTCATTTCTGACCACGCGCCCTTACCCTGCCTGGACCTCCCCTCGGTTTCAGTGGATTCCGGCTGACAAGATCACAGTCCGCATCAGATAAGAGCTCTCATGGACTAGCGAGAGTTTCCTTGATCCAGTCGCAGCTCGTTTGTCTGGCCTACGACATCGGGAAGATTTGGAGGGACCCCGCCCGAAAGCTGGAGAGCCTCTACAACTCCTTTGCAGCTCGCAAGCTACACCTGACACATGAAATTACTTATCGGTGACAGGTTGAGCGTCTGGTCCTTTGAACCATGAGCCGCGCCAACAAGGCCGATTTAAAAACCGAGAGTACCCCTACAGACGGGCGAAAACTCATGCTTAAGGGTAGTTGCCAACGCTGTGCATCGACGTTCCAGTTATTCAACCCTACGGAAACGGTGACAACAGTCCCTTGGAACCTCAAGTTACGCTTTCCGGACTTTGCAGACCTCAACTGTCCAGATTGTGCCTCTTGTCGGGCATTTCATCACGGAGTAAAATCCAGGATTCAGGGAAAGAATTTGCCCAACGCTCCATGGGAAGGAATCGCCGTGATCGACTGCATTCTTCTTTATTCGGAAAATGCAGGATTTTCTAGTCACTTGAGAATGCCCCCAGAAGAAAATGGGTTGAGTCGGTGCATCTTGAAAATTATTTTTCCTGGCCAGGACACGCGCTCTGTCATGGTGCCATTCGCTATACACACAGAGTCTGGTTAGTGATGCAATGATTAAACAAGTTTGAACACTAAGATGAGATAGGTAATGCACTGGAAATTTGTCGCTTCATTCGACGCACACTCCCAGAAAACGATGCCCTATCCTCGACGAATATTGTCAATTGGCAGCGGCTTTTGACCGATTGCCAATTGAATCACACATCATGCAAACCCCGAGGTCTTGAGACAGCGTCGCTACCAAGAAGGCTATTAGAAATCGGCCGTGATTCAACGAACTCGAGACTGATCGAAACCCGAATTCTCCAGACAACTGTGAAATACATTGCCCTTAGTCATGTATGGGGCAATCCAGCGACGACTGCACCCTTTCTCGTGACAACAAAACAAACTTTGAAATCGAGATTACAGTCAATTGAGTTCGAAGATCTCCCCACCACCTTTCAAGACGCAATAAAAGTTGCCAACGTGCTGAGAATCTCCTATGTATGGATCGATTCACTATGCATTATTCAAGACAGCATAGACGACTGGGAGAGTGAGGCACCACGAATGAGCGACATATACACCAACGCGACCATGACTATTGCTGCTACTTCTGCTACATCTGCCCACGACGGGTTCCTGCGGCGTGAAGATCCTTGCTTTCCCAACGTCAAAATTCATTGCACTATTTCAGAACCTCAACAGACATCGGATGGTTTTTTCTACATCAGCCCACTGGAAGGGCACTGGCTACACGAAGACACAACTATGGAACTTGAAGAATCTATATGGAATCGCCGTGGCTGGACATTCCAAGAACGCATCCTTTCGCGAAGGATTCTCCATTTCGTTAAGACGCAATGGTTCTTCGAGTGCCAGAATGGGGAAGCGTGCGAGGATAACAGGCCCCAGGGAACCTTTGTTAACCGCATGCCATGGCTCAGTGGCGATACGCAAGACCTCCTTGACGATTTCCGAGAACTAGTGCAGGAATACTCCGGCAGAGCCTTGACCAAAAATAGCGACAGGCTGCCCGCTTTCAATGGAGTTATTCGGAGAATTTCTGCTCTGACAGGAGAAGAAAATATTGCGGGACTGTGGAAGAAGAACCTGCCGCAGGAGTTGCTCTGGCATACTTACCCCCAGATCCCCAGCTCAAGGAAAGCAGAGATCGCTCGTGCTCCAAGTTGGACGTGGGTCTCATGGGACGGCCAAGTGTCGTATCCGACTGGATTGATGATGACACGCCCGTGCATAAAAGTTCAGGGAATTGAGACAATCAACGCACAATATGAAATTGGCTCTGGGTCTATGGCCATCATTGGTGTTGTGATTCCAGTCAAGATGGTAGAGTTAGATGGACGCAGGGCGTACGACGACCTCAGTCGTTATAATATAGTCTTTGAATCCGGGGACGTCGAACATGGTGATCTAGACGATAGCAGTCTCCTTCGGATGGAGACTCATGTCTCAGTACTCCCGGTCGCTTATAGTGAATCCAAGACGAGGATTAGGGGGAAGAGTCAATCGTACTGGGAGGCACTGATCCTTCGCCAATTGCCAAAAGAAATAGCAAAATACGAACGAGTAGGTACCTGTACCTTGCACGAAGAAAGAAAGCATTGGACAGAAGATCGAGAGGGTACGGAGTTGATGTTAGTTTGAAGTATTCGAGCCAAATAGATTTGTACCTATAAACGAAGATCATGACATCTCGTAGAACCCTGTTTGTTTTCCTTGTCAAACCTCTTAGGACGAACTCCAACCACCCCGCTATAGTTCGAATTTGGCATCATTGAAGAAATGAAGGACATACAATTAAGCGCAGGTGTATTTGAGTCGTAAAGGCGATTTGTCTTGTAAGGGCACAATGTTTCTACGATGTGGAGTGTCACATTGTGGGACTCCAATTCTTATGAATAAATTATTGTGTACTTCTCAAGTAAAGCTCAAATTTACCAATGATTCTTCGATGCAAATCTTGGTGCCACATCACATTTCTCACGCTGATCCAGTAGGACTTGGCTTAACACGCTAGAATTGAAATCTATCAGCTCTAGACCGATTATATGGGCTGCCTCTTACGACCAATGGGCGAGAAGTGTCTCCTTTCCTGAGAGACCAGTATACTCCAAGGTATCTTGCCAAAGCTGTTCCCGTTTCTTGGGATCCCGCGCCTCAGCAGCCATATCTCTGGGGCTTTCGCCGTCCAAGTACAATGCTTTGGGCTTCTCGCCCCAGACTGGGTTGTTGTCCAAGGCGGCCGCGAGAATGTCCTTGGAAGATTTTGAGGTTGTCCGATTAGTCCCATTGGGCCAAATCCACGTGAGAATAACCACAAGCCAAGGCATGACATAGGTCCAGAGCCCACGTATCCTCCAGTCGCCGCGTCGCACCAGTGTGGTTGGTGTTGACCCAGGATCAATGCCGACGACGGATATGTTGTGAAGGACTGGGTCTTTGTCGATCCGTCTCTGCAGCTCAGGACTATTGCAAAAACCAAATCAGATTGTATAACAAAGAGTTGAAGAAACGGACAACCTACATCATCATCACCTGGCATAACTTGGCAGCGCCATATCGCCTGTAGCCTCCTCTGAATGACGGGTCATCCTTGGTGGTACTCCAGGTGCCTTTGGCAATTGGTTCGCAATTCTCGTGGAAAATGGTGTGCCAACGCTCCTCAACGTATTGCGCGCCCGCGTTGTTACGCGCATCTTTGGTACTAATGAGTAATGTTAGCATATACTTGAATGTAGAGGCAGACAGGTTCCTACTCATGTGCTGAGCTTCCGATGACAACAACGCGACCGTGATCCCGGTCCAAACTTTCCAGAAGCAACATTGTCAAAAGCCAATGACCAATATATGCAGCAGAAAAAGCTGTATCGAACCCGTCGTCGGTCCATGTCTGCTGCTCGAACTCCAGATAAGCAGCATTAAGGATTAGCGCGCGAATGGGTGGAATTGCGCCTGACTTGACTCGCTCATTGATCGTGGCCGCAGTCTCGCGCACAGAATCTAGCAGTGTCAAGTCCATGGAAATGATATCATGTGCATGATCGTGATTTTGGACGCTTTCTAGTATTGATCTTAGTGCTGGGGCAGAAGATGCATCGCGAACTGCATAGAGTCCGTGGTAGGCGCTCAGCTCAGGCTGGGATACTATCCTGTGGATTACGGCATTCCCCAGCCCGCCGTTCGCTCCGGTGACAATTATGGTGCCTTTGCACCTGCTGGTCTTGGACTTGTCCATGTCGTATCTATTTTGCGAAATGTAGCCAATCTAGGAATAAGAGATGAGAAGCTGTATGCAGACTGTATTTTGTGTTACCATTGGCGAGGGCGTCAGAAAAAAAGGCTCAAATTGAATGGCAATTGCCAACACTAACACTGCATATATGGACCGGGGTCGGCACTGCACAGTGCTTTGGCACCCCCCTGTCGGGTCTATTGGTCAAATCAATAGGCCATCTCCGCCTGCGACCGTGATGATTTAGAGCGGTCGTGGCAACGTGGGCCAAAGTTTCCACATCCTATGTAAACTGGCGAGGTCGCTATACTCTACTTCGTACCTCACGTAGTTGGTCCACCTCTTTGACATGCTGCTGTTTGATGAATGTCCATATAACAAGTCTTATAGCAAGTCTCTAAAGCCTATGGGCTGATCACTGCGCGACCGATCCTATCATCTGTGCAAGCTCAGATGTGTGACTCAACATGGGTGAATGTCCGGAATTGATCTTGATGATCTTTGAACCGGCCGTCGAGCCGAACATTTCTTGGTATTGAGGCGGTGGGCCGCGGTCATTTTCGCAGACAGCGTAAGTAGAAGGAATGAAGCGGTATGCTTCGTTCGTCATCTTGTACTCTTGGACTGCATAGGATTGATCAATGATTTTCGATTGCCAATGTAGGGCTTCCTCCTGGGGTAGGTCATTGTAGAGAATCTCTGCTGCATTTTTGATCGCAAATCGACCATTCGGCTTGACTTCGTTATTTGGTGATTCGCCAAAAAACATCCAAGACCGATTGGCCTTTGGTCAAAATGAAGGCTGCAAAGTAGAAGAGATGCACTGGATGGGGTCAATGAGCCAAGTTCGGGTATGCGCCATAGTGGAATACTCACCAACGCCCCCAGGCCGGCCTTCAGACTGTCGCTGGTCAAATGAAAGGTCTTTAAGAATGGCTTCCGAGCCTACGAGACCACCGTAAGAGTGCATGGCCACGATGACCCTTTTCCCTGCTTCCACAAAACCTTGGGCCACCGACCGGACAGCCAGTGCATCGTCTCCGAGAGTCCTTGTAGCAAGGTCTGGCTCCGTCAAAGTCGGCAAGATTGGCTGGTGGACTGTATAGCCGCCAGCTCTTAGCGTGTCGGCAAGTTTGTAGTATACCTCTGGCAACTGAAACGAGCCCTGAACTAGTATGATATCTGGCTTCACCAAGGAGGAAGGCATTGCGATACTTTTTACAACCGTAAATAATTCAAAATGGAAGTTACAGTATCGCTCACACGCAAACGCAGTTAAATGCAGTCCAGCTACAAGGAGAATATGAAGAAAACCGGAGAAGGACGAAGCAGGAATGGCATGATGACGGAGGTGCTCCAAGCATGATGCCCCCCGCCCTCCCCCAAAAACAAAATTTGTTGGCGATAGCAAGTAGCGCAGTAACAATCGGCGTGCGCACTGCGCTAGGCAGTTTTCAACAGTCTGCCTGTGCATGCCACAGCCCCTGTCTGTCCAACACGCAGTGTACATTTATGGAGATGATTGCATCAGACATAAGGCAAAAAAAGTTGGATCATTTTATCTTCAAAAGCCTGTTCAGGATTAAGTGCTTTGTTTTTGTCTTCATTCATCGTTTCAGCCCGGCTTGTGCCACTTCAGCTTGAAGATGTATTTAGCCAACGTAGGGAAGTCTGGGAAGTCCGAAGGTCCGACTAGCCGCCGGGGTAGCAGAGTCTTAGCAGCTTCAGGTGTGGACTGGAGTGTTGAAAGTGTGTGTACAGTGACTTAGGTATTAAGACTACCTTACGTATTATACTGGGCATAAGGGTTACTTATACCCATAGCCGAGTAATCCTTGTACTAGGTACGTTGCTTGCATACAAACAACCAACATGGAGATGGTGCGCCCTCCTGCAACCCCCCGGCACTGTATGTCCATGTCGCCGCGTGAGAACAACAGTGTCGTGTCTGCATGGAGCCCCACAAACAGAGACCATTCCGCCGTGCAATTTGGATTTGAAGTCTTATTCAACCGGCTGTCTCTACAAGTGAATAGCTTAAAGCATCAACAACCTTTCTTTATGGCGCATGACGCAGCCTTTCGAGCCGCAAGGGCCTTCTCTCCTGAATTCGTAAACTGATCGCAGAGCTACGCTGGCATTCCTGCATTTTAGTGCCCGAAACTGCTGGGACAAAGGCACCGCAGATAGTAGCCAACGAAAGCGACGAAGGGGCAAACATAACCCTGCTGGAGATTTTATGTATCGCAGATTTCGGAAATATGTTGGCGCTCAGTTTGCCAACAAGCACCACTTCAGATTAGAACGAATTCTTTCTACTTTATCCCTTATGTAGTTAAATGACTGACTGCCACTTCGAGGCAAGACAAGATCCACTAGATAGCATCGTCCCTTACAATTGATGCTCGGAGCATGTTCTGGATTTGACCAAAAAGGATAAGCAATCGTATTGGCAGACAGAAATGGCTCAAATGGAAGTCCCTTGACCTGAATCTGAACGCAAATGCTGCGCCATTTCTTTCTTCAGTCCTCTGGTCCCAGCCTAGTTCTTCATGCAAATTCTAGCCATGATTGAAAATTCTTTCTCCCGGCCATAGCGCGACAGGTTCTGAAGCAGGAACAAGCTCATACCAGTCCTTCGCCATCTCACACAGAAGAAACACTCTAGGAAATCAGCCAGCCGGTCAAGCCACGCATGCACTGTCCGAGGAAAAGCAACACGAAGACCTTGTACAATCACTTGCCGAGCATTCTCGTTCATTCATGCCAATAGTTTGGAAATAGATGGGACCAAAGAGCTGAAATCCCCGATGGGCCTTGTGATTTTGATTCAGACGAACTATTCTGTCTGGAACACGAGTTGGCGTGCCATTAGCACGTGCCAACTCTACGCCGTCGCCGTTATTTTGGATTGTGGCCATATGCTGCTGCTTACACCACAGGCTCAGCAAACCATATCTACTAGCTTGGAAAGCTTGGTTAGAATGACAGATATCCAGTACAGTAGATATCACAGGCGCATTCTTCCGCAGATTGAAAATGAGAGATGATATCGTAGTACAACCAGAGTTGTCGAGTCTAAGTGTCAGATGGTGGATGATGGATCCCATACACATGGGTGCGAAGGCATACCGATGAACACCATAGTGCTAGGATGTGTACGAATGCTCACGAGGACTAGCTAGGGCCACTCAAAGAAGCCTCACGTCGCCACAGCTGAGGAGTGCGCAACATATATCGTCCTACATCTCTCACATGACTACTAAGAAAGATCAGCTTGAACTCAGATAAGGAGACGTCATCTTGTTCACCACGTATCGCTTGCCAAGAAACCCTATGAACGCTACAATATGCATTAAATGTCAGCCAGAAGCACAAGTGAAGCTTGGATGAAAAACGACGACTTGTCAAAGTATGATGATAAACCATAATGGAAATGATTCCGTGTAGTATATTTGAAAGTAAGAATGAGCGTCTCAAAGAAATTCTAGCATTGTGACAAAAGAGAACAAAAATTGACTAAATCCAGCCCGATTGCAAATAACTCCAAGGAAAATCAAAAAAGCCACTTATTTGCCATCCTAGTTTCCGTCTTCATCGACTAGCAATTGCAGCACTTCTTCTTGCAAACTTGACATTTCCTGCAAATTAACTGCCTCATTTCGTGGCATCCTTCGCACTTAATGAGAGGAATGTATGACATAATGTGTGCTTAAGGTTGAGTTAATATTATCTCGTGTAATTAAGCAGCATAAGACTTACTTATTTTGATTAAAGAGAAATGATTATAATTATTTCTTGGATAGCTTGATGATTATTTTTGATAAAGTGAGTGAGCCGGCTAATGAAGCAAATAATATTATTTAAATGTATGAATGCTTTCGAAGTGATGGTGATATTTAATCGAGTGAAAGTTGTATTAGCATTCGTGAATGAACTCATTATATACACGATTCAATCTATAATCACATCTTTCTCATAATTATTAAACAAAGGATATTAAATAAAGAAAAAAGCGACCAACTAATCATTTTGTTGGTAGTAATACATATGAGAATTCCAACAATCGTTATGAAAAGAACGAAGAAGCCAACTAATTATTTTGTTGGTGGTAATACATAAGAGAATTCCAACAATCGTGATGAATGAATCTTGATGAATCCGGTGGCTAATACTAAATACGAAAACAGAATACATGAGTGTATGTTATAGTACGTATAGGCACTGCAATTCACAGTGCGCATAAGTATTATAACGCGCAGTAAAAAGGCTAACCTGAATAACTATTTAGCCTAGACTAGCACTAGCTAGATAATTCCTCTTTCCTTCCGTTGAATCCAAGCTATATTACACTATACAGGCTTATCTTATTGATCGCGTCCCGTGGCAAATATAGCAGCCATTCTGATAATCACGACGATCCATTTGAATAATATTCCCATACTGCAACAATAGCCCGGTAAATTCACTAATAAAATAAATGGAATTATGGTGATTTATAATACAAATTTACCACTCATGCAATTCACGTATTTATGCATTATTCATTTTATACTTAAACACACGTTCATATAATAATAGTGGCCATCCCGATAATAACCGGCCACAAGCACCACGTTAATCCGATCCGTAAATAAATATGCGAATGGTGAGCTCCATCCATACCAGCTCACCATCCTATAATTATAATACGCTGCTAATGCATATTAATAAACAACTTGCCTTGCTAAGTCCCATAGGCTCGTGATAGTTTATCTTATACTTTATTTCAAATATTAATCACGGCATAAATATTGATTAGTTTCCTTGTTCATCATGTACCACACGTTAGCATTCTAAATATAAATCATAAGACTGACTTTTACGATTAAGGAATCTTATAACATTCCATATTTTTGTTATTTGTTTTAATATAAATGCTTTGCAACCGGATTATTGACGTAAAGAAAATGCTGGCATTTGAAAACACTACACCACTCTTTGATTTAACCATAAGTACTAATTTTAGCCTTCCGCAAACGAACCAACCACTTGCAAGTCATTTTTTTATTAAGAAAAAAAGTTGGTTGAAACATTAAGCCTTTTTAATAAGAATGTCTACCCCTGCGAAAATCAAGCAAACATGCATCATTGCAAAAAGACAAACAAATATGTCACCCCACAAAAAAGGCAAACACACAAACATGCACCCTTGCAAGAGAGCAAACATACATTAGCGCTTCAAAAGGAATGCTGCAAAGTTGACGCTCCGAGATTCAGGCCGAAAGAGCTCATCATTCCACTAGCAAGCCGCAGGAATGTAAACGTGAACGGAACGAATTATTATGAGCAAGTATCATTAAGCCCCGGAGTTAAGTATGGATTTCATACCATTGAACGTGACTCTAAACCTGAGCAACCATCAGCATTATTCATTTCTTACTGCTTATGGGGAACCTATGATTACACCGCGCCCTTTCCAACTGACGGTTGATAGCTCAATATGGCTTATACTGTCTGATTCAGACAATCTAATACACAATCGAGGATAGCTTGGCGTGCATATTCAGACTCTTCCTCCAGACAGAAACCGCTACACAAAGCTTCATTGAAATGACACTAGCTGCTTCAGCAAGCTTCAATAAATCTGAGAATCGGCTCTTACCGAAGGGCGTGTTGCGATGAGGACTCGTAATCTCGTATTGCATGAATCGATGTTGATGGCAATCGTCGTGAGCGCTACTCTGGGAGCGGTATGTCGGCACTTGGTAGCACAGTCATGAGCTTCTACGTTTCTAACAAAGTGTCATCACAGATCTGCATCTACACGATCCTGAAGTGCATCTACCTTTTGTATTTTCACCCCCTTGCAAAGTTTCCCGGACCATGAATCGCCGCTGTGTCCAACATTTGGTACGGGCGTTATTGGTGAGTGAAGCGGCCTATCCCTCAAAACTTGACTCCGACTAATAACAGTCGACAGGTTGTCGGGCCTTTGGCCTTGGGCAATCGAGAATGCATTGCGCAAGTACGGAGATGTGGTGCGAATCGTGCCCAATGGACTGGTCTTCTTCACACCGAAGGCACTTCATGACATCTACTCATCCGCTCGTCGCGGCCTCGAGATCTTCACAAAGACCGACTTCAATAATCGTGGAGCGAATCTGAGCGAGATAATCTGGGAAGAAGACCCGGTGAAGCATCACGAAATTGCGCGAAAGCTCTCCACTGCGTTCAGCTCTCGCACAATCCGAACATTTGAACCGTTGATGCACAAGCACATGAACTACTTTATTGAGCGTATGAACCAGATTGGTGCTCGAGAAGAAGGTGTCAACCTTGTCGATTGGACTCATTGGGTAGCCTGGGACACGTCCCAGGACATATCATGGAGTGAGGAGACGCTTTCCATGCAGGCCGGTAAATTCAAAATCCTTACTACTATCCTCTGAACTCGCCATGGACACCGGTTATTCACTCATAGAAAAGGACCCGGTTGCTTTAGATGTCCTCATCTCATTCAACGCCTTTGCGACCATGACCCAGGTTTTCAAGAGGTTTCCGCTGCTGAGCCCTATCAAGTACCTTTTCGCGCCCGTAAAGAAGTTGAGCTCGGTTGCCGAGATGGAAAGCAATACGCGCAAGAGTGTACTACGCCGTATCGAGAGGCGTGGCAAGACCCCACATCCAGACTTATTCGAGTACGTCCTATCAGCCGACGATAGGCCTCCGACGAACGATGCAGAGCTCGTACAGCTAGGCTCTGTTGCCTTGCAGGTGATGCTTGCCGGGTTTGGCCCAATGGCCGACTGGTACTACTTTACTCTCTTTCTAGTCATCAACGTCCCTAAATGCTACAAGATCCTTGTGGATGAAATCCGGACCGCTTTTGCAAGTTATGGTGACATCAACATACAGAGCACGGCAAATCTGTATTATCTCCAGGCATGTCTTGACGAGACACTTCGGATGATTGCAAACAATTCAACAGGCCTACCTCGGTACAGCCCTGGAGCATTCGTTGATGGTCATTACATTCCCAACGGTGTAAGAAGCCATTTTCTCTGAGTGATCTATCTTTGCCAGCCTCACTCGCTTATAAATCCTACTCTAGGTCACTGTCCAAAGTAGCCTGCACACACTCGGCCGAAGTGCGAGATACTTCCATGACCCGATGCACTTCCGTCCAGAGCGGTACCTACCCTCGTTGCATCCGCTATACAATACAGTATTCACCAACGACAGTATCAAGGGACTGCCAGCATTCAGTCTCGGCCCTCGCGCGTGCATAGGGCGAGAGCTAGGGTGGGCTGAGGCTAAGCTGTTCATATCGAAAGTGCTGTGGCAATTTGATGTCGTCAAGGCCCCGGGAGAAACGTTAGATCGAGATGGCATGGAGAACAAGCTGCTCCACTTTGGCTTTCTTGTGAAGCCCCCATTCATGGTCCGGTTCGTGGAAGTGCAGGGAAAGACATCGGCCTAATCCCACCCGCTTCTTGTAAGAGTTGTAAGGGAACAGCAGCACCAGTTTCGTGTACATTCTGGTTCACGTTGCCTATATAACCTATCCGCGATAATTACCCTGATTACATATTTTGAGGTAAATTGAGCTAGCAAAAGGCACCGTACACCTCCGTTCGACGATATCCCCCCTTTCCCAAGAATTCTGGGTGTCTTAGCAAGAAAACCGACAATCCATCTGGCGATCACTATCTGGGAGGCCCCACGGCTGCTCATCCACATGGTTATCCCAATCACCTACCTGACAATGAGGCGTCTTGGAAAGGTCTTGATCCGGCCTGCTGTTCCAGTCCAGATCACCATAAGAGAGCTGAATCATCCAATTCACCCATTGGGTGTCCGCGCATCTCTTGTATATTCCTCTCCCACCCCCGCCGCCCCCTTCGGAATCTTCAGGGCATTCAATATCGGCCATACCTGGAGGCAATTCTGTCGATAATTTGACAGAAATACCATTGGATAGCCCCGTTTCGGTTGTGGGCACCTGGTACTCTTCACCCCAGTTCTTGGTAAAGCTGCCCTCAAACGGCTTATCACCCTTGCCATTGTCAAAAGTATAGTCTACGACTATAGACGTGTCACTGTTTGACTGTGCATATTCGTGTAGATGAAGGTTGCAGGTATATAGTGTCTCCTCTGGTGGTGGTGCCGTATCAGTCTGTGTGGGCTGCGCCGCTGTCGTTGCTTCTGCTGATGTCGTTGTTGTCGTGGACTGTGGTAGACAGACGCACTGCCCGCCGTAGCACTTCTTTTCAAAGCTGGCCAGGCAGGTTAGAGATGCCTCGCAGTCCGAATCGGCGCTGCATTCGGTTTCTGCAGCTGGGGGACTGCCACACACACATTTGCCGTTCGAACAGGTCTGGACGGTGTGGCCCGTACAGACCATTGCGCCACAGTCAGAGTTCACCTGGCAAGCGCCCTGAGTTTCAGTAGGAGTGCTGATCAGACTGGTCCTTGTCTGTGAACTGGTCTCTGGGAGGGAAGAGCTACCGATATTACCAGTTGCGGTCTGTATGGTGGTCCCTGTTTGAGTAGTAGTCGCTGTCTGTGAGGTGGTATCAACTTGTGTTGAGCTGTCGCTCTCATCCCCATCAATGGAACAGCTGTCTTCTCGCTTCAAGTGCTGCATATTTGAGGGTACCCACTCAGCATGCCGGTCCTCAAGCTCTGAATGGCAATGGCATTAGCTTTCGTCTTTGCAATGAACTTGCTGCTGAGATTGTGAGCTTACCTCGACCTTCGATCCAGAGGCGCCATTTTGCCTGTGGTTGATCGCCACTACCAGTATTGGCCTGGCAAGCCTGTGCAGCCGGCTGATACTGCACAAGCAGTTTTCCGCGGTGTGTATCGAATCCATTATCTTCAGCATTGAACCTTAATGGGGAATACTGTATGGTGGAGATGTCCGCATTGTCGCCGAATATTTTGCGCAACTCTTCTTCCACTTTGTCTATCTGCCAAGGGTAAAGAATTGAATCCCCACCCGCAGTCTCAGAGGAGTCGTGATCGTCTCTTATTCGCGGAGTCATGATAAAGATGCGTGGGTTGTTGACATCGTCAAACATGTGACCCTGTAGGATGGCATCATTGTTGCGCAGCTGACCGAGGCCATATTCGTTTACCATCGGAATACCAGTGCCAAGCCACAATTTATTGAGAACGTCGTATGGGAAATTCTGTAGATTCGCGAATGATGTACTTTCCCAGAAATGGCTCGCCCATGCGCCCTGCTCCGACACAGCCACCACCGAGGTACAGCCCCAAAGGCCTGCGACTGCGAGGCTCATGACTTGGTTTGAAAAGCTGATCGAATTCGTGGTACTGACCTCGCCATAACCCGGAACAGCGCCCAGCATAACACTTTGATCTGGATCATCACAAGCTAACGCGACCTCTGTATCCTTAGGTTAGTACTTGTCTTGAACAGGGTTACCATACTGAGGAAGCAAAAGTCTGCCTGCTCGCATAAAAGCGTAAATATTCCTCTATTTCTTTTTTGTTTTCTTCCTTTTCCTTTTTCCGAAAAAAAAAGAGGCATTATCAAAATAAAATGCACGGAAACTTTTGCCAGTTCAGTTGGAATAGGTACTTACCACCTCTCATAAACTTCTGTCGGTCTCCGTCATAATTGGCTGGGTCGGCCCAAGTGTTTGGAGCTGGGTAGGTGTCGCGAGGTGGCGCTGTGCGTCTTTCCAGATCTCTCTTTTCGATACAATCGTTACCACATCCATTGAGAGCACAGAGTGGCCCAGAAGTCTCTTCGGGCAGATTTGTGGTAGTAGTTGAGCCGACGACTAAATCACAGGCCGTCTTGGTACTATAAGCCAGTGTAGAACAGCTTGTCGTTTCCTGGCGCTTCCCAATATCTGCCGCTGCCGTAGTCACCGAGCAAAAGACGCGCTCGTACGTCGCTGTGACTGTGGTTGTGCATGAAGTCTGAGGTGTGGTGGTTTCGACTTGGGTGGGCTCAGTCTTGGTTGAATGCTCCTTGTCGGGGTCATCTTCACCGTCGTCGTCGTCATCATCATCGTCGTCATCGTCATCATTACTGCCATTATTATCTTCATTAGGAGGGCAGTTACCAATTTTCAATCCGAATATGTTGACACAGAACTCGGGCACCTTGATCTGAATGTTGGCGGGAAAGCTTGGTATGCAGCCCCAGCACTATAGATGGATGTTAGCCACTTTTCTGTACTTGTAATTGCGAAGTCCAGCAAAAGGAGACAATTCAACATATATCGGGAATGTGGGCTTATGCTAAGCAAGCAGAGCTCTAAGCACTACCAAGAATAACAATACGGAAAGAATAAAAAAATAAAACGAGAAAAGAAAAAGAAATCTCTTTTGAATACAGCAGCTTGCTATTTTTTCTCCGTAAATAAGAGTATGAAGAGCACTATAATATTATAAAGGGACTAAGGAGAATAAATGGAAAGAAAAATATAGATTCTAATAAATCCGTGCGCAGACTTCTGCATGGTTATTGTACCTACAATCTTTGGCGGGCCACCTGCTGGGACAATTACTGGCACCACAGTCGGGTCGCTGCTTCCTGAAGATGTAGTCGTGATAACGGTACCCTCAGTAAAGACGACGCCAGTCAGTGTCTCCACGCGCGCTCCTGTGGGAAGTGATGTAATTGTGGTCGACACAGATGGTTCGCTCGAGGGTCCAGCCAGTTCCGTATTGAGCTGTGTAGATGCTTGAGATGTAGCGATAGGGACAGACGATAATGATCCAGTCGGTTGACTACTAGGTTGCCCAAAGTCTTGAGATGCAGCGGTAGAGGATACGAGTACGGCTGATGTGGTTGGTGCACTGACTTGAGTACTGGGCCCCGTAGATATGAAAGATGGAATAATTGAAATTGATATCGACGCCTGACCAGTGCCGGCCACAGTCGATGAAGGAGAAGGAATTGAGGAGAGACTAGATAATGTAGAGTGTCCAGAAGGGTCAACAGATGATTGAACCCCAGTGGACAGATTGGTAAGAGAATTCAAGGAACCACTCTGAGTGCTTGAGGTAGTCGTAAGTGTGTTGTTATGGGCGGTGACTTGAGTTTGCAAAATGGTAGGTTGCACCGAGCCACTAGCAGTGTAATTCCATGCTGGCAAGCTCAACTGCCGATTGTAGTGAGGGAAAGTAGCATCAGCAGGCGATATTTGCAACATCAACGCCGCTATGGCAGCAAAAGTGCGGAAAACGGTCATTTTCGTGCCTAATGACTTATATAGCATAAGAAGAGGCTATAAAGGCTGTTGAGCTTTCAGATTGATCTATTATCATGTACTTCAAGCCAGGCGCTTATATAAGTATATCTTTGGTAATTCTATAGTCTTGTCTTTCTGCCTCATGTGACTCGATTATCTTTGGACTCAGAATCAATGTCATGTTGACATCACATTGTGAAGACGGACTGTGCTCCATACGCAGATCTTGCTTCATAGCTATTTCGGAGCATAATGCTTTCAAAAGGCCCTCGAGGCAGCTGGTCGATTTGATGTCAGCCCGAAATCCTATGAGAATCCCAACTGTGCCAAGTCCGTAATACAAGTCCCTTATTGAATTCGAGATGCTCGAAGGTATTACCCGCCCAAGGCTTTGCCAAGATTTCGAGGCTATTTTTATGTGAATCTATTTTGAGATGGCGAGCCAATCCAGGACCGCTTGGCCACTACTGAGATCACAATTATGCAATCTACTTCGCATCAGAAGGGTTGGATCATCTCTCTGTTCCGTGTTTCTGACCTCATTGCAGAGGGCGTTATGCTTCGCGGGCCAAGTTCGGCCCCAACCAACGTTTATCCTACATGTTGTGAAATCATTGCCACTCAAGGTTCAAATCCTTCTCAATCCAATGGTGGCCTCATGTCGCATATGCGCGCCACATGCAAGGTATTTGTTATAATCGCTGCGCCTCAATCTGGTTCAATCCTAGGCAGCTGCGTACAATCTACACCGGACAACACCCCGCCCCGCCTGCCTGGATCTTTTGGGTTCAAACATAACATCTTCATATTTTACCCCACCCGCCACGACTTCACATACCGATATTTCAAGAGGTGGTACCAATTCATCTAGTTCGTGGTATCATATTATTATTCTAATGGAACCTGTCGCAAAAGAAGCTTCGCAACCTGTCTCGCCGAATGAGGCTGCGGAAGCCGCCCATCGCGAGAGGCTCGCGGCTAAGCTCGCGGTTATAGCCGACGAACTCGCGAGAAACGAAGATTACAGAGCAAAGCGTGATGAAGGCAAACGCAGAATCTTGGAGGGGTATAGCGACTTGCCCACCTTGCCCCCCGAACTATCTCCACCCGACTACTTGGTCGACGACCAGATATCCTACTCCAAGGGCGATGCTGCCTTGGAGTTCTACAATGCTTGTGCCCACGGAGATCTGGAAAAAGTCCGCGATTGCACTCAGACCTCGAAGCTTCCCCAAGCCGACTTACAGTACGGCCTAGAACAAGCAGCACATGCGTTCGAGGTCGACGTTGTGCGTTATCTGCTCAAGGAACAGAACACACAACTACATACCCGCGCATTCGCGGGAGAAGATGACATTGCGCCGTACGAGGGGCGGAATATATTCTTGCATGGTAGTACAAAGCTCAGGGACCTCCTTGAAGCTTTTCTGGAGAATGGATGGCATCCCAACCAGGTTATATATCCCGAGAAGAAGAAGATTCGCGTCTTTGCGTTCCGCGAGGATCCACCCTCTATGAAGATGAAGGTCGCCCTACATCACCGGCGTTGCGTAGAAGACTTGGAGATACTCAGGCTACTTCTAAAGCATGGTGCGGATCCCACCATTGCCTGTCATCTGCATGCTAGCAGAGAGTTTGGCCACTTTTACTACGAAGCACCACTGGCACGCAAATCGGGGGATATCCTCCACATAGCAGTCGAGATGGGCTCTACTGAGGCAGTCGACCTCTTGGTGTCTCACGGCGCGAAACCTGTATATGGAAGTTCCCTGCACCGTCTCATCGAAGGATTTCACATGGAAACTGAGACTCGTTTCGCAATGGCAGACTATATGCTCAGTATTGGGGATGACATCAATGGACTAAGAAACGTGTAGGTCAAATCCATCTTTAGTCGTCCCAGATTGGACGTGACTGTGGTACATGATTGGACATTTGGCTGACCAAAGGGTTTCTACTGTTAGATTCGATGTCGTTAAAAAATATACCGTAGTAGCCCTCGGCGCGACATACATGACAACACCCCTTAATCACGCGGTTTCGTTGCGAAAATGGGATTGGGTCGAGTGGCTTTTGGAAAGAGGGGCGGATCCTGAAGCCCATGATCGTCACGCGTTCGATCATAGGAATGTAATGCCCTATTGTAAGGCACACGCTGATATGAATGGCAGGGGTGAAAGACGGGAGAACGATGTCTTGTTACGACTGATAGAGGCGACAAAGAAGAAAGGACAGGCGGTGCACGCTGACTAAGTGGGACTTGTCATGCTCCAAGATTCGAATGTGAGAGTCTAATCAATGTTGCCTCCTGTTGAAGCAAGGGTTGGGTGTTCGTAGGAGTTGCATGAGAACAAATCGAAGGTTGTTTTCTAGTGACGGCTCATTTCATTATCATGTCATGAATGGCTTACAGTCTTCTCCGCAACATGCCATCAAACAGCTTGGACGGTTTGTGATTCCAGGGACTGATAGCTAGTACAACCATTCATAGACGGGAAAAGAAATGTTTCATTTGTTGAGATCGTTTGGAAAAGCCAGCAATCGGCTCATGATGACTGTCAAAAAGCGTCAAAAGGAGGTTCAAATGTTTCCAGCATATCGCGAAAAGAAACACCGACCCACCCAAAGTGCTTACAATTGCGGGAGAAAGCCCTACGGTTGCCATGGCGGTGATGTATCGGGACTTCCCATGTCCTGATTTGAATCGACGGGCCGACACGGACACGAACAGTCGAAATACCCAGGCGGCCGAAGGTGTCTAACCTAGTATCGAACGGCAGCATGCAGCTCACTTGTCGCGCTTAATTATAAGGTAGGCCAATCACAGAATTGCAGCAAATCACCCAATCTGAGATTGATCTCATCCAAGGGTCTATTCTCCGGGTGTTGGTGCTGTGGACAGATCGGACTTAGCTGGATCATTGAACACGGAGCGCCTCTCTCCTTCCCCGACCTCCGCCCACCCCTTTTCAGAGAGTTCAATGTCACTGGCAGGCAGAAACTTCCCATGGCTAGGGCGTGTCAAGGCGAGTCAGTGCAAACCGCGTCAGAGAAACTGGATGCGGTAAAGAACAAAGGGTACACACGCTCGGCAGATTGCTTCACGATTCTTGATTGGACCTGCGAACCCCCAGGTACCTTTGCTGCACTAATATTGAGCATAAGGTTCTGGAAATTCTCAAGATGGAAAGGCTCCCCCTTTCCCCGCAATCACAGAACCAAGGTACATACGAGCTAGTCGCCGGGATCCCGCGGCTAGAGACTCCCCATCCCCACTTCCCCAGACTCAGCTACCCAGCTAATCTCGCCATCTCCCACCTGAGCCAATACGAAGGGATAGATTTGATCGTGAACGTCACAAAGAAGTCTGAGCCGATCCTGCAGAACTACCAAAAGAGATGTGCTGGAGAGCTACCTGATATACCTAAGCAGGTGATCTGCGGTGGGTACTGCCCACGTCAGTGCAACACTATTCCTGCCACTGCCCAATGCACATGCGCACGCAGACGGTAGCTACAGGTAGGTAGCACAAACTAGAGTACATACGAGCTAGTAGCTTCTGGACCCCGGGGCTGGCTGTCAACGGACGCAGAGGCTTGGACCTTGGTTATTATGCAGATTACCAGTGTGCTGGGTGGTAGTGCGCGCTACCCATCAGCCCCGACCCTCTCTTCCAACATCTGTTTCAGTAATGCCCCATTTGCCAACCAACCTATCTGGACATCACAACAACGTTTCTTTTTACAACGGTCAATAATGTCGCCACAGTCAGAGTCTGCCCTCGGTAGAGGTACCAGTCATACGGCTGTATCCTTGCGCAAAGCCAAGAAAAGAGAGGCGGATCGGAAATCACAGCAGGCGGCTCGGGAACGGACGAAGAATCGCATGGCATTCCTCGAGGCCTTGGTCCTAGACTTTGAGCAACAAGACCCCACCAAGAACACCAAAGAACATCTCAGACAACTCGACGAAGTACGCGCCGAGCGCGATTCGCTGGAGCATGCTTTAAGCTCCATCGAGCGCATAATCAAGGGCCGCAAAAGGTGCCATCCTGCGCCCAGCTCCGTCGACTCATTACCACGCGAAAACCAGTCGACCCCACCGCCCGAAAATGCCGATAATAGTGGCTTCGGTGATATTGGAGACTTGTGAATATCCCTAGATACCCCATTGAATATTCCGTTCAGCAGAGTCTGACCATGTTAGATCGACGTTCGCGACAATCAACAACGTCGACAGTGAAAAGACAGAAAACAGTATGCACGTACCGAGCAAGGCTTCTGCACTGGCTCTCGATCAAAATTTAGTCTCCGGATCAGACTTCATTCTAGATGATGTTTTACCAATGGGCGAGATGCTCACCTGCATCCCTCCAGATCCAATCATACCCTCAGCGGCAATTTCCAAGTGCGAATGCGCTCTCGGCTCCTCTCCGAAAGCTACGACGCAAGGAGGGGTCAATTTGTGGAGATTTGCGAATGAAGTCCTTAGTGAACCCACGCCCTGGTGCCCTCAAGTGAGTGACCAGGAAGCAGCGCTGGAGGACGATACCCCTATCCGGGCGGTCATTTACGGATGGGACGCTGTCGAGAGGCGTGCTGGGGGACGCCTGTTGCCATCATGGCGAAAACTCCGACAAATTGATGAAATGATATTCTCAACTCTCCCAAAGGTGGAAAGGCTTGCCATTCTGCGATTGATGCACACCCTGCTGAGGTTTCACCAAGAAGGAAGCCAGCAAAGACGCGAGGAGGTACCCGCTTGGTATCTTGCAAGGTTTGTGTTCTTGACGTTCCATGAATACCACGGTTGGGATCGCTGATTGCTCTATAGGCCGTCACAGTCGATTGCACACTCTTATGCGATCGACTTTTTTGCCTGGTATGAAGACTGCCCCTAATGTTCCCTTTCTTGTTTGAACTTCAAGTCTCACTGACTTAATTTACTCCATCAAAGGCCGGGTATACGTGAACGCTTCGTATTTGGACAGCATCGGTACTGCTCTAACATGTTCTGGCGCTTATTCAATTCCGGGCTCAATGTACTCTGGCCGTTCGAGTTTCGAGACTGCTACTTCCGCAACACGGACACGCAGGAGTTCAAGATCTCGCCTACTTTCGATGAGCGGATCAAGGATATAAACGCTTGGACAATGTCGGGGGATATTTTCAAGATCTGGCCGGAGTTCTTATCCGATATGCCCAGATCCAACCGAGGGCCGGGCCGAGAGCTGACTCCACATCTCTCCAACAACAGTATTATCGATAGCGAATTTCAGGGTAGCACAGAAGACGATCCCGACGAAACGGGCGAAGCAAGCTTCAATATTGGCTACGTAACGGAATGGGCAGATCAGCACGGTTGTAACCAGCAGAGAAGTCTTGACCTCGTTGCGAATTTCGACCAATAGAAGGAAGTTAGTCTCACCTTGTTGAGAATATGTATATCACCAATGGTGACGAGAAAAGTCACAACAGTTGTATTATTGCACGTAAATTAGCCAGCGAATGTTTTGGGGATTTAGGGAATTCAAGAGGGATCAAGGGTTCAGGAAGGTTTGGACATATGTTCGATCGACAAGAGATGGAAAAATGAGGCCATTTCTTCTCATCTTCTTTCCAAATTGCAATATCTGTCACAGCAGTCCAAGTGGGCTCCTTCATCCAGTCAAAAAAGCAACCAGCCAATGATACAAATAGCAGAAAATGCATAGTTATATGCAAGTATGATCGGTAAGTTTTCCTTTCACATCCTACCATCCGCAGCCAGATCTGATTTCAAATCATTAGGAATCATATAAATATTGAACCAGGCATATGTGCATAATCGTTGTGACTAATTGCATGGACTCGAAATTACCCCTGCAGTGACCCTGCCAACTCGCCTGAAAGTGGGCACCAACGAAAAGGTACAGCTCCATATAACTCGGCTCAACGAAGATCCAGAACAATTCTTCCGTTGATTTGACCTGCTTCCATCTCCTCAAAGATCTAGCCCAGCTAATTAGCTCAAGTCAAAGACGAAAGTCGCAGCTAATACTCACGGCCGTAAGATCTTCCATTGGCCTTAACTCGTAATGAGTCTTGACGAGGCCGCGCGCTGCAATATCCAAACATTCCCTTGCTTCAACTCGATTTCCCGATTTGTTCGCTGTGGTTATCTCCTTATCAGCCTACATCGCGTCATCAAGACAGCAGGACGCGTATATTGGGCAGGGAGGAGGTGCATGCATCACGGAGGAAAGTCTTGAATAGTAACCCACCGAATATCGTCAATTCCAGTCCAATAAGATCAGCGACCTTTGCTCCACCAATCGGCAGCTGTGGACCTTCCGGAACACCCAGGCACACCAAGGTGCCGCGGAAGCCGAGGAAGGAGATGGCTTGACTGTATGCTCGGTTGCTGGACGAGCACATGAGCACAACCTTGGCACTCTCCTTGGTGACGGCTCTCACGGCTGCCGCGAGCTGCGCATCCGTGTCGTACTTGGTAAAGTCAATAAAGGCGTCCGCGTTGAAGCCCAGGCAGAACTCTTCCTTGGATCCCGCGTCCAGTGCCAGTACTCTGGCGCCCAGGACCTTGGCGTATTGGATGGCGAGATGGCCGAGACCGCCTCCGGCGCCGCTAATCACCACCCACTGCCCGTGCTGCACATTTGCCCTCTTTAGACCCGCATAGACCGAGATACCGCCGCACATTAGCGGTGCGGCGCCACCGAGGTCGATATTGTCGGGCATCGGGGTTACATATATCGCTGGGCTGAGACAGTACTGCTGGAATGTTCCGGCAGTGAGATAACCAGAGATTGTGCCTGAGCTGCAAGTCGTCTCGCCTCCTTCCAGGCAATTGTCTAGACAGGATATTCATGTTAGAAGCTGCTTGCCAGTGGGAAATTGGTGCATCGGATAGCCAATGTAGAGGTGACACTACTGACCGCAACTTAAACAGGCGCTCGCTGCATACTTGATTCCCACCATTGAGCCGATTGGTGGTTGCTTGACGCCATCACCGTGGGCGACGATTTTACCTACACCTTTTCTCAAGTTTAGAACCGTGAACGATCATGTTTGATGCATGGCAGCATTACCTTCGTGCCCTCCAATTTGTCCTGTAGTGCATGCGTCAGTCACCAGTTGTGTGATAGCATTTAATATGGGAACATGTGTTTCTTACCCTTTGGGGTGGGAAGCGGCAGCGTCTCAAAGCCATTTGTGCAGAATCCGTAATCTGTGTGACACACACCCGAGTACAGCCTGGAATGGGGAGCAGTGGTTAGAAGTTTTGAAGATAATAAAACGTCGGGAATAAGACGGACAATCGAACAAGCACTTCACCGGGCCCAGGCGTGGGGATTGGCAATTCTACGACTTCTGTTTTGATGCTCGGAGGGTCGGAGTAGATTACGGCTTTGTTGACGCCTTCGATGGCCATGTTTAATGATGATACTCTCTCTCTCTCTCTCTATCTTTCTTGGAATTTTCTTTTCTTTGTTCGGTGATTGGAAGTATTGGGTTGGGTTTTTTCTGCGTGCTTGTTTAATCTGGATAAGTGAAAGTACAAGCGAAGATAATAAAGTGTAATTTTGCCGAAGCAATGATTTAACAAGGTTTCTTTCCAGTCATTGATCAACCAAGATGTTGAGTAACATGTGGATAAATATAAGTCAGTATATCTCGTGCTGGAACGGTTCGTCCACTATAGCCAATTCTGTCTGGCATGCTGGGTATTTGTGAGTCAGTGTTGTCCGAGTCACGAGAATCATGTGAACCACGAGAATCAAGCTGATCCGCTGACCTAATTCACATCTTTTGAGATTTCTACCAATGCGCAATTGGGTATTCTATGCCAAATATTTATGGAATTATTCCCCAGATTCCAAGCCGATCAGTCCGGCGAAGAAAATGTGGATAGCGCTAGCAAACGGTCTCGTTTGCTGTTTGGGGGACTAAACCTCCCCCTGTTGCTATACCCTTGTCTATCGTGAGATCCATGTCTGTGCTTGTGGAGGGAAAGTGGAGGCCAAGACAACACAGTCGTGCGGGGAAAGCGCCTACTGACTCGACATAATCGAGTCAGAGTATTCCCTCCCCCGTCGCAGGACAAATGAGTGAACCTTTATTGGCCAGGGCACCGTATAGGAAGGTCGGAGTCAGTGGCATGTCGATCAAAACGCATGATAACCATTTATATACAAGACAATATCACTCGAATACCAATTACCGAGATCCAATGTCATCTTCTTCAACAAAAAATGAATTCTATGGACATCAACACGAAAATACTGGAGGGCGGCACTGCCCAGCTTGCGGCAGGGGCAGTCGGAATCCTCGCGCATTTGTTTGTTTTCCGCATCGGTGAATGGGATCTTGCAACCACAAGCCTAATAGTCTCCTTCTTCGGCTTTCAGTTGGTCTCTGCTGCAGCGCTATCGAACTTGGCCTCGGATCATGTCTCGTTGTTCGATGCTCAAGTCATTGTTTCACGCCTCGCATTCCTCGCTTTAGGTGGCATTTTCTCCAGCATGGTTGTCTATCGCGCGTTCTTTCATCGCCTCTGCAAGTTTCCAGGCCCCTTTTGGGCTCGGATATCCAACCTCTACGTCACTTCTCTGTCGGCCAAAAAGCTACACCTTTACGCAGAGGTCCAGGAGCTTCACAGACAGTATGGTGACATCGTGCGTCTAGGTGAGCATGCTATACGAAAACTGCTTGGAATATAGACGAATCTTGCTCACTCTCCATTAGGCCCTTCGGAGTTGTCCGTCAATAATAAACTTGCTGTCGCTGCAGTGCATGGGGCTCAAACAACCTGCACCAAAGGGCCATGGTACAACATTCTGCACCCAATGGTTTCGTTGCAATTGATCCGCAACAAGCCAGAGCATATCAAGCGCCGCCGCGTTTGGGACCGCGGGTTCAGTGCAAGCGGTGCGACAGCCACTTTCTCTGTATCTTTGAGAAATCTTACTAATGATTTCAATTAGCTCTACGTAACTACGAACCTAGAGTTCAGGACTACACAAATCAGCTTATGCAGCAGCTCGCAAAGCGGGAGAATCAGCCCGTAAATGTCACGGATTGGTTCAACTTTTACAGTTTCGATGTCATGGGCGACCTTGCTTGGGGAAAGTCGTTCAACATGCTCCGCGACGGAATCAAGCACTACTTCATGAAGTCTCTCCACGCTGATATGACCAACGTTGGTCTATTCAGCCATTTAGTCTGGCTATTCCCGATCTTCAAAGCGACCCCGATTCTGAATGCCGAGAACAAGAAGTTTTGGAGTTGGGTTAACAAGCAGGTGGCCGACCGGAAAATGGTGAATACGTGCTCGCACCGACGACATCAATATCAGCTAACACCACTCTAGATGAAACCAAGCCACCAAGATGTTTTCTCGTCTCTCTTGGAACATCACGAGAGTCAAGGAAAGCCCAGCCATCAGGATGAACTCAATCTCACTGGTGATGCTTATCTGATTGCCGTTGCAGGAAGGTGAGTTTGAACAAGGCAATATCCTAGGAACGAAGCTAACCAAAACTCCAGCGATACGACAGCAGCATCACTGACCTGTATGTTCTTCGAGCTATCACAAAACCAAGAAGCTCTGAAGGCGCTCCAGAAAGAGGTCGACGACCTTTATGCATCTACTGATAACATTGATTCAATGACTCTTTCGAAATTGAAATACATGGACGCAGTCATTAACGAAGCACTCCGCCTGCATCCCCCGGTTCCTTCAGGTCTGCAGAGAATGACACCTCCGGAAGGTCTACAGATTGGCGAGACCTTTATCCCGGGTAACACCATTCTTCAGATTCCCTCCTACACAATGTATCGGGGTACGTAATTCTTCCACTTTGAAAGACCCAATTTCCTATTACTAACCGTCATAGACGAACGTTTCTTTTTGAGGCCAGATGAGTTCATCCCAACCAGGTGGACCACTCAAAAGGAGTTGAACGTGGACGATTCCATCTTCCATCCCTTCTCCACAGGTAGGTCTTTATTCCCTTTTCTTGTTGATTATGCCGCTAATGATATCCCAAGGCCGTACCTCTTGCATCGGCAAGCAGTTGGGCTTGATGGAGCTCAGAGCCGTCGCGTCACAGATTGTTCGTAAATACGATGTCAGTCTTGCGCCAGGCCAAGACCCTCAGGCGTTTTTGGATGGTAGAAGAGATACGTTCACGTTGGCACTGGGCTCTCTTGAACTCGTATTTAGACCTAGATCGCAGAAAGCGTGAGGAGTTCGTTGTATTCATGGAGCTACTAATCACAGCGAATAATCTGCTCGGGTGTATTAGATAGCCTTTCAACACCTCTTTCTTGAGGCTCATCAGGACGAATCAGGACGAATACAGTTTTATTTTACCCGCTTCTTCGATTGTATGCCCCGTTGTGTTGAACCAAATGGTAAACAGATATCCACGGGATAGCTTGAATTTATTGTTCATGCGTTTTCTCCTCGATGCCTTGAATGTATTTTTTAGAAATGTCGGCCATTATGACATCTTTGATTGCTCGGCCCGCGGTTTAATATATGGCTTAATACTGATCAGCTAGATTCATGGAGGTGATTATACTCAAAGAATATTTGATTGCTCTTGGATTAAGAGGTATCGATGGGTCAATATTTGATTCGAGAAATCAGACAGATCCAGGTCTAAGGGTAATGGTGCATTTCGTTTGCACGATGTTTTTATATAGTGTTATTGCCAAATGAAGCATGATGGAGTCTGTACACCAGGGTGTGCTTGAGCACACGATGCAAATGACGACCAGACAGATAGATGTACGGGGCTGCCGAGGATTAGCCAGGGCCACCCAAATAAGCCTGTATCTCACGAAAACTAAGAGGCGCAGAACATACATAAATCAACACATCACACAATTGACATCCATATCACACCGGTATAAACTCTAATACGAAAGCGTCACGCGTGAATAACACGTACTTGTTGCCTCTTGGTTCTTGGTCCTGCCGGGGGCATTTTTGTGACGCTAAGGTGGCCCACAAATTCAACTTACAATAGCGGGTGATCGACAGCAAATAGTCAATGTACAGCTCGCTAGGGAGCTCGTGCTCTGTCGAACTATATATATTTCGCATGGATCCAAGATCCGATGCTGGTCTGAGACTCAGCTGCCGGCCCGTCAGGCTGACCGGATCGATCAGATCCGCTATCTGAATCGGGGTCGTAGACTCTCGAGTCCCCGAGCCCCATAAGCCTAGTCTCAGCTTGGACGACACAACTAATAGGAGGCTCTTACCGGCATTTATACGGGGCGACCCCTTTGAAGATCGTCCTTGAGTATGCACTGATTTTGGCTTTTGTCATGATGTCAGTGTTTTCAAGGATTAAGATGGAGTTAATCCAGCTTCAACTTTGTCAAGATGCATACCTGATCACCGTGATCAGCTTCCCTCTAAGACGAATGCAGTACATCGCACCTTGAACGCAGGTCCAATAGTTGACACCAAGTATTCCGCATTGGCCCCCGGCCACCGCCTCGAGATGGCTGAAATTGTCAGTCATGAGCTATCGTGTGGATGTATCTGTGAGCTCGAGAAAGGTCATCAAAACTATATAAAGACTCAACAATCCAGAAACCAAAAGTAGAACCCGAACAAGACAACTCACTACCTTTCACCTAGCAACAAAAATCCATCAATCAAGACTCGACAATCCTAAGATGCATTTCAGATCTGTTCTGCCACTTCTGGGCCTCGCTGCCTCTGCCTCTGCCGCGATGAGTGCTTCCCAGGTGACAGCCAATATCGATGCAGTCACTCAGATGTCATCAGACACCAACAATATTGCCCAGAGCATTTCTATCACCAACCTTTTTAGTACTACACCTGTACGTCAAGTCCCCCTTCACGGTCTTGCCGTTATACTTTTCGCATGTGATGATTAATGCCAATCGTGACTGCAGCAATTGATCGGAGGCTTCAGGTCAATCGTCACCGCTGTCACGAACGATATCACTGCCATGGAGAACAAACGCTCTCTGAAGACTCGCCAGGATTGCTTGGACGTCACAGACGTGGAAAAATGCCTCGCAGACGTGGGAGAGATCGTCGAAGACCCTGGTGAGATTCTTGGAACGAAGCGCTCTGTCAAGGTTAGTCATGAATGCCATTCTCGGTTGCATTCTTCCTGCTGGGTGCATTTTCTGACACTCAAGTCTAGGCTTCCAAGAAGACCAGAAGACAGTTTACTTCCTTCAGTGATGTCGAGCAGCAAGCTATCTGCGCATCCTTCAAAGACGTAAGCTTTGCCCAGAAATGGAATTCTGCACGTCACGGTACTAACTAAACTATCAGTTTGTCACGATCCACCAACAGCTTTTGAACACCGTCATTGGCAAGCACGGCCTGCTGAGCCAGACCCCCTTCACCGCACCCATGGCCGCGGTGCTCCGTACCCTGGAGGGTGCTGTTGATACGCTTGCATTCGGTGTGATTGATCTCGTTCCTACTTGCGCCCAGGGTGCCAAGCAGAACCTGAATAGTTTGGACACGACCCTGAATGACGCCATCACGACATACCAGTAAATGCGCGGAGCCAGCGAGCTTCCAACTACTTGATGGATCAGATTCGGCATAAATATGGCTGAGGACAGCTATTGACTCACGAAGGAAGGCCTGATAAAACTTGGTACCAATAGCTCAACCAATTATGTACAATGATATTTAGCTTCTGCGTAAGTCAAGAATGCAAACTATAACCTAAAGAAGGCAAATACGCGCACTCCATTTCGACCAGGTCTGTCCATTTCCAGATACATAGCAGCATTTTGGAACCTGGGGTCTAGACTGAGTAAGCAAAAGACACATTACTGATCATCCCAAGACGTGGCGAAATGTGCTAGTATTCATTTGAGATGATAGCTAGCCGTCTGTCACAAAACGTGTCTGATAAGCCCGAAAACAACTATTGATCTGTAGAATTAATGTAGTGCCACGACTTGCACCTCATTCAGATATTATGCTCTCAAATCACCCCATCCATTCTCCAAGATATCCCGGACCTTTAGAGCTCGAATATCCGGGAATTCTTGATTCAACAATTGGCGTGAGCCCGGGTTGAAATACCCTTGATGGAACCAAAGGCCAAACTGCGAGAAAAGGAATTGGAAGGCTTCTTTAGGGAAGATGCGGTAGTTTGGAGCATGGCCGGGGAGTTCCGTCATGGCGCCAGACTGGAGCATTTCTATTGAATCATGTACGACCCGGAATTTAGTACCTATACTTATTAAACCACCATTCATGTGCTCTTAGGGCCACGGCAATAGGAAGACTTACCTTTGATAGATTCGGCCATTTCCACCACTTCATTCCAAGTCACTTTATCACCAACAATCCAACCCTCTGTTGGCCAGTGGGGCAAATCCAGGCTTGCGACGACAAATTTGGCGATGTCGTTGGTGTGAGTGAATGCAACGGGCGTTTCTCCAGATCCTGGGATGGCAGCAGCGTTGGCCTCCATGTCAATGACTACGGGTATCGTTTGGGTGTAGGTTTGCAGTCGCGGAACTCCTAAAAAGTTGGAAAAGTAGCCATTGTAAACTGCCATGTATTCGACAGTCGTCTCTTTTAATGCATGCAAAACATCGAGTTTGGCCTTGACAGACGGAAGTATTCCATGCCTATACTGGTCAACAAACGCAAACAAATACATCATGCGAAGGAGACCAACCTTTCTTCATAGTGGAAACTCCCAAAGATACTAGGTATGTATTTCTTGGTCGTTTGAGATTGCTCAATAGCTCGCATGAGGTTAATCTCGGGGGTCGGGTCCATCATATAATTCATCGTGGAGATGACAACATCCACCCTGTGATCTTGGAGGACACTTCTAATGCCATCAATGCTATTGTAATCCACTACCACGGTGGTGTATCCGTTTTCTTCTTCTTGGGTTCCTTGCGCAGCCTGGCTTGTGTTTTAGTACGCTTTTGACATCGTTTAAGTCTGGTAGTATGAACGTAAATGTAAACTCACCTTGCGGCTGAAAACTAAGATCTTATGCTTTGAGGTAAATCGAAGCTGATCAACAACTGCTCGACCAAGGCCGTTTGTGCCACCTGCGACTGCGACAACAGCCATTGCGTACTGATTTCACTCATTTATCGAAGTGTGTCCTTTCAACTTGCCAAAGGGACGAATATTTATCAAGCTCAGAACACTAGCTTCGGTAACTTTTTATAGGTGCTTAATAATATTGTGCCGGTCTCCACTAAAAGCCGCGTAGTTTGTGCCAGTGCCGCACCTTAGTGGTCACTGATCAAGCTTCGCAGCAAGGGTACGCCGGAGAAACGGGACAGCGCCGTAACGTAACGGATTGTCGGGCAAATATAGAAGTCTCCGAAGCCGAAGCCGGTAGATCACGGTCCCCGAGAGCATGACCCGTGAGTTTCGGTGAAGTGGACTTTGGAGGTGGTTCAACATGCTCCCAGCTTTGCTCAAGTTTAATGGCCATTTGCGATTCTTATCTCAAGGGTTAGGCTCTGGTGATGGGAATCCCGGATTCTTATCCGGGACGGCGAGTATTATCCGGGACGGCGCCGGGGTTAGGTAGATTTGGGTCCGTAATCTGTTGCTCAATAGGGGCCCATGGTTGGATCTAATTCTAAAATGAATTGGAAACGTATGGCGAAAAGAGATTGCCAGCAGCTCTTGGACAATTTCGAGCCGCCCAGAGCCCATTTCCCAGTTCGCTCGAGATTCTTGCTGTTCGCAGCGCAGTGGTATGTTACGAAACCTAATAGGGGTTGGCTTGGATGGGGCCTCATTCAAAATTAGGTAGGCCGAGCATGCAGAAAACAGGGCAAAAGGAAACTAAAGGGCCATTGCATTGACCCTCTCAGTACCCTTTAAGATGGGGAGAATTATCATTAGGGCAGACGACGCTTGAAATCAATGCCGGATCATATCGGGTTCTATCTAATCTATACTGTAGCACGCCCCAAACAGGCAGGAATTGGTTTGATGAATAGAAAGGATGTTCAAAATAGTTGATCCTGGTCCCCGAGTGAGCATATATGCGTACGACATGACTAACCTAGCATCGTCATTGTACTAAGACGCCCGTATTTTGGGGAGAGAGATGTGTCGTCATTGAATGTCACGTAACATACGTGAAGCGTGCAGTGACTTCCTCAATTGCATCGCGGAATACCGAGTATACCTGACACAGGTTCATTTCGTATTAGAGATATCAGTCAGCGATTGGTATAACTACACAGTACGTCATACAATAGTCCGTGCTAGAGTGATCTGCACATATCCTCTTCGAATACGAGAAGCTCAAACAGGAGACCCTCCAATAGGCTGGACACCCGTTGCTGCTTGAGAACTCCACGGAGCTAATCCGAGGATGGTAGAAAATGCGCCACCTACCCCTGTCAACGCAGCCTCAACGGTCAGTGGTGAGCCCATATGCTGTATACCTAACCACTAGATATATAAGTCTATACGTCCTCTTAGTTGACGCAATATTGGACACATATGACAACTTCCATCAAACAATCTCAGCAATTCTACTACTGTACTTCTTCCATCTCACTCACAACGAGCCAACCGACTCAATTTGTCCATAAACAACGCCAATATGCAGTTCTCCTACGCCGCCATTATCGCCATCCTCTCCTACGTTGCGGTTGCCACTCCCGTGGTCCGCAACGTCCCAGACTCTTGCGACACGCAGTATGACCAGTGCGTCACTGCTCCGGACGCTAACATCTCGACTTGCGTCTCGCGACAGGCCACTTGCGAAAGCAACTGCCAGGCTGGTTACGATAGTTGCCGCACCGCAAACGACGCCAACCTCTCTACCTGCGTTGCCACTTTTGACGCGTGCGCCGGCCACCTCCCCAACTAAGTCGACAAGGAAGGAAAGGGCATTTTCGTACAACGGCGAGTGTATGAACAAGGGGAGAACTATCCGATGACCACCATTATCTGAACTACTGCGATACAATATTTATATCTATATTATATAATATGTTTGCAGAGCACAGAAGAAACATGTCACAAACCCGGCTTTGGCCTCTTTCTCAACGATCGTAGTGAATCAACACAACTTAAGCACGTAAAAAAGTGGCCACCCCAAAAGACACATGGTACAGCACCTTTCGTTATGAAAAATCGTGGAAATAAGTGCACGGTATGGCAGAAAACTGAAATGATCGAGAGGCTTAATGAAATTACGTCCTCTTGGAAACCGTAATTCTCTACTACATTTGAACGACTAATATCGATACAAATAGAGAGCTACCGGTCACAGCTGCATACGCCAACGTCCGCCAGACACTAACTGGTCGGAAATCGGCACTCCATATACTTTCTCTGTTGATGTCGGGAATCGTTCCACAACTTCCGTTATTATGATTCTGCCTGTTATTTCTACATGTACCATGACTATTTCACTACCACCAATCTCGTTATTTCGGTCTTTGATCCGGCTTATGCAGCACCAATGATCGAGTGAACTACATCCTCAGGAACATATACGCCTGCTGCCAGCAGTTTCGAGGTGGGGATCTGTTATGTTTGCCCTAATGAATATTCTCTGATACGGTCATACCTTGATAATTGGATCATTGAAGGTCAGTATATTTTATCCAATCTTTTACGAACATCCTCTCCACGGGACGTGATAGGCAAAATGCCATGGTAACAAGCTTGGCTGAAGAGCGTCGATATCAACCTTTGCTCGTCCTTATAGCTTCTACGGAGACATGCACGACGGCCACGCCAAGTTCCACTGTTTCCAGTGCAACTGGCACCAGCTCTTCAACTCTTTCAGCCACACCCATTTCTACCGACATTGCTTCTACCTCAACGTTCGGGACCAGCAGCTCGACTACAGAGATTTGTATTATTTCGAGTGTGCTAAATATGATGAGTTTGCAGCGATTTCTGAGAATTCTTGTGATTTCTTATGGGAAGTCATGCGATAATCAGTTATGCTTATTGTTCAATTAGTTGATACATGGATTTGATTTAGAAGAGAGATAGGTTAACAGGTTTCTAATTCGAGTGTTTCTTGAATATGATTCCATTATACGGCGATCACACAAAGTTCAGTATGCTCCACCATTGGCTAGCTTTCGCTTCCCTACCTAGGCATTCAACTGCATGTGATACACACGCAATTATGCTATTATAAAGATTGTTTTCGCAATTTGTGGCGAGTGTATCAAATATCCTGACCTAATTGACCTTTACCGCTTTTGCTACGCCTTTGGCAAATACAACTTTTTTATCACTCTGTATTTATCTGAAAAAAAGGGGGAAAGGAACCATGAACAACACCAAAGAGAACGGTATCGCAAATCGTCACTCATCCGATTATCAATCGAATTAAAGTAGAATTAAAAATTTTTCGGATACACAGTTAAGCAGACAAAATGTGAAATATATAATCATTACCAACCATTCAAAATTTCTCAGCATGGATCTGTTGTGACATAGAGGGGAAAAAGATATCAAAAGAAAAACAAAAACATACAACACCAGGGATTCCCCAGTGGTCACCCACCTGAGTACTGATCCGGCGATCGCCAGTTTATCTAGGGCAGAGCGGACGGGATGCCGAGTTTTCTAGCGTCTATGGTCGTATGTATTGGTTAGGTCGGAACTCAGGCATTATATCGAATCCAAATGAGCAGGAAGCAAACCTCAAAGATCACCTCATCTGAGAGCATTACGCTAAATTGGTGTGGTTTCGGCATAGATCTGTCCTTGAGGACGCCGGGCCGATGCGTTCTCAGCACCATCATGGAACGGATCCCGACACCATGTGCAATTTACTTTACCGTGCTACCGTTAGCGGATGGTCACCCTGAGATATGGCGTGATGAGCAGGCTAGTAATTGATACTATTTTCCTAGAGGCCATGCTGTTTCAAAGTGGCCGCTGCTTGCCAAGGCGAATAGACTGTCTTGCCATGTTCGCCAGGAGGGGTCCATCTCCGCTATCACAAGCTCAATTGACCTAGGTTGCAAATGTTGGGATTCGAATGATGTGTCACTTTTCGACTTCGACGTGCGACTGATTATCTTCCTCTGAGCCTTTTCGAAATGCGTTGTTTTTACAGGATTTGGATAAAAAGCAAATACCAATATCAAGGCTGATGATCTCCTGAATTGCCTCTTCGGCATTGATAGAGCTTCTAATGGTCTTACCACCATCGTATCACCAGCATCTCGCCAGGCTTGCAGACGCAATTATAAGGGTCGGTGTGCCATCTGCCCAATCAAAGGCCACATGTGTTTTGGCTTATTTCACCTGAGGCTCAAAATTCACACACCGCCAGCTGTGCCGAGGGCGCTTGCGTTATCTTGCCGCTATCTTAGCGTGAGGGCTAACCCGGGTAGGTATAATGCTCTGGTCGAGGGGCTGGAGGGGCTCAAGCAAAAAGCCGGGGACCCATCGCTGACGATCGCTCAACGACTGTGTTGAGAGGAGAGGTTGGACCTGGGACTTGGCTGGACTGCTGTAGTGGATTGGAATTGGCAAGGGAGGCTGGACAGGTCCAGGTCCAGGTCCAAGTCCCTTGAACAAACGCCCATCCCATCCCATCCAGTAGGTCCCATCCAGGTTAATCAATTCTTTATCGGCGACGCGCGGGATCGCATAATCTTTTGACCAGGAGCCGGACAGGTGTCGTGTCCCTGACCTGGGGAATCAATTGATTGATCTGTTTCGCCAAACTTGTCCAAGGAGAGAGCCCTTCCCGTCTCTCCTCTCCCTCTCCCATCTCCCATCCTCACAACTCGTTTGTCTGTCGTGCCTCAATCCCACGAACTGTCTCGTCGCAATTGACGCGTCAGCCCACCATGGCAGCTCAAGAGAAAAATGGCCCGCATCTGGAGGGCGACATGTCTTTCATTCAGACACCTCCTGCCCAGCCCTCCAAGTTCAAGCCCACCGACTGCGGTGTCGCAACGACCAATGCAAGTATTATGCTTCCCACTGCCACGTGCAACTCAATGTCATGCACATTTACTGACACACTTTTGTCTTTCAGTCCGCCGCTATCCCGAATGCTCCCCTTCCTGCTGAGGGCTCCGGCAATGACTCCTTCCCGCTCATGATCCTCGGCGGTCTCCTCGTCGGTGTGCCGATCTTCGTTGCCCGCTTCCTCGGCGGTGGCTTCTACACCTCGATCTTCTTCTTCATTGTGCTTTTTGTGCCTATTCTCGTGAGCGTCTGGTACTTCACCTCGCGCCTTTCCCCGAGACTCAACAACAAGGCCAGACTTCCCGGTCGACCAATTGAGGAGTACCTCACCTTCAAGAAGAATGAAGATCGCCTGCGTTACAACACCGCCTCCTCCAAGATTCCCATGGAGGACTTCATTGAGAAGTACCTCGATGGTGAGGTCGACTTCAACGGTGATGCTCTTGATATCCTCGAGTACCGCCACGACTGGGCCTCATGGGCCTTTACCTGGAACCTGTTCAAGTTCATCTTCGCCGGATTTGGAAAGAGCGTCCTGTTCCACACTCGTGAGCAGGATGATGAGCAGATTCGCCCAACTTACGATGCTGGCAACGACCACTACAGCTACTTCCTGGGTCCTCGCATGGTCTACACTAGCGGTATCATCTCTGACATCACCAAGGAAGAGACACTCGAGGAAATGCAAGACAACAAGATGGCCGTCGTTTGCGAGAAGCTCGACCTCAAGGAGGGCGAGAAGCTTTTGGACATTGGCTGCGGCTGGGGTTCTTTGGCTCGCTTTGCTGCCGTCAACTATGGTGCCGATGTCACTGGTGTAACCATTGCTCCTAACCAGGCCGCTTGGGGTAACGATGGTCTTCGTCGATCTGGAGTCCCGGAGAGCCGTGGCCGCATTCTGTGCTCTGATTACCGCGACATTCCCGAGCAAAAGTTCAACAAGATTTCTCAGATCGAGATGGGCGAGCACGTTGGTATCAAGAAGTTGACCGGTTTCTTCCGCCAATGCTCTGACATGCTGGAGGATGATGGTGCCATGTACGTCCAGCTGTCTGGTCTGCGCCGTGCCTGGCAGTACGAGGATTTGATCTGGGGTCTGTACCTGAACAAGTTCATCTTCCCTGGTGCTGATGCTTCTACCCCTCTTTGGTACTACGTCAGCTGCCTTGAGAGTGCTGGTTTTGAGGTCAAGAGGTATGTCATGATTTCCCAGCAAATATGTCATTGCTTGATGCTTACTAACATGTCCACAGCATCGACACTGTCGGAGTCCACTACTCGGGTACGCTTTGGCGCTGGTACCGCAACTGGGTTGGCAACGCCGAGACTGTTCGCGCCAAGTTTGGTGAGCGCTGGTACCGTATCTGGGAGCTGTTCCTGGCTTGGTCCACGATTGCCTCGCGCCAGGGTTCTGCTACTTGCTTCCAGTTTGTCGTGGTCAAGAACCTGAACGCGACACACCGCGTTGATGGTCTGCTGTCTCAGCACGGCATCCGCGGTGCACTTGCCGCTGCTCAGGCCAAGGGCAGATCTTTCTTCCCTAAGATCTAAGACATTGATCTGAGCAATGAGACGAGACAAGTGCCATGTCAACTTGGTAATGTTGACCACGCGCTTTGATTTCCCCAAGAGTGGCAAATCTGGTGGCTACCAGTAGCATGACCATGAATGATCGACACTCACAGGGATCCACTGCAGCAACTTGGGTCGTTTCCTGCTGTGACTATGGCCAAGCACGCGCCTAGTCACACCAAGACAGGCTCTAGGTTGATTGGTGGCCATTTCTACTCGCCATCATAAGAGGGTTAACTCCACATCATGATCCGGTATCGTGATCTAGCAATGATGCAAATTCGCTTTAGATGGGAATGCATGCAATGTTTATGAGATACGTGTCCTAGCATACCAAAATACCAAAACTATATACAGAAGGAGGGGTCAAGCCTCGAGGCGGCTTGTGTGACGTATACTGCCTAGATACGGAGGTAGTATTTCCACCAAGATATGACCCAAATGAATATGAACAGCTATCCAATATGCACACTGAAGAAAAGACTTGAGAGTGAATCCGCAAGCCCAAGAATTATATACATCTCCTGACTGGAAAGGTTTGTCAACCTCTCCAGATGTTTACTCACAGACAATAGGGTCGATAAGGACACCGGACTGGGGAAAAGGGTCGAGGGGCCCCCAAATGTTGCCAAACTCATCGGCACCCAAGCCTCGAACGAGCCAGGGCATCTGAGAGAAGTCATTACCAGGCGGGGGCGTGCCGGGAATCAACTGCTCAGCCTGGACCCAGACATTGACCGGCTGTACGTAGGCACCAGCGACGAGGCCTTGCTTGGTGAGACGCGTCTTGGGCACACCGTCGATTTGCGCGATTGCGCGGTAATCTCTGGCGTAGCCGGTGGTGATGTCGGCGCGGTACTCGAACCTGTTCTGCTCGTTGCGGCCATTTCTCAGTGCCACAGACGCGATGAGGCGATCCGTCGTGTTTCCAGTACACGGATCGTAGTCCATGGCGTAGAGGTTGGCAGTAGCTCTAGCGTTGGAGACAAAGCCAATGAACTAGGACCAGGTCAGCATTCAGGTGTCGGCGGTGCAAGATGCATGGGCATGATGGGTGAATGATGAGGTGGGTAACACTTACTCGGGACTCTCTCAACTCCGTGTTCGTGTTGAAATTGTCAACACCCAAGAGTGCCAACTCCATGCGGATGTAGACGAGGTCAACAGTGGTGGTGATTTGAACGTTTTGGGCAATGATACTGAAGCAGATCATTTCGTTGCCTCTGCGGATACCTTGCCACGTGATAAAGTCACCAGGCAGAAAGGGCGCCATGCTCAGAGGATCCGGGGCAGCACTTTTCTTCAATGTCAGCCATCGCCATGAAGCAAGCCGGCCACACCTGTTCACAACTCACAAGGTACCAGAACCCTGAAAGGGCCGGTTGGTCGCCGGGCACAGCGGGTCGCTGGCGTTGCGGGGGATGCACATGGGGAACCCGGAGAAGGAGCTGACGCTGGGGCTCTCGTCGTCGGCCGTGAAGAAGGGGGCGCCGTCGTAGCCGACGGAGAAGACGGCGTTGGGGTCGCTGATGCGCAGCGTGGGCCCGCTGCGGATCTTCATGGTGCCGTTCTCAAAGTCGATGGACTCGATGAAGCCGCTCGACAGGCCCTCGAAGAACTCGTATGCAATGATCTGCGCCGCCGTGGGCACGTTGTTGACAAAGTTGCCAATGACCTAAGTAGGGCGGAAGAGAAAAGAACCAGGTTTCAGTAATGTCCATCTTTGGTGGCAAGGTAACGCAAATGATAATCCGCCCATTCTTCGTTCTTTTTCTTTTTCTTCCTCCTCTTGAAAACAAGTCCATCCTTCCATGGTAGTCTCTGACTGGGGCCGCACTGGGAAATCGCACTTGGGAAAATCGCACTGGAATGGCCGCACATGGATGGTGGTGATATTTTTCGCACTGGTGGAATCGAAGTGTATGTAGCCGCACCCTAACTCACATTGACCTCATACCCAAGCATACTGTCAGCCTCGGCGGCAAAGTCCTTCCACGGAACGTAGGCGGCCGGGAACTGGACCAGCATGTTCTTTGGAACGACCATGTCGAAGCCGGCAATGGAGATGGACCCGCCCGTGTTGAACGAGTCGTCGTTGGCGACGGCGGCCTCGAGACCGCCCTGAATGAACAATGGCGCATCCTGGGCGACGGCAAAGGGAAGCATGTTAAGGACTTGGGCACCCAAGAAAGCCCAGAGGAGGGATGACGACTTGAGCATCTTTGCAAACGAAGTGGAAGAGATTAGATGCGGTGCTCCGAGGTTATATGATTGGAAGTGAGGGGAAGTCGTCATTCAAGGTGGCAATAGTTGCACCTTTATAGACTTGGTTTGGGTTTCTCCTCAAGACACGTGGTATATCTCGGTGAAATATGTTCCATGTTGAGTCAGTGCAACTCGTGGATGGACACTTGTTTCTGGGCAATGATACCTTGCCTTCGTCTTGGACTTCGCCTATCGGCTTCCGGATGGTTGCAGAAGATTACAAGATTGCGCAAAATGCACTCCATCGTGAGTCTTATGATCCTTTTCGCAATATTCGCGCTCTACGCGCCGCCTTCGGTAAGCTTCAATGTCCTGACTGAGTAACTGAAGATCCACTCACCTACCTCTGGATGTGTAGAAACCTGTTTGTCATGATTACAATCACCTGGGTGAGGCGCCTGAGATGCCCGTGAGAGTCTTGGCGGATAGACAATAAGTTGTATTTGTCTTGTGCCGGATACCACATTGCAGGGGAATCGGAGAGATGGAGTTTGAAAAGTCACAGTCTTCAGGCTGCAGAATTGTTGCGGCCCAGAACGTGAAAGCAGGGGTTCTGATTTTCGAGGGAATGCATTATTGATCATATGGGATTTCTCCTTCTCGTATCTTTCAGGGGCCGGATGGACTCGAGCAATGAGGGACTGGAGTTGGACAAACGAGCTGCGCTGCCAAGTCTTATAGCCAAGAGTATCGCTCCAAGGATTTCCCACATGGTGTGGTCGGAGGATATCCCTGTCGCCTCTCGTGAGCCTCCAAAAACAACGTTTACCTCAGTCACCCACATGTATATTCAGGAGTATCGCATCGCTTCAGGGATCCCGCGTGGTGTGGTCGGAGAATATCCCTGCATGCGTCTGCCTATAAGCCGCTGAACATTATGGTTCAAGCCACAGTTTGTGTACGGGTAGCGTTCCGTGGGCTGGAAGGATTGTTCAGCAGGGCGAAGCTGGGCCCAGCTAAATAGGCAGAAGTAAGCCCGTATTTCCCATGCTGACAGCCACAGGTCAGCAATGCTATGCCTTAAGATCCTCGGCCCCTATCCGACGTGTACCTTGCAAAGCACCAGGCATTGCAAAAGTTTATTTCTCCAACGAGATAGTTATCGTCCAAAGATCGTCGAGTTAGAGCGCAGCGTCACAGCGACAAAGGCGGCTCCACCCTCTATGCCGTGGAATGCTACGATATCCTCTCCCGGACTTGGGGTAGCGAATCACAGGGACCGACATACCGCGGGTGCGTCCGCAATGCACCTGAGCCCTTGAAATGATGGTACCCCAGGATGACGCCCGGGCGGCGGCCCGCGGGGCTCTCCAAACTTGATCTATTTGCCTGCCAAGTCAATATATGCAGCCAATCACTTGGCTTACCTCTTGGCATTCTGATCCACCACGCCGCCCCCGCGGGCAACCGTTGGCTGTAAGTCATCTTTTCGTCTGGTCCATTGGGCAACGTCGGACGGTCCAAGACTTTCACGGAAGCTTGGCCATCTCTTGTAAGCTGAAGCTTTTACCAGGATTTCGCAATCTTTATTGGAATTAGAAACTTTGTCGGTAAACTAGCACATGGAATGCAGGAACAGCTCGCTTACATTCAGCATTATCTCCGAGAAATGTGCATTAGAGATGCTTTGCCACGAAAATTATGGCTCAAAAACGGAAATAAATGCGATGACTGAAAAGATACCAAGAATAGTAGCACATTTTGAAGATTTCATCACCGGATTGCAGCCATCTCTCCAACCCGCTCGGCACATTACACTGTCCGAGCAAACAAACGATGGTACCTTTCTGCATTCTCTTGCTGCCTTTATCAAGGAGTCAACAGGAAATGAATATAGTCAGCCCACCGTTATAGAGTGGAGCCCCCACCTGACACCAAGACCATAGACGACTACAACTGCTTGGTGGATTGTGGCTGGGCTCCCACTCGGCAAAGCATATCCACATCAAGAAACATCTTACGAAATGACCGAAGAGGATTTACAAACTAAGGTAGTTTCCCTTCAGCTCACGTGCCACTGCGAACGTTGACTAATGCTTACTGGGGCTGAGCGTATTGCATAATCCTCAGCAGCCGCACATTATCGTCTTCATGCTGTGCAATGCAGACATTATAGAGATTCATTCTAGATTTTTATTCAGGTGTTCTTCTCATATCGTAATGATGGACACCATAACAGACCCGAAAGATATCATGTGAAAGATTTCGAGGACGGTCTGTGTTTGGGAGACCTCCCATTCATTCAAGTTCCTCCGGCGGGCAAAACCATTCCCGTCCTCATGACAAGTATCCGGTGAAGCTCGAGAGGCAAAAGAAGTGTGAGTGGGTGTGTGAAGCTGGCCAGGATCCGAGTCCACTTCGCCCGGTCTCGATGGTATGTAAGTATGCGTGATAGAGGAGTGCGATGCCCAAGAGTCATTATCCCAAAACGACATTTGACCTCTAAGCGAAGTCGAGAACCGAAATTCCCTGTGCCTCGCCGGGCCTCATGTCAACAGACTCGGTCAGGAGGGATGGACTTAACTCGGGGATCAATAGGCCAGGTAATCCGTTATACTCATTCTCATGACACTGGAATCGTTTTGATTTTCTATAAGAGCACATGAATCCCCTCACGATCAAGTGAACCTTTTCTTTTCCAGCATCAAATCAGACTCTCATCAAGACATTCATTCCCCTCATCCCTTTGCCCATCATGGCTAAAGGACTCAGCTTGTTTGCTCTCGCTTCTTGCCTCTTGTCACTCTCTTGTGCACAGAAATTCGACTCGGCCATTCCTCCAGAGGAAGCCCAGGCTCTTTCACAGATTGTAGAAGATGACCCCAACGATGTCTTCCGAATTGCAAAGAGCGGAGAGAGCCCAGAGTATCCTCTGATCTATGGCGTTCCTCTTCCCATTCCTCCAGTCAAGCAACCAAAGAAGTATGTTCAGGTCTAGAGTGTGCCCATTACCCAGTGCGATCAATACCTACCCACCCTAGTGCGAATCTCCTTGGTGCGAATATTCATGTTGTGTGTTACTCTTGTATGTGCGAATTTGTGTGTCTTCTATCTTATGTGAATAGTTTCACATTATTATATGCTACTCGAGTCATCAATAGTAGTTCGATGACAAATCAGAGTGGAGCTGACAACTGAATGTTAGAATCATTACCAATCCTGTGACTGGTAAAGACATCTGGTACTACGAGGTTGAGATCAAGCCGTTCGACCAGCAGGTCTATCCCAACCTGAGCCCTGCCCGCTTGGTCGGCTACGATGGCATCTCCCCAGGCCCAACCTTTGTGATCCCGCGAGGCACAGAATCTGTCGTTCGTTTCATCAACCAAGCTGAGCGAGAAAACTCTGTCCATCTCCACGGCTCCCCTTCTCGCGCACCCTTTGATGGCTGGGCGGAAGATGTTACCTTCCCTGGACAATACAAGGACTACTACTACCCCAACTTTGAGTCTGCACGTCTGCTCTGGTAAGTGACTCAATATTGCTGCCGCGTCTATTGGATGTACGATATTAACCGTAGGGACTTATAGGTACCACGACCACGCTTTGGGCATTGTAAGTTGTTTCGACTCGTGAATTGGATCAAAACTCTAACGATCTTACAGACTGCTGAAAATGCATACTTTGGCCAAGCTGGAGCTTACATCGTCACCGATGCTGCTGAGGACGCCCTGGGCCTGCCCTCTGGGTACGGCGAGTTTGACGTCCCCCTGATTCTCTCGGCCAAGTTTTACAACCAGGACGGTACTCTCCAGACAACTGTCAACGAGCGCGAGAGCACATGGGGAGATGTCATTCACGTCAATGGACAACCCTGGCCTTTCATGAACGTGGAGCCCAGAAAGTACAGATTCCGCTTCCTCAACTCTGCCATCTCCCGCAGCTTTGCCTTGTATTTCGCCAAGACTTCGGCCTTGGGCGCGAGACTTCCCTTCCAAGTTATTGCTTCCGATGCCGGCCTTTTGGAAAAGCCAGGTAAGCATCACTTACTACATACTCCAGACTTACGGAAAAGCATGCTGACTTTTTGTACCATAGTCACTGTAGATGATCTATACATCTCCATTGCCGAGCGCTACGAGATTGTCTTTGACTTCACCTCTTTTGCCGGACAGTCCATTGAGATGCGCAACGAGGAGCAAGCCGGTGGCATTGGAGTCGACGACGACTACGAGAACACCGACAAGGTTATGCGCTTTGTTGTGGGCTCCAACCCTGTCGCTGATCCTTCCACTGTACCTGCTACCCTGCGTGATGTTCCCTTCCCTCCGTCCACCACCGGCGTCGACCACCACTTCCGCTTCCACCGCAGTAACGGCGAGTGGCTTATCAACGGTGTCGGCTTCGAGGATGTTGAGAACCGTGTCTTGGCCAAGGTCCCCCGTGGCACCGTCGAAATCTGGGAGCTCGAGAACAGCTCCGGCGGATGGAGCCACCCGATCCACGTGCACCTAGTCGATTTCAGAGTCATCAAGCGCACCGGCAACGCCCGCGGCGTCGAGCCCTACGAGGCCGAGGGTCTCAAGGACGTCGTCTGGCTGGGCCGCGGCGAGACGGTCACGGTCGAGGCGCACTACCACCCCTGGAACGGCGTCTACATGTTCCACTGCCACAACCTGATCCACGAGGACCACGACATGATGGCCGCCTTCAACGTGACGCAGCTCACCAACTTTGGCTACAACGAGACCACCGACTTTGGCGACCCCATGGACCCGCGCTGGCGCGCCGTCGACTACAGCGCCGCGGACCTGTCGGCGCGCGGCGGCGTCTTCACCGACGACGCCATCGTCGACAAGGTCCAGCGCCTCGCCCTCGAGCAGCCCTACAGCGAGCTCACCCAGGTCGAGGAGGCCCTGACCGATTACTGGACCGCCAACGGCGCTGGCAACCCCAACAGCCCCGTCAAGCGTGATGCCGGTGTCCCCATTCCCCGGTACCGCCGGACGCAGCACCACCACTCCCCGGCTGTGCCTGTTGTCGCTGCCTAGAGCACTTGCCTAGAGAGTGACGAGATCTTTTGAGTATCTGCTTCTCATCGTGAATATTCTTGGTGCGGAAAAACTTGTGCTTTGGCACGGACAGTCATTACCGGGGTTGGTCCGATTTATTTACACTTGGTTCGCATACATATTCCGTACATATATCTTCTTGTATATACCTAGGTACATTGTCTAGTATATTGAATATCACTCGTTTGGAACGCAACTGTCAAAGATTCACTCCGGGCGCTTATGGCCATTCGCAGAGTGGACTGATTGTCTTCTATTGGCCAATTGTGTTTTGAAGCTGTTGGTCCCTTGTAGGTCTCTCCTCAGTGGGTAGTTGTAACAGCAACCGTGCATAATCTTGGTGAATGCACTGAAGCGGAGACCTGGCGCACCAACAGTAATTGTGCATATACTCCCAGACTTTGTCCCTGAGACAACATCAAAAAGATGCGACTGACCCGGCAAATCTTCAGCAGACTTTTGACCACTACTCACAAGTCATTCAACAAAATCATTCAACAAAATGGCGGATACTCCAAGTTCAGAAGGTTTCATTCCATTTGACATCCCCGGGAAGAGCGACACCCCGGGCGAGACCTACTACAAAGTGTTTGGCGATCTTTCAAGTGGGGCAACGCCTTTGGTGATGCTTCACGGCGGCCCTGGCGGCGCTCACGAATACTTGCTCCCCTTTGCAAAGCTCTGGCCCGAGTATGGTATTCCGGTCATCTTTTACGATCAGATAGGCTGCGGTCGCTCAACGCATCTGCGCGACATGGCAGGTAACAAGGAGTTCTGGGTGGAGTCCTTGTTCGTCGCCGAGCTCAACAACCTGGTGGACCACTTCAAGCTACACGACGGCCCCGGGTTCCATCTCTTGGGCCAGAGCTGGGGCGGGCTTCTCGCTACGGCATTTGCCGCTTCTCAGCCACGGGGCCTCAAGAGGCTGGTATTGGCCAGCTCCCTAGCCAGCATTGAGCTTTCCATCAAGAGCATCTGGTTGTGCAAGGAGGCACTCCCGGCGGATGTCCAAAAGGTCATTGACGAAGGTCGTGCGAAAGGCGAAACCAAGACGCCAGAGTACAAAGCAGCCTCGACAGTCTTTACAAAGACTTTTGTGAGCCGTGCAGAGACAATGCCCCCAGAATTGATGGCGGCTTTCAAGACCATGGGCGAGGACACGACAGTTTATGATACTATGTGAGTTTTCTTGCAGACTCTCGCCACGTTCTAGATAAATGTTCACATCCGCTGACCATTCATTCTTCAGGTATGGTCCTTCGTTGTTCGACTGTATTGGTACGCTGGTTGGCTGGAATGACATTCCGCGCCTTCACAAAATCACTGCCGATACTTTGGTCTACAATGGAGAATTTGACACCTCGCATGATATTGCACAAGAGCCATATTTTGAGCTCATCCCGCGCGTGCGTTGGATCACGTTCCCCAATGGCAGTCACTTTTGCCATCTGGATGAAGGTGGACTAAGAGAACGAGTCTTGAAGGTGGTTGGAAGATTTTTGACGCACCATAAGACGGACGACAAGGTGGATGCATAGTACACTAGATAATGTGTAGCAACCTGAACTATTTTGCAAAGCCAATGGATGTTGGTAAACTAGACTCGTTTTGTGCCAGAAGCTTGAGACGTGGTATGCACTTGCACGAGGTCCCATTTATGCATGCATCTAACTGAATGCCGGCACTTGAATTGACCATTTACCCGGTTGATAATGTTGGAAGACGTAAATAGATGCCCGGCACTCTCAAGGAGTATTCCGGGCTGCACCTGCATGTCGTATTGCATGATTGCAAAAATCTCCTGGCGACTCCAACCCTCCGCAGCGCCACATTGGAGTGGCACGGGCTTCACTGTTCCATTGCGGCACTTTGTGCGCATGCATCATTTGATTCGCTGCTGCGGCTGCCTATAGCTTCTCCGACCGACCTATGCGAGATGAATCATGAGCTCAATTCGGAATATAGTCCGTGCCGCCCAACCATGCGCACACCACACCAAGGTCATATTGTTGAATGTGCCCCCCCTTGGACTGCTGCTGATCACTGTCCGGTCTATTGCCGTAGGCGACGTCAATACCGACTATTCTGGGCGCCAAATCTTGCTTTAAGCGAAAGTTCATTGTTGCCTCAGAGATTGACATAAGCGGAGATGAATGTATTCAATATGCAAATTTGGACAAGACAAGCAATATTTAGAATCATAAGTGGGGTAGAGCAGCCCATTGACAGTATAGTCAATGAGGACTATTCTGAATATTGATGTTGAAGCTCTTGGAAGCGCGCTACAGACCCTACTCCAACTTTCTTGCCAACGCTTATTAAGAACTCATTGGGAATGGAAGCAACCATCTTCATGCATGGACGCGTGAACATTGAGGCGCAGCAGTCTATCCAAACAACTCCGGTGAAAGATAGAAACCGTTTGACCGGTGATCATTAGACTCCTGCTTGAGACTGATCCAGGAGTGAATCCCTGCCTTCTCTGCCAATGACCGGCGCTGCACTACGCTGATCAGCTTCATGTACCGCTGTCGGTACAGAGATGACACATTTGCCACATCCATATACTGCTTGACCCTCGTCTGAGCCTCTGCATCCGAGCCCACGTAGGAGTCTACTGGAAAGTGCACTGTGCCAGTTGCCTTTGGTTCACCCGTGGTGATTGCAAAGCACGAAAGTAGAGGCTTCTTAGTGTAAGGGCCTAGAGAACTTCCTGACACGGTCTCGCAGAAGCGTTGGATGTCGTACGAGTTGCTAGATGAGCAGACTGAAGAATGCAATGCAGCGACTCGAGACGCATATGCCTTGTCATGGGCAATGTATACTTTGACACGCGCACATTTCTCGTCTGCACATAGGTCTAATGAAAAGTACGCGATAGAGTCATTCGCGTCCATGTTAGACTCAACAAGTCGCCACTGGTCAGATGCACCAAGACGACTGAATGCTCGACGTGTCATGTCAAGAGCATTCTCATTGCCCGAGGCGCGAGGATTGAGATAGACTTTCCACACTGGCGCTTTGTCGGAGAGCGCACAGCTATACCAGGCGGCAAAGTTGCCCTGAGGTTGCGCCGGCATGAAAAGATCGCGAATAGTCTCGAAACGCTGTAATGAGACAGCTGGTCCATATTGACTTGCAATCGTATGAATCAAACTCAAGGCACGTTGCTGAGCCTGCAGCAAATCATTCTCGGCAGGTTGCGCTTCGATTAGGAATCGCAACTCTGCCTTACCCGTGCTGTGACTGAGGGCCACTGAGTACTCGATCGGCGAATGGTCGTTGCTCACGTGCGACACCCAACCGATGTTGCTCAGCTGTTCTGGGATCCGAGTTTGGCCCAACTGTCCCAATCCCACGTTGAGTGCGCGGAGAAGTTCGTCCCTAGCCGAGGGACTCTGTCCTATTGCTCGCGAAAGAAGTTCAAGCTGACAACTGGACTCGTCAAGCAAAGTTCCAGATATTTCTGACGTGACAGGTATAGGCTTAAGGCCGCACGAAAAATGGCGGACACGCATATCCTTGCCTCTTGAAATTCTGACGTTGGGTATCGTGTGTCTCCTGTCGTAGAGCTGCTTGATGGCAGCGACCGTGTAGTTGATGTGTTCGTCGGACATGACGTGGCGCGGAACAGCGAATCGGACCAGATTGGGAATAAGTTTCTGCTCCTCGGGCGATTTGCGGTCCCATTCCCAGCCAAACGGACCTGCCTCTGCCGCGCGAATACCAAAGTCCTTGATCAGCTCGAGGCAGAACCCCAAGCCAGCAAAGTCGCCTGGGCTTCTACCACAGCCGTAGAAGAAGTCATCCATGTCGAGATAGATGGCATGCCCCCCAGGAGGAGAAAGCACGGCAATGCCGATTGCCTGTAGTCGCTGGCAGAATGATTGAACTTGGCGCACTCGGCCACGAAGGTAGCTCTCCTTCGTGACCTCATATAAGCCAACGACGGATGCCATCAGATCGCGGCCGCTCACTAGGAAGATTGAGTCAATACTGCGCGTTCAGAGCTCTTTTGAGCCAGGGTCACGTATTGGTGAATAAGACTTACTGCCGCCATAGGAGTCGTTCCCGTAACACAATATCTGCATTTCTTTCAGGAGTACCCCGATACCCTTGTACCGCTGTGCAAAGAGCCCTTGGTCGCGTAAGCACAGTACACCGCCCATGTTGGAAAGACCGTCCTTCTTTAGACTGATGGTGAAGCCTTCAGCATATGAGAACATTTCCTTCACAATGTTGGCGATGGAGACATCTGAATATCCTTCTTCGAATTCGTGAATGAAGAATGCATTTTCAGCAAAGCGACAGGCGTCATAGAATAGGGGTATCTCTTTGCGGGCCGCCAATGACGCAGCTGCTCGGAGATTAGCCATGGATACTGGCTGCGCGGCTGCCCAGTTGTTTGTAATGGTCATGAGCAACATGGTCACCTGGCTGGGGTGCTCATCAATAAAGCGTTCGGCGGCAACCACATCCATGTTTCCCTTGAAGTTGTTCTTCAGACCAATTTGATCTTGAGGGAACTCATCACTCAGCCCTGGTTGAGTAAAGGTCTGCAGCTCGAAACCAGCAACTGCCGCATTGGCACCCGTCGTGTCAAAGAAGCCGTTGCTTATTATGATGGGCTTTTGAGCATGGTCTGACTTAGAATCTTGGGCCATGACCCTGGCCAGCGTGGAAAACAAAAGCGTCTCCGCGCAGCGGCCTTGAGGAGTGATGAAGAAGTTCGGACGCTCGAGCTGATGGCAACCTCCATTGAAGAAGCCACCCGAATGTCCTACCAACAGTTTCTTCTGATAGAATTCGCCATCGGCAGAACCCGTGAGGACACTCTCAAAGACCTTTTCCTGTTCATCTCCTCTTTCGAAAATGTCTCGAAAGGCGTCAAGCAGGCAGTAGTATCCCCAGTTACGGCCATAGCTTTCATCCCCTCGCAGCACTGTGACGATCGAGTCAGCACCAGACGTGAGGCAGTAGTCAGATTGTAGGAAAGCCACTCGACTATTCTCATATGGTACCACTTACTGGCTGCCCATTGTACATCTGTCATTGCTGAAGTCCCTGAGTCCGACAAGAAGTCGCAAGTAATAAGTCCAGCAGGGAAAGCAAAAATATTGTATTCGACATCCTTGAGGATGTTTTCACGATATTCAGGTGTGACTTCCAACAGTGATCTCACAACAAGGGAGTTATGAGTGGGGGCTGAAGGCATAATAACGTTTGTGGCGTTCATTTTGATAATTGAAATACAGGTTGGGTTATGGCCTGAAGGTCAAAATCTTATTCTTAGTTCTGCATTTGTTAACAATGAAAAGGGATTCTTGGAGGGTTTTACTTGGTGACTTGTGGAGGATCACTAAGTGGCCCGTCAACCTGATTAAATATTCCTCCTGAATACATGTCTTCGAGGAGTCTTGCTTCTAAACTATATCTTAAGAAGGCAATAGGAGAAGATGGTGAGATTAGTATGTTCCGCTGTCTGACAGGTAGGGGTGGTGGCGCTTGCCAAGCACCTGTCCCAGGACTATTCTGGATTGATCGTTCATTATCACCTTCGCAATCACTCGCCAAGGCAATATTAGATGTTGAGTCACCCCTCAGTCATAGTTGTTTGGCGATCATTTCTGTAGTCGCAACCTTTCTATGCCACTACCCGTTGTCTTGGACCAATCAATGATCATGTATTCGTGACGGCCCCAAGAATAAATACGGCGCAGATAAAACCATGCAATAATCAATTATGTAAAATTCCGGTTAGTGGGTAAGCTTCATGAACGGGCTATGAAAGCCTTGGTGTATACCCCTGTATGTGACCGGGGATGTGTTTACGCCCGATTTGACTCTATTTGTCCGTGACCGGATTCTGGGAGCCTATCATATGTGATTCGCAAGGGATATGATCACTTCCTTCTTCGAAATTTTCCAGCGCCATCGGGTACTTGATCCTTTCACATCTATCCGTCTGCTTCAGGTCTTTTCTCTCTCATTGAAGTAAGCACAGATAAATATTTCTGTCGTGCAGCCCACCACCACGTAAGCCGGTGAGTATGTTGCCATGCAGGAGCGATACCCGACCTAGCCCCATCCTTCTTGGTCGCTGAACAACTAGATACCCGTTGTGCGAATGTCAGCAAGTATTCGCCAATAATTCTTGTTGATTAGTCTTCTACGAAACTTCC